>JAQNCA010000019.1:4547604-4567028 GCA_029783725.1 Acanthurus tractus | reverse complement strand
ATGCAACACAGTGTGTGGAAGAAAACAGTCAGACCACCTGTGTGATCTCACGGCTCTGTGAGGATGTGAGGCATCTTGTGGTATCAAAGCCCTCATGTCTGTCCCACATGTGATCAAGTAGCTACATGTAAACACTGCTACATGTGACGTGAGCTCTCACTGAACTGACTGCACTTATGTTTAGTGTCTCAGCTGAGAAGGTTTGACCATAAACAAATGGCCAGGTCCCCACATAATCATTACATCAGTTATCTGGCCAAAGCTGACTTTCATCAGTGCTCTTAGTCTTTGAGATGTTTCCATTAATAATTAAGTCACACAGATCAAGCAGATTCATCAGCAGTGTGTTTAGTTCAGTCGGATCATGATCATGAAAGTTTGCCAAAGCAAGATTTGTGGAGTACAACCCCAGAACAAAGAGCAATGAAACCACACACTTAAACTCCAACTTTAAAAATGTAATATTCATGGGAAACTAGGAAAAGCTAACTACAGCCAACTACAGGTCCTCTGCAGAGGAGATGAATGTCTGCTACAGTGACAAATGCTGATGCTTCAGGAGGCCCACATGATAACAGACGACATGACAACCAAAAAGAAAGAAAAAGAAGAAATATTTATGACGTAAGAAGTAATTTGTGAAACCAATGAATGTAAAAACATTAGCTCATGGCCTCTTTAGCAAACTGCACCTGTTGTCTTTTGTTGTCATAAAATAAGGATTTCATTCATTTCCTCCAAAAAAAAGAAATAAAAAAACAAACAAGAAACTTAATATTTACAAATATTTTGTCTGTTTGATTCTTACACTTAAAAATGTACAGTTTGATCCTCTTCCAGATGTTGTGTGTCTGCCTCTGTCCTGCCACCCAGTATGCTATTTTTCTTCACACATCAGTTTTCCTCAGAGTGGGCACACTGCATTGAATCTGTCACAATGGCGCCCTCCAGTGTTAGCTTATAAAATAGACATGGATGAAGAACAGACCGAACCGAGTACCTTGTTTCTGTTCTTGCCTCCAGTGGTGTCACTGTAGCTGCATTGTGGTGATGTTCACTTCACAAGCCTTCACTGCCTCTTTATCCACTGGACTGATTACAAAAGGGTTCATATGGATCTTATCAGTCACATTAGATCCTCCACAGGTCAGATCGATGAGGAATCCCCCTGGCAAACATTGAGTGTGGAAAGATGGTCATACCTTAAAATGTCCTTAATTGCTAGAGATCAGTTCATCTTCTCTTTTTTTAATTCTGATTTCTACATTTAAGGCTGTGAATCTTTTTCCAATCTCCTCCCAAAGTCTCTTTTCCACAGCTGGAACCTTTTCCTGCACTTCTGTCCATCACCTGATTCACAGCATTTATCCACTTGCAGCACACACCCAAGTCAGTTGTTTTGTGTTTTACATTGTGCACATTTCCCTTTCAGTGGGTTTACAAAATCTCTGACAAGAGCAGCCAGGTTTATCTCTCCCCTTCCAGCCCTCCCCCACCACCCAGTAATAAAATAGAAAACAAAGAAACAGGCTAAAGCTAGAGCACAAGCAGAGACAGCACCGGTGACTAACTTCTCCCATACTGGATGTAGGCTACTATGTGTACCTGTGGGCTCAAACAACAGCACATCAGTTCAGTTCAGTTCACATACTGCATGAACCAGAGTGTTATCTATGATACATGTGTGTGATCCTTAGCAGGGAATCAGAGCGGGGCATTGCTGAGCTGTGGACCTGCACACTCTCACCAGAAAGAAAAGAGCAGAACTGATATTAACAGTTGTCGACTGTGTTTATTTACCCTGTTTAGGAGATTTAAGCCTCCTTTTCATCTCGTAGCTCTTCGACACAGGCCATGAAGGCCCACTGGTTACACTCTGTGTGCTTAGAGTTTGATTTACAACTTATGAGCTCACAAATAAAATCACTAGTTAAGTGAATTAAGCCATAAATGTGTGGATAATAGCAGAGCTGAAATGAGGTCAGAAATTGTGTATAACTGTGCTGACACAGTGCAGACAGGTGTTTTTGGAGTTTTGTGGTCACAGCAGGGAGTTTTTAGTCATTATCTCAATATGGACGTCGGTTGTGAATACAAAACTAGTGTAAATACTGTGAGAGGAGAGGGGTGATGTTAATACTGAGGTGGGTGTTTGAACTAGAGGAAGTTTGAGTAGGTAAATTTGGGGATGATCCTGCCTGTCTGCCTCTCTATCCCTTTAGTGTCTAACCAGGGTCCATACCAATACATGTAAGGTAGCTTAGATATCACACACACACACACACACACACACACAACTAACAGACTAACAGACATACAAACTCTCTCTTACAGGTACACATCAAACTGAATATTCATGTGCGAGAAATAGGGGTGCAGACAGGCGAGGGTGTATGTGACAGAGCAAAAGCTGCCTCTCTCTTCTTTGTTTCTCACCCACACTAACATACAAAAATAAATCTTACAGGGAAGCTACAATAACAGGCTTGGTACCTGACGTACCTCAAGAAACCAAATGTCTCGATAAAGACGGCTGAAAAAAAAGTTGCTACTGCAGGACGATGGGCTTGGTGTTGACGGGCTGCATCAGCGTGTTGAAGAAGAACATGTAGGTGAGAATGAACGAACGAGTATTCACAGTTGTTTTACTAACTCTATCATCTTCTGAGCTTTGTGGCGATGAATTTTTTAATAAATGGTTGTCTGGAATTGAAGAGGATTTGTTGGATCACTACAAAATTTACTTTGATGCTCTTGTTGTATGATATAAAACAAACAACCAAAATTAAAAAATATCCAGAGTGGAGCAATATGATTTGATTAGATTTGGGAAACGTGCATTGACAGATACAATGTCCTTTACCCCGTCATCATCTTTAAAAATAATTCATGCATAGATCCCCCACTGAGAAAACCCATTTATATACTGTCTCCTTTGTACACATTTATATATAACTATATATAATATCATTTCTCTATTTCTATATTTTCAGCAAAAATCTTTCCACAAAAAACAACAATTAAACAAATGCTTGAAAAAAAAAAGGTTACAGAAGGTGAAGTAAAGAAAAAAAAAACACAATCGAGGGCCAGTTTGGCACTTTGTCATGAGAACACACAGCTGTTAATTGTGAGTAAATAGGAGTAGTCTAGAATTTTCTTTACTTTTTTTCTCCCTCGATGAGAAAGCAAACAAAGTACATACTTGGCACCAAGAATGCTGGTAGAATGAAAGTATCAGATATCAGTATTTCCATAGCTATATGATAACTGTACGTACTCTAAGCCCCCTCATACACTCAGTAGTTTATGAATCCTTAGAGCAAGGAGTGTTGAGAGAGAGAGAGAATCACAAGTCGAATGAGAAGAACAGAGCAGGGATAAGACACAGATGTAGAAAAGAGAACGATATTTGCACATAATACACCAGGGGGAGAAAAAAAGAGCAGACACCGATGTAAAAAAGGGAAAACGGCAAGGGGCGAAAAGCATCCGTCCCTTTGACGAATGTCAGGGGGCTTTAGTCTAGAAACAGCAGACCCTCTTTGAAAACAGTATCTTTGAAAGATCTGAGTCAACCCCAAAGTGATCATCTGCTGCCATGCAGTTCAGTTGATTCTCCACACGCCATGGAGCTGCAATGTTTGACAGCACATGATGGAGGAGGTGGAGTTGTTTTTGGAGAAACAAGAGAATAAGAGAAGAGAACAAAGGCCCACATCCAGAGGCTTCCCTTCTAGATCGGTGGCAGGGCCAGTCCTCCTGGTCCAATAGTGGCACTTTATTAGGCCAGTCCCTACTATACCCTGGTGGTGGAGTGGGGATGGGGCAAGGTGTTGTTGTGACCAGTGGAAGGGAAGGTGTTGAAGGCATGAAGAGGCTGCATGCTGGTTATAGTGCTGGGGATCATGGTGATGGTGTTAGGTGTCATCAGTGGCACGTCATCAGGGGCACGGCGCAGCGCCAGTGTGTAGTCAGGTGGGCAGGCGGGTCGTAGGATGTCATGCGGCCGGAGTGGCTCCATGTCATGGTGAGCATCGTGCTCCGAGTGCTTCATCTGCAGGGACATGATCTCTTCCTCCTGACTGTGAGCAAGGTCGTTGGCGGGTCCGCCCCGCTGAGGAGACAGCCGGTGGCGTCGCATCTCATGTCGCTTGTCACGCTTGTAGTAAAGGGCGGCGAAGGCAAGGATGTTGAGGAAGAGGAGGGACGCACCCACGGCAACTGTCACACTCAGCTCAGTGGAGTAATCCCGGGTGTCTCCAGGGAAGAGGTCCTGGTGTGGACGCTCAGAACCCTCGGGCTCCGGATCAGATGGGAAGGTAGGGTAGGGGTGACGAGTGGTGGAAGGGCCAGGTGTTTTGGACCAGGTTCTCTGGGTTCTTGCACCAGGGCCTGGAGGTGAGTGAGTAGTGGTGGGAAAGAGCCCAATGTCCAGACTATGAAGGTGGGGTACTAATTCCAGCCAGAAGGCCACCTTGTTGGCCCTATAGTTGTCTCTAACACGAGGTTTTAGACCGATGTGGAGATACTGCTTGTCCTTTGAGTTGAACTTGGTCCAGATGACTTCTTCAAAGCGGTTGGGTTTCGTGTGAATGAACTTGGTGTCCTGAGGGACTGGCAGGTTGGGGTCCCTAGGGGAGGATCGAAAGGAAATCTCAGTTGTAGGTTTCAAATCAGCAATTTAATCAATGTGATTGAAAGATTTTTTTCTTGAGTCTACATCGAAACACTGAATGCACCCTTGTGCTTTAAGTTTTAATAAGACTTGCAGCCAAATGAGACAGGGCCCTAACCTTTTTAACAGCTCTCCAAGGAGAAATTAGATATCACTCTGCTGCTAAGGAGACACCACGTTAGCTAGTTAAACACTCAGTAGCATGATAGAGCAAGAAGAGCCTACCCTGTCTTGGCGAAGTTGGTCCAGTAAGTCATGACCACAGCACTCAACATAACGTCATTCTTGGAGAAGTTGCATGGAAACAGGTCCGTTGCCCCGATCATTGGAACGCCAAACACGTACGGTATCTCGTCTCCATGGGCAGCATCGGCCCATTCGGGTCGCGTCTCGGTCTGGCAGTGGTGGTAGAACGTGTAAAAGTAAACTGGGGACTGGAACTCGGCGTGGAGTTTGGCAGTGGCGACCGCCGGCGCCACCCACTGGTGGTCTGTAAACAGAGCTAAAAGGGTCTTCCTTCGCATGTCGCCATTATCCCTGTCTGCCCAGTCTGTGTACATGAATTTAATGGTCTCTCTCAGGATGTCTTTTCCTGGAAGATAAGATGTAGGAGAAGAGAAAGGACAGGCAAAAGGGATATAGGGAAACAAGAGAAAATTGTGAAAAAGTTAGTAGGAAAGAAAAGGCAGGGACAGCAACCAAGATAAGAAATGTGAACTACAGTGTGGATAAAGATAGACTCCACACGTTGCTAAGATGAACTGCAGTGAAATACTGAAAAAATGGAGACATGAAGACATTGTTTTCTGTGTATTTATGAACACGAAGGACTGATCTGACACAAATGCTTAGAATGTGGACTGGCCATTGCCTGAAAAAGCATCAAGGCGTTTCCAATACTGGTATCAGCATAAAAAACACCCTGATTAAAAACCTGGAGGTTACTATGTATGTATGTATGCATGTTTGAGAGAGAAGTTGAGAGAGAAACTCAAAGGACAGGATGAGAACACAAAGGGCAAAAGAGAAAATATTCTTTTCACAGGACAGAATGAATGACAGGCACTTGAGAGTGAGCGTGACTGCATTATCCAAATGTGTCTGTGTTTTGACTGTGGCCCGCTGTGAGGGGTTTGCAGGCTGATCTGTTACGAACAACAGCACTGTGATTGGGAGCTGGCTGCCTAGGGGATGATGAGAGACAGCATTAGTGCCCACAGAGTCTCAAAAGGCCAAAGCACAGACCCACCACAGAGAAAGATAATCTTGATGATAGGCAATCTCTTTAGTATGCCTGTCTTGGTTGATACACTTTGCTGGGCTTACATTTATTTCTCTTTTTTATTCTTCGCCCACATTATGTTTGAAATAAACTGCACTTTCACTGTGAGTTACAGTTTTGGACAAGTTTTTGTTGATGTGTGTTTTGTAAAAAGCATATAATAATGTCAAATAACATAAAAGGAAGCACCTCTTTTTGTGTAGTGTGCAATGTCACATTAAGCTCAGAGATAGAATCATATTTATAGAATTATGCCCTATGTATGCCATCACTGCATTGTGATAATCACCTATGCTGTCAAGTTTAACATAAATATATGCTTTTTATATTAAATTTTTTACTTTTATTTCAATCATGTGTGTAGACTCAGAAAGTTCTTCTTACAAGTCTGTAAAGCAAGGTCTCAATGTAAAGTTCTGTCTTCTGAGAGGCAGTAGAGGACATGATTTTGAAGACTTTAAACCCTGAAAAGAATATACTGTTGGCATTCCTCACCCTCAGGGTAGCCATAGAGGTTGTCTACAAAGTTAGAGATGGTGTAGTCGAATGCTGCAGCTGAAATGCCGTCATTGTCCTCACTGTCGTCCACAAACTTCAGTCCCTCTCCTTGATTCACTCCTATGAGAATGTCATAGTTGAGGAACTCCCCCTGGTGGACCAATAGGAGAAGAACATGTTGAGTGGTGAAATTTAAAATTCGGTGCAACATTTTCAGTCATGTCATTTCATACATGACACAGATACAAAATCACTACAAGCACACAGGCAGTTGAGTATGGTTTGTTTGGCAAATTCATCTTGGAAATTAAATCACTTTGTTCATATTTTTAGGTGATACTTATGCTGCAAAGAGCTGATCTTGTGGAGTTTTAAAAGTCTGCAAGGTCAAGTAATAAACAACAAAGGCTCTTTCTGATGCTACTAATTATCCTATCAAATACTTTTTGTGTTCACCTTTAATTATTTCTCACAGATTATTGTTTTGTGAATCTGATGGAAGAGTCTGGTAGAAAAACAACAAAAATGCTGCAATTGTAACACTTCCTGTATTCTACAGGAGTTTGTTTTGTACTGAACTATATTCCTTTTTACCATCTTCCCTTCCATCTGTCCCATTTTTCTCCCTTTATGTGAGAGATTTTCATCATTCTTGCAAGTTGACTTTTAAAAATACTGATTCGAGCTGTGAGTCCTAAGAGCACGTTGGCAGAGCCAGTATGCGAAAACAGAATTAGGACAGTGTTTTACAGGGAGGAAAAACTGAGTCATGTCCATGTAAAATTGGCTGCACTGTGTTATGACACACACCTTGTGATGAATGCGATGTACATATGTGATCACAAGCAACAAAAGTGTGAACCAAAGGGCTGAAATATCCCATTGAGGCCATAAACACTGCCAACACCACCACTGTTTTCCACTGTGTTACAGCCTTATTGGGTTTGTTCACACTAGCAGGTTAACATCACCGCCAGACCGCAACTCTGTTGAAAGGTCACACTCACACCTATTATAACAAGTTCTTCATGTTCTCCTCTGCCTAGTGTGTCATCACAGCTCAAATCATTCTTCTTGTGCCGCCTCTGATACGGGTACCAGACTCTCACCTGCTGCATGAGGATCTCAGGATCATCAGGCACCACGTCGCCATCCACCACTGGGCCAAAGGCGATGTGGTAGCGAGCTGGCTGGATATCTTGGTCCACCAGCTCCCTGAAATTCTTGCGTCTCAAGCAGTCAACCAAGTCGGCCGTCTCTGTGTACGTGCAGCCCACCTTTCGGGCCAGGATCTTGGTGTACTTGAGGGGCTGGTAGTTGACAGACCAGCTGGAGATGGCGGTTCCACTTTGGGCTATGGCCCTGTGGAACAGACCTGAAGGAAGAGATGGAAAATATAATGCGTTTAGTTTGCTGTACTCAGGGATAAATATGGCCTTGTCATGAACTAAAACATCATATAATGCTGAGAATCTCCATTATGTGCATTTCCCTCAGTTTGAGCATTTTTGCAGACAGGATCGATCTTGCAGAAGTCGTCTGACTGGAGTAATGTTTTGTGACAGGACAGGATGCACAGAGACAACTTGAAATGTAAATGAACTTTCTCTTTTTACCTTCAACGAAAAAGGAACTATACATTTTGATTTTTTTATCTAACCATTCTCACTAGAGTACAGCTGGCAGACACAAAAGACAACTACAGACTCAGAAGCATCATGCTAATGGTGATGTACCGTAAAAAAAGAGAGAGAGAAAAAAGGCAAGAACAAGAATAAGCTCATCTGAGACGTCAAAAGAGCCATTTCCCACTGTCTTGTGCTGGCTGTTTCTTCTCTCACACACTCTCTCTAGCTGTGTTTCTCCCTCCTGCTCTTCCTTTTTGTCTCTCTCCATCTCCTTGCTTCTGCCTGTCCTGTGCTGTTTGAACCACTCAAGTGGCTCGTTAAGGGGCCGCCTGCTTCACTCCTTTCCTCTCATGCTCCTTTTTTTCTTTCCCTTCTCTCTTCTGGGCTGAAGATTGGTCAGTTAATTATTAAGCAGAGCTGCAGATCGCCCTTTCCCCGGGAAATCAATTATAGTAAGAAGTAGCTTGGAAACAGCTATACACATATCCGCACCGAGAGAAGCAGAGGGGGAGAGACGGACAGAAAAAATTGGGAGGCAGGTATCATTGCATTTGTCTTCAAAATCAGTTTCTATATCACTCCCTAAGTGCCACTTGCCTTCCCTCCCCACTTCCTTCCTGTATTTGGCTACTTTCCTCTTCTGATGTGCCAAGTCAGGGCATTTTCTCTTTCTCCCCCTTGTTTTCCTCTCTCAACAATGTTACTATCTCGCCTCCTTTACCCTAAACACTACTGAAAGGATATGGAGACTGTCTTCTCCTCTATATCTTCCACCCTTCATCATATCAGTATCACTTACAACCCCTTCCTCCATCCTGTCTGCCACTTCTATCCATCCTGATGTCTGCGCTGTCGGGCTTGATTTGTGATGCTGTGTTGTTGACATGATTGGTGTCCCTTAAGGGTGGGGATGACAGACTCCTTACCTGGCATCCCTGGTGGGGGGAAGAGGAGGTGGGGAGGGAGCATGACAGACAGGCAGCGTCTAGAGGGTTGATGTTACACCGTTAGATGCTGGTGAAGACGAAGACGATGATGACGATGGGGTGATGACAAAGCGGAGGCATGAGAATGGACAGGTGGCAGTGTGAGGGGGGGTTGGTTGTCAGCAACAGCAGACATGTGGTTAATACAGGCTTTCCCCAACGTCAGGGTCCCTCTTCTGCTGAAGATGGGCTCCCCTGAAAAATTAATGATTAAACTATAATGACTGTTAATGAAACTGTTTGTCATCTCAAAAATAAACAAAAATATCTCAGCGGCTTTTGGTCAGAGAGTGGAGAGAACAAGTGTACAAAGAAAAAACAATTAAAATCAAAAATTAGTAATTTTTAACTTTAGAGAGTTTATTTCCTCTATATTTCTTCACTTATTTTTCGAGCATTAAATGAGAAGATTAATACCACATTGCTGTGCAAGAAGTGCAGACCTGAAGCTGGGATGTAATTAGCTTAGCTTAGCATAAAGAGTAGAGGCAGGAGAAAATAGATAGTCTGGCTCTCTTGAGGGTAAAGATCACTAATTAAAACTTTCTAATTCTTTAACTCGTGCCTAAAGAGAAGCAATGTGCTGCAACGATCCCTCGCTGAGCAACAAGCAAATGCAGTGACCTCCCTGGGTGGAGACACAATGCACAAGCACAGTGTGGATGAATGAACTCCAAGCAAAATTAAGTATTAATTTGAGGTGTCATAAACATATTGTTGATGGAAAAAGGCAAGCTAGCCATTTACTTCTGCATCCTGTCTTTTGAAGCTAGGCTAATCATCCTGACTTAATGCAGCCCACTTCTCCCAAAATATGTAACTATGAGTTTAAGTTGTACTTTTGCTCTATGCAAATTTTTTGTCTGAGTTATTCTTCTGTATGTAGGAGTTGGTCTGTAGTTGGTTTAATTTTTAAATTTGTTCTTCCAGAGATGCTAATGCATTTAATAGTGCCACTTAGCAGAGCCGAGTGGGTTTCAATGTGAATCTTCAACAAGGGATGTAACATGTTGTTGGCTTTTTTCACACTTTCAACATGCTTTGTATTTTCCCTTTAAACAAGCACTTTGTGACTATTGTCACTGTCACAGGGAAAAAGGTTGGGTATGCCTGAGAGGATATGAAGAGTTAAAAGACGTCAGTGTTCATTACAGATGTTGTGTTAAATGGACACAGTGACACGGCAGCGGTGCACAGATGTTCTTTCAAACTTTGATGACACGTTTGTTCTCGAGGCACATCTAAGCAGACAGAATGAGTTAGAGATGCCTCAGATGACTGCGTGTGCAGACGCACACACACACACACGTACACAAATACACACACTTTCAGAGAGGTGATTGAGCCAGATGTGAGGTTGTGTGAAACACACTTTTAGCAATGTCTCGTTTTCTCTAAACCCACCATTTTTTCCCTGTTTCTGTCCTTTACGGTTTGTGCGTGAGATAGAAGATGAATAGAAGAGAGAATTATTGAGGGAGAGTCCTCGAGCAGCGAACAGAACAGAGAAGGTACGATTGGAGGAGGACAGCATCAAGAACAGCATGGCTTGATCAAAGGCAGCGAGTGCGTGACCACTTGGCTGCGGGTCATCAGCCACACTGATCTCAATTCAGATCAAAGTCGATTGGTCCGAGGGCCTCACACTTTTGGTGTTCCAATGTTAACACTTAGCCCTGGGGGTGCGTTGTTGGTAATGGGGAGCATGAGGTCAGATGGATGTAGGCTTTCAACGGAGGCCGAGCCTCTCTGCAGCAGAGCAGTGGACTGTTAACAGAGCCGGGAGCGCTCGCCAAGCCAGGTAATGTAGAGTAATGTCGGAGCTCCGGTGTCAATTATACTTCGTACACATGGACGACAAAACCTGGACTCGCTCATTAGCCACATGACTGCTAAAATTCCTCAGCACACAGGACAAGCTGTGTTTTCTGTTGAGGACAGAAGTGTCAGACTTAATTGGTGAACTTAATGGCTCTGTTTCCATCTGACTAAACGGGTACTGCAGAACCTTGCAGTTATGATTACATTTTAGATTCAATGAAAAATGGATCATTTCATAGCCGAAAGAGTAATAAATGCTAAAAAATACTATGTTTTACTGGCTATAGCACAAGTAATCCCAGCAACAAATACAGGAGCATATCGTTTTTTTTTTGTTTTTTTTTACTGTTCATAAGTCGATGCAGACAGGCATGTGCACACTGCCATCTGTTTCCAACCCGAATGTAGAACAAATACACAGAGATGGTGACTAAACATGCATTTGGGCTACACACATGGATTACTGAGAGAAAAAAATCTGAGCTGAAGACTGAAGAGTGATTGGATCAGTTGGAATTGATGTAAGCGGCCATAATCCATTAGTCAAGAAATGTGTTGTTCAGGAGTGATTCACAGGGCGAGATCCTGGTTAGCAATAGCGAAAAATATTGATGATATTGCTGTAATCCGATGACTGCTGGGGGCTTTGTGCTAAACTGATTTTTCTTTATTCAAATTTTTCTACTGGACCATATAATGCTAAAAAGCAAAAGAATGCTGACAGATTAAGAAATATGGATGCTGCTCTAAGAATAGAAAAAATCAAAAGAGGCTTTGATTACCCTCTGAGTGGTGCGAGAGGATGAGGAGGTTGACGCAGGATGCTCCAGCTCCGGAGCCGAAGATGGTGATCCTCTCCGGGTCACCGCCGAAATGCCCAATGTTCTCGTTGAGCCAACGCAGGGCCTGAATCTGGTCCAGCAGTCCATAGTTACCCTTAGCGGATTGATCTCCAGTGCTGAGGAAGCCTGGGTATTTGTAAAAACAAAGATGGATGTCAGAAAAAGGCAAGGGGGAGTATTTAAGAGAGGATAGGAGAGGGATAAAGACAGGTGGAAAAAAACAAACAAAATCAAGTTATAGGAAGAAGGGATGCAAAGACAAGAGGAGAATAAAGAGAGACGAGTCCAGTACTTTTAGTATTTAGTACCTGTCCGGCCAATATTCTCTACTTTGGCCTGTAAATCAGCTTCTGACTGAGACGCAATTGCATGACTGCAGAGAACAAGTTTGCATTTGAGAGTGTGTGTGTGTGTGTATTTTCCAGCACCATCATTCATAAACAAGGAGTGACAGGCGGTACACAGAGAAAGCAAAGGAAGTGAGAGACAAAATTGCTTTTTTGGCTCCACTTTTAATGACGTTTACTCTGCCTAATGGCATTGAGCAGGAACTTCTACACAAAGCTACTGACAGTACAGCAGTCTGCACTCGGAGAAATTTAGGTGACCCTAATCTGAATCACACCCATAACTGGATTATAAGTGATGACACATCGTGCTTGGAATTGAGGATTTAAGAGCGTCTTTCTCTTTTATAACAAACAAATGTCCTTCCCCGATATTGTAAAAAACACGACACCTTTTGACAAAAAGCAAAAACAGAATAAAACCTTAATATAACAGTGGGGAATTTTCGTGCTCTGCAATCATTTTATCATTTGCACCTTTGCTTTTTCTGTTGTGACATGTCAAAATGTTTACCGTCAGCTGTGCCTGTCCTTTACCACAAAGACCGGATTTAAATGAACTGCGAATATGTGATCTGTTTGAAAATGTGACTTTTACCAGTTTAGTCTACACACATACTGTGCGCTGTGTGAGGCAGATGCTTGATTTGCATGTGTAATGTGGCCTTGGACTAAAGCTACTCCGAACATCTGCAGCACTGTTAGTACATTAATTATTTGTTCGGTTCTTTGTCTGACCCTATTGAGTTTAATCCTCACAATTTCCGGTTTGTGGTGATTGTTTGTGTGCTTACAAGTGACAAAACAATGTGGTTTGCACATAAAATTTTCTTAGTACAATAATAAAGTACTGATCATTCCCCAAAGCTTCTCTGTAAGACATCGTTCATTCATCAGAGCAATGTAATAATAGCTTGACATTTGCCTCCCATGATTACTGCTGAGTATCTTCGATTGTTCCACCAAACACCTAAATCTTTTCTCTTTAAGTACCCATTAACTGGCAGCCTCTCAGTTCCTAATGGGACTCCTAATTAGAGCTTTATTAAAAGGCAGGTACACAGGAAAGGTCATCCATTAAGCCGATACAGTAGAGGTTAAACACTTGTATAGAGCTCAGTGCTGGGATCTGTTGTTACACAAAACTACAGTATGTTGTCTGATATTAGCTCCAATTTCTTGTTTGAGATCCTTTATTAAGATTTTCAATTAAATCTGAATTTAGACACAAGCGTTCCTCTTTTAATTTTCTGTCTATTCCAATGTTCTGCTTTTAACGCTGAGAAATAGGTTTAGGTAGTTGGCAAGAAAAGATGTGACTGTCTCTTTAAGGTTTAGTTCAAGACATGGAAGTCAGGTTTTCCCTTTCCAGATGTTTATTCAGCATCCAGGCAAAGAGTGAAGTCTACCAACTTTGTATTTCCTCTTGAGGGTTTCAGCAATCGAGCTGTGAAACTCTTTATGTGTGTGTGTGGTCTAGAAAGGATACATAATTAAATTGTATAAGTTAGAAGATGATAAACAATTTATAGTAGTTGCAAAAGCATTATTTCTAACAAGAAAATGATAATATATGTACCATAAATATTGAAAAAAGGCAACATAACAACTAACACTAATTTTTGGAAATACAAAAAATGTCAAAATCACAAATCTGAATCTTGTTATACGTAGCTTGTATGACGAAACACAAACATACATCAAATATACATATAACTAAACTACAGAGAGGAGCATGAATTTAGTGAAACCACAGTAAACACAAATAAGAGCCAGCTGCAGCACAGCAGAAGGTCTGTACCCTCAAAATACTATAGTAGAGTGCATTTGCTCCGAATGCAGAACTATAAAAATACAACACAATTATGGCATAAATATTTAAAGGCCTTCACTGTGGTTAAACACTGAATTATGTTGTAACAGAGAGAACATGTAAATTACCAAACACAATGCAGTTTCAGTTAGCGATTAAGTTGGTGGTTACTGAACACAAGAACGGTGGAAATAAATGGACACATGTTATGACTTTTAATCAGTAATCTTTGCTAAACAACCAAACACACGCTCAAGCACTCTGCCAACTGCTGAGGAGGGCTATTTCTGCTTTGGGAGGGGCTTTGGTTCATTAGTTGCCAATTAAAACTTGTCTATGGTGAGTAAACACCAGTAATTCATACTGAATTTACAGTTTGTCCTATAGAGACGACTGTCTGGATGTAATATGATGCGCTTATGTCAAGGGCCGGCCTTCTGAGGTTCACATTACACACACACTTTCTCTGCCAAATGCAAGCGAAATCAATAAACACTTTTCAACTCAAATGATCCATAAGAACAAAAGGGACTGAAGCGAATATCATTAAACCCATCATGCATCTGCTGGCTTTGGTCCTGCTCTGTAAACAACATAAACACACGCAAATAAGCTGCATGTTTAGGTGCATAATGAAGCCAAGCACAAACAAGAGGCAAATAAGCTACTGTAATCACCATGATGTATTAAAAACACAACCAGCTATGCTTATGAAGTCATTAATTAAGTTAATTAAAGCAATGCATAGCAATGCTTTGATGTCAGCATGGATTCTTGCACAAAATATCGGAGCGGTGTTCCTATAAAGTTTGGATATTAAAATGTGTACAACTAATTTTCATCATTATTCCTCCAGCTTGTGAAGCTCGATCATCTGTTGCTATGTTTTTCTCTTCAGTTACATCCTGACAAAAATGTGCACTCTAATTGTTGGACATCAAAATACCAAAAGGAACGAAACAGAGAGCCAGCAGACAGCCGAGAGCTATAACGTTATCTTGTTAAGAGTCAAAGCCGTTGTCTTTCCTGCACCTTCACGCTGAGCCCATCTGACTGTGAGTCAGTGCACAACAACAGGCCACTTCACTCATCCTCCTATTCCTCTATAATCTGATAAAAAGCCTGGAAAAACAGAGGAGCTGGTCGAAACACAACAATGAAAGATGAAAGTGCAGCTCTGCATGAATAGCCTTTATTATGGCTGTAGTAAGAAATTGTGGTTACAGGGGCCGAAAGACACAGAGGAAGAAGCGTTACAGAGAGAGAGAGAGAGAGAGAGAGAGAGAGAGGGGAAAGGATGGAAGGATAGTGGGTGTTCTGTGAATCCCGGATAGAGGCACAGTGTTTCATCCTGCCTCCAAGACACCAGGGCTTGGCGCGCACACGCACACACACACACACACACACACACACACACACACACACGGGGGGACACTGATCAAAGGCTGACACTACAGAGAAGACTGCCTCTCTCTCCATCTTCCCGTGTCGTCTACCCATGCACACACACAGAAACAGATGCACGCAGCACATATACATGCAAGCACACAGACAGAAATAATCCAAACACAAACTGTCATCCGTTCTTTCACCATTGCACGTCAGAACAAGTCAAACACGGAGGTGTTTAATCAGACCATGCACTTCTGTCTATTTTGAGCAGACACACAAACTCTTTTGTGCATCAATCCTGCAGTCACAATGATCTGCAATGAGCCTTTTATGTGTCATCAGTGAGCCTTGACATTATGCTAACAAAACGTTGCGCAGGCTCGCTGTGTGTTTGCATCCATTAATGTCTTCATGACTTGTGTGCAAGCGAAGGTGCGCGCATCTGTGACTCTGAGCGCTGCCATACATGTGATTATGATTTGTGTGGCTGCCTGATGACAAACAGCTCTTCTAAACACAGTATTTCTCATGTGAATTCATTGTTGGAGGCTGACATGGTTGCCAGAGCTCTTTGTGTGAGTGTGAGTGTGCGTGCGTGCATGTGTGTGTTCTTGGCAGCGTAGTATTATCAGAGGAGAGTGCGCGTCCAGAGGAAGGAACAGATGTGGGCGGCTTGAGGCATCTGAATAATGTATAGGACACACACGTTTTCAACACACCTCAAGATTGTGGCCGCTTCTTTCTAAAGGTGATGAAAGCCACCTGCCTGTGAGATAGGCTGCCTTCCTAAACGGCTTCTAAGTGTATGACTACAATTACAGCGGCGCACCTCTCTGTTTAAGCCACCGCCGAGCTGCGCCACGCTATCACCCTGCTGCCGCGGCAAAAGCCATTTCCAGAGGGTCACGGCGAATGACGCAAGGAAGCGGAAGAAGGATTTGGAAGTGGGGGGGGGAAGGAAAAAAAAAAGGGTGAAATGAGAAACATTCCTCCTTTTTTTTCAGCGAGCTTAAAAAGAGTCTTTTTTCCACAAACAGCACTCTGGCTTAGACACAGCGATTGGCCTTGGGTAATTTGCTCTGCTCCTCTCCCTCTTTCTTATTGTGCTCTTTCTCTCTCTAAAGTTGTTATTACAATTCCTTGGCTGTGACAACCAAATTATCTGTGAAATTATTCTGATTGTATGCCCTCATACCAGGAAGGACCCATCTCAGAGCCTGTGTGTGTGTGTGTATGGGAGGACATATCTATTGTACATCCTTTTTAAAAAATTGCAGTTTGAGATGTGAACAGTCGGTCAAATGAAGAGAAGACCCTCACGTCTGCGTCTCCTCCTGCTGTTTCCTGTTTGTCAGTATTTAAAAATCACCGCCTTGCTCTTTTATTTTCCCACCACGCTCTCCTTTTTATCTCTCTCACTCTTTGACAGCTACCTTTGACTTTGTATTGAGAGAAAAAAAAATAGCAATGCGTGAATAATTCTATGATGACATTGAATCAAAACACAATTTTTGTACTATTTATGATCAGCAGTTTGTTTTTCTGATATTTTCATTCAATGTTTTTTACATTTTGTTTTTTATCTCTTTACACAGTGTTTTTTTATGCCTGGTTGCAGAGTTAAATGACTTAAAAGTATTGCATGCATGTAATCTAGCATTCCTGTTTTTAAAAATCTCATCAATAATGACCTCAGTCTGTGTTGTTTGCTCTCCTGTTGCGGTGTCAGACCTGTGTTAGGTTGCTGCTCATGCTAGCCTTACATTTGCAGCACTGATTAAAAGCTTTCTAATCAGGAAATAAAAGTACAGCTTTTGCAAATGCAGTGTTTGCCAACAAGGTAACTTTTTCTTAAAAGTAGTCGTGTTTGCAGTAAAATTAGTGCACACTTACTGTTGCCACGAGTAACTGCAGGTATTGCCAAATCAGCAGGACTAAAACCTTTAAAAGTACTTGAAAGAAAACTTTTTTTGAAATGTCTTCAAGATTTTTTTTCCCTTTTTTTCTCTCTTTTACTGGTTTTACTTCCCATGGATGCATCTTCATCCACTCTTTATTCTTTTCTCTCTGTGGTTCCTTGTGCTGTCTTCCCTCAGTCTTTCGGATTGGTCTGGAGCTGAGGCAGCTTGCTTCTGAAGTCCTGTCCTGCATGTGTGTGTGTGTGTGTGAGGGTGTGTGTGTGTGAGTTTAGTGAGGGCACTGTCGGTGGACTCTTTCAAGCAGTGTCACACTCTCTTTCTCCCCCTTTGATGAACTCGTAGGGCAAATAGCGTGTGTATTACTGTGTGTGTTTACGTGTATTTGTGTGCCACACCAATGTGTTTTTGATGTCGTCTCAAGCTGTGTGTTGTCACTGTATTCTCTTTGTTTGTTTGGCACATCAACACAGCATCATAAAACGTTCAGAGTGTGTGTGTGTGTGTGTGTGTGTGTGTGCGCGTGTGTGCATGCACGTGCTGCTGGTGAAAGAGAAACCAGGCCAGCTCCCAGCAGAGTACAACCATGTGCAAAAGTGTTTCTCAGAGCTTCAGTCTGAACATGTATGTCTGTGAGAGTGTGTCTTTGTGTGTGTGTGTGTTCAGCATGGCGGAGTGTAATGGCTCTTGTATTTGTCGCAGGTCAGTCAAAGTTTGTCAGGCACACACACACACACACACACACACTCATATACAGAGGGGGGATGACAGAAAGCAAGAAGGATGAGAGCGGCTGACAGAGACAGAATGAGTCACAAAGGGACAAACACAGCGAGAGGAAGTGAGACCATGGGTGTTGTTGTGTGTGTGTGTGTGCATGTCAGTCCACAGGGACAAGAGGGATCGGTATCTCTTTCACTCTTCTTCTTCAACTAGAGTCTTTATAGAGTGCCCGTGTGTGTCTATCGATCTGGTTTTGTTGCCCTGTGAACAATAGCTCACCGGCCTGATCACACACTCCCATCATGAGCCTTTCGGTGTGTGTGTGTGTGTGTGTGTGTGTGTGTGTTCAGAATTGCAAAGCCTTCACCTCTCCTGTCTCAATTTTTTTGATTTCCCTCATCTCTTCCTCAGCCTCCGTCCTTCCCTCCACTCCTGTTTATCCATCATTTTGCTCCCTTGGGTGTTGCCGTCCCTGAGGGCTTCTATCCAGTCAGAGGGTAATGGCGGGTGAAATAGGGGTGCCATGGGCCAGATTGGACATGATGTATGGCATAATGTGTGTGGGTGTGTGAATAGCACTTGCACAAAGCCCCAGTAATTGTTTTAAGTCATTGCTTTTTGAAACCAAGTGAAAAGAGTGCAATAATACGTGTGTTTATCTGACCTGTTAGGCTCATGGTGTCATGTTGACCCATGTAACACCATCAATTTAGCTCAAAAGCAGGGTGTTGTTACAGATGTACTTCAGCAGAGCCCAGTTAAATGTCAGTGTGGGGAACGGGTCAGGTCAGGTGTCTGGGTTTGTTGAGGACTCCGCAACAAGCTGCTGCAATCTAATTTTTTGTCTCTGTGTTTTAATTTGACCTTTTCATGCTTAAAAACTGATTCCTCAGTTTTCTAAAACATATTCAGCAGTTGCTAAAAAACTATTCCTTACTTTATAAATCAAGTGGAACTCTAGGTATCAGAGCATTTCATGCATTTCCCTCAAGACGGGGGACTTGTGTGAGAGAGAAAATAAGAATCGTCCGAAATCGGAGGGGATATCATGACTTATACTCCTTCGAGTGTTACAAGCTCCCAAAATAATAGAAGCTACATTTAACATATTTTAACTCCGTAGCCTTTTGTGCTTCCTGTCAAGCAAACGCCTACAAATTGCAAACAGCATGCCCCAAGCTGGTTTTTAAAAATAATTTGTAGCATCCATCTCAAGCAGCGATAGCTCCGGTTGGTGAAGCCTCCAAAACTTTAAAAAATAGAAGACGAAAAGTGCAAAAAAAAAAAAAAAAAGCACCATAAAACCAGTAACCCAGTCCAACTGTCCAACTCAACAATAAACCCTTCACACAATACTCCCGAGCAAAGGATGGAAGGATGGAAGGGAAAAAAATAGAAGGGGGGGGGGGGGGGTGGGGGGAGTAAAAAAGCTAAAAAAACCCCCCACAGAACACCCATCCAGCACCACCTGCCGCGGCGCGCGGGGCAGCGCGGGGGG
>JAQNCA010000019.1:4534269-4546516 GCA_029783725.1 Acanthurus tractus | reverse complement strand
CCCCCCCCCCCCCCCCCCCCCCCCCCCCCCCCCCCCCCCCCCCCCCCCCCCCCCCCCCCCAGAGGCAGGAAAACAAGAGCTAATGAATCCCCAAACTGCAGTCCGTGCCTGCTCCAGCTGCAGCAGCTGTGTGGTGGTTTGGATTTACCGAGCAAAACAAACACGTGGAAAAAAATAAATGGATAAACACTCATTGTGCATTTTCAGGGGTATAAATATGGTGTGTGTGTGTGTGTTTTGAGCTGTGCTTGTGTGCACACAGGTCTTTCATTTGTACGTTTCCATGCAGAGGCTGGTGTTTGTTTGTGTGCTGATGTGTGCGCCATCATCATCATCATCATCATCATCATCATCATCTCTTGGTGTTTTTTGCCTTTCACTGCTGCTGCTGCTGCTGCTGCTGCTGCTGCTGGAATGAATGGACTGTTGTGTCAGTGCATCTCTAAAGCTAAAAGTAGACCTCTGCTATTCCACTACGAGCTGGCAAAATGTTGCTTTACTTCAAACAGAACCCATGCTGGGTTGGCCTAGATACTGTACCTCCTCCTCATGCAACACTCAGTTTGGATGGCACTGAATTCAGCCAGCACTGTGCAGTTTAGCTGAGAATGAGTTCTGTTCAGCTGGTACTTTTCTCATGTTTTCTGGCATCATTTTTATCTGACCGTTTATGACAAAAATCTCCTCACAATTCTCCGTTTGTAACTTTAAAATGTGATAATGATAATTGGCTCTTTTGGGGTAATCATCCTCCATTATGTTCTGCACTGAAAGCTCAGACTAAACTTGGATTTAAATGAACAGAAAGCATCAGCTTTACCAGGTTCACAGAAAAACACGTTCAATGGAAGAAGCTGCTTCATATCTGCACCACTGGAAAAGGTTTTGGATTCATTATCGAGCTGCTAACCCCCCTTTGAACTCGGGTCAGCCTCACACAGGGGGGAGTGTCTGATCATGGATACCAAACTTCAGTACTGCAAAAGCACACCCTTAGTATGTGCATCATTCTCAACACACCCACACACGAGAAACAAACACACACAGAGCTGCAGACACACACATACGTGATAATCCTGTCCATCAAAAGTGAGACATAACAGACATTCATGGAGACGTCTGACGTCTTTGCCTTCCATGGCAGTGTAATTAAAATATGCAAATGATATGATAAAATGCATTTCACTCTGATGGTGACAATGTCAGTTATGTCAAACGCCTTCAGTATTGGATGGTTACTGTCAGATAAGACACATCAAAAGTGTGGATGACACGGGCCTGTGTGTCTCAGTGTGTGTGAGACAATGCAAATCCTGAGCTTTATCTCCGACGCGTTACGAAACCAATCAGACCGATGCCTCATGAGTGTGCGGACTTCTCGAATGCCTCTCGATCGCTCATTCTGCACATAAGCGGCCCTGCAAAAAAAACACATGCACGCAGACGCACCAAGCAAAGCCTTTGATTATTCTGACCTTCCCCTTGCTCGCATATTGGGTAAACAATTTAGATAAACAATGCAAGCACCGCCATCTCACATTTTGTGTGTATTAGCGTGTGTGTGTTAGTCGAGCTGTGCGGCAGGTGAGGATTTCAATGTAAACTAGATATTGACAGGTGCAAACAGTGGCTGACCAATAAAACTCAGCTGGATCAGCTGAGCTGAAGGGGAAACATAGCAGAGTGTGTGAGTGCTTTTCTATTTTAGATGACCAGAAGGATCCGTTGTTCCTTTACGAGTGAAGGAAACTCTTCCCTATTACTTGTGTAGAGTTTAAGGGGTTTTATTGGCAGAGAATGAAATATAATCTTCACAAAATTTTATCTATTTATGTATAATCACCTGAAAATAAGAACTGTTGAGTCTTAATTCCTTTTAAACAAGTCCTTTATATCCACAGCAGGAGCAGGTCCTCATCTGCTTGGAGAACTTTTTAACTAAATATAAAAAAGTGTATTGCAAATTAGTCCTAAATGTGACACAAATCGATCACATCAGTGTCAGATAAACGTTGTGGAGTGAAAGAATAAAGAAACATCAAATGGTCATAATCAAGTAATATACCAGGTGCTTAAACTTAGTACTTGAATTTCCTTGAAAACATGTACTAAGTTATGTTCCACCACTAAAAGCTGAAAGTATTCTTGCGACATGAGAGACCTCATCACAGTGACAGGACGGCACATGGCTGGTGACACAGAGCAGTGGAGTTGCCAAAGGCCACCAGGCTCTCATCCACTATTTCAGGATTGGATAAAAGGCAAACAAACAGCGGTGCTGAAGGCTTTCACAGAGGTGATGTTTTCTCTCCTCACAGCGTCACATGCAAATGGCAAACACTGTTCCATTGTGCGAAGCCAGATAACAGTGTTTGTCAACCTTATGATTTGTACCTCAGCCGTCGTCATATCACTCATTGTTCTAAAATGCATGAAGGTAATGCCTTGAATGAGATTTCTCTAAAGGAAAGAAAGGAGGTGACACGACTCAAACCACTCGTCTGTCTGGTGACGCGAAACCCGGTCTGTGAAACCCGTAACCACTTTGAACAGCGGGGCCCTGATTCATCAGCAGTCTGAATACGAAGAACCAAGACAATTAACAGACAGAACAAACTGAGCCTTCTCTGTCTGAACACGCAGGATTGTACCATTTTAAAAATGTACCTCCTGTGAAAAGCAGCATCTGCCGAGTCCTCCTGCAGTATTTTGTGTCTTAAATTCTCCATCTACATGAACTACTGATCTTGAATGCAACAGCAATTGAGACAAATGTTCAATCATGCTTAAATGTAATTTTGTTATACAAATTTAATACTGAATACAATTATATTTAAGTATGATTTCAGGTTTAAGTGCACATTGATATGTTGTACCATTTAGGAACATTGCACTTCATTAACTATGTAGATTGTACAGTGTCTATTTCTTTCCTGTAAGAGAAAGCCATATAAATGATATGTTAAAAACCCAGTTACCAGCAGAGCAGGGTGACCGAAAGCAGCATGTAGTTTATCTGAACAGGCAGTTTGTGTCTATTGCTGCTATTTTCCACCACTTTCTCTCTCTGTTATCTAGTGTATCTGTCCCTTGCTGCCTCTCTTCTCTCCAATTCATCTAGCTGTGCTCGGACAAGCCCATGCATTAACAGAACTTAGTGTGTGCGCGTGTGTGTGTGTGTGTGTGTGTGTGGTACAGTGATACTTCAGAGACTGTCCTTGCGGCTGACATCACAACTTTGGTAACAGAGACGATGGATGGGAAGATGGGAGAGGAAATCTACTCTACAGTCTTTATCTCCAAGCCTGACTCAACTGTAAGGCTGCCTTTACACAGCCAGTGTCTGAGCCGTAACACAACGGCAAGGACGCCAACGTAAACGATATCCATTCAGAGTGAAATTCTATTCATTTCAAAGAAAAAAAGGACGCACGTTCAAGAAAAAAAAATACGCTGTGTAAAAACACTGTCTCAAGTAACTGAGAAACAAGCATCTAAAAGAGGGGGCAGCCTTCAGACTGCAGCTCCCGCAACACTAATTAGCTCAATTGATTGTTGGTTGCAATCAGTTTCGCTGTTTACAGCAGAAACATATCTGGGATGCTTTTACGTCTTATTGAACACGAACCAATGGATTTATTAAGATAACAGGATATTTGTGCACTCGATTCAAAGTTGCTTACTGGGTTTAAATCATTCGCACTCGCACCTTTTTATTGCTCACGATGGCTAAAAGTGAAATACTGCACAGAGTCTGAGAGCACATTTCCCTCTGTTTCCTTTCTGACGATTTGAGACTAAGACAGTCACTTAAGTAATTTTTAGTTGGTTATTTTTCTAGTGTGCCAGCATTTTACCAACCAAAATAATTAAAGATATTTAAGTCAGCATTCACACAGGATGAATAAATTCTGCTCAAACACCTAATATTTAGGCAAATTAGAGAGAGAAAAAGAACTTTCACAACCTTAATCAGCTACTTTTCATGACTGCAGTATAATAAATGTTTTTGAACAGGCAAAACTTTTCAGGAACAAGAAAAAGTCAGTATTAAAAATAATGCGAATAAAGTCAAATTTTGAATGCAGTCCGATAAAAAAACCCCACTTTTTTAAAATAAGTTTGCTTCATATTGCAAAAAATAAATTAACAGTTTAAATGCAAAGTAAAAGCTGTAAACAAACTGCTATTTAAAAGAAACACGATTCATTACTTAATGTGTGTGAATAGTTTCACACTCATGCACACACACAGAGTCAGACTGTCAAGCCTAGTTCACACTACAGGATTACAGCCCTGATTTTCCTCTCACCCACAGATTTGGGGGATCCCTGAGAAAAGCCCCAGATCAGAGGCAAATTAGCACCCGCTCCTGTGAGCGACGATCTATCTATGTGAACTGTTCAAAGCTGCGATCTAAGAGCTTGCCATGAGCTTGCTAAGAGCTCGCCGATGCCTTGCAGAAGCCCGCAAGACACCAAGCATGCTAACCCTCATGCTGTTGGGGACATGTCAGGGAGCCATGCAAGTCAGCTACAGCCAACGTAAGCAGACAACCCTCTGCTGTCACTCAAAGTAGCTCTTTAACCCTCTAAAACTAAAGGCCGTTAGACTGTCCTGTTTATGTTTCGTTTCTCCTCACCTGTACTAGCAGTCAGCATCAACATCAACGTCATACATCATATGATTCAAGAGAATCATTAGTTTTAGCCTTTTTCATTGAAAGTCCTAATTTTAACATTTGCTTTGTCTAATAATGAAAAATTTAAACCCTAAACCTGAGCAAGTTACAGTCATTTATTTTAACATTATGCCAGGCCATACAAGACATATGATATACCACTGAAAAGCTGTGAAACTAACCCAGTTTACATGACGTTTTAAAGCACGTGGGTTGCATTAGTGGTTCAAAAGATATTGACATTTGAGACAATAAAATTTTTTATCTGTCTCTCTCTGGCAGTTTTGTAGATCTTTCAGGGTTTGACACACTTTTATCATGTATCTATTTGTATAGAGTTGGAACAATAATATTACTATAGTATTTGCAATGCTGTTGTCCCTGCTGAAACACAGCACATGAAGGCAGCTATCTGTTCTTATTGTAAAAATATCTTACTCCCAACTCTCTGCAGAACAATCAATCCTAACCCAATCACTCAGCTACATATTTTTATGTTCACTTGTTTTTGCTTCAAGTCAATGCACAAACAGCTTTTACCACTTTATTCCCCATCTCACTCCTCATGTGTTTTCTGTGACAAAACACAGACGAGACAGACTTTTCCAGGTAAAAAAATAAAGGTTTGTCGCTGATCAGTTGCGTATTGTGAAACCACAACGGCCTCAAGATTACAGAAACAAGACATAGAGTTGTGTGAACAGCACAGCCATCAGATGACCTTGAAAGCTGAGTACTGTGACAAAGGCTTGAGTCTCTCAGTGCGTGGGGGAAGTCTTCCCTGGCCGGAGCATCTTAGGTGACCTTCAATTTTAGACTGTGGCTATACAGCACAGAAATCACAGGGCAGTCTGCACTACAGGGGCATGATTACATCTCTTGAAACTCTGAGAGGCTTCCTTCATGTTTATGCTTCTCGGTCTCCTGTAATCTTATTGGATATGCCTGAAAGGTCAGCAGCAAACAGGGCTCAGGCTCAGACTTTGAACTCAGAGTACAGCGACACGGTATGAAAACTGAGTGGTGTTTAGCTCCCCTGTGCTCTCTTCTTGGTAAAAACAATGGCTCATGGTGCAGGAATCTCACATTGTGTAGGTATATGAGACAGCAGAGCGGTGTCAGAAATAAGATGTCGAGTCAAAGAGGGGTTCATTGAGTGTGTAGTTGAAGCATTGTAGTGAAATGGAGTGATAGAAAGGGAGCGGAAGAGTAAAGAAATCAAAGTGTTAGTGTGTTTGTAGTGAATCTACAGACAGAATGATAAGCTTCTGAGGCCCTGATGAATAATTCATAACATAAATAGACGCGAGGGAACCTAAAACCCTCTCTGTGTTACAGTCTCTTTACAATGCATTTTATGGTTCTGCACCAGAAATGTCCACTCCTCAGATGATTTTAAATTACCACGAAACATTCATCGAAAAACCAAGCCATGAAGTCTTTAAGTTTAGCAGACCATAACAGAACCGAATTAACAAAAACGCACTTACAGATTCTTCTCTGCTGCACACGAGGTTCTGACAATTATTTACACTTCAGCAGCGAGCGGGCAGATTAAATCTTCTGACCCGTCCAAAGTCACAGTTTGGCTGTCCAATTTGCTTTTTTTGTGTGTGTGTGTGCGCCTGGTGGAAGTTTTGCCAGCGAAAGATTGGCAGTGACCGCGCTTCTGCTGCACTGCCACATGAATTCGGTCAGTAATAAGCATCATTTTTTTTCAACTGGCAGAGAAATTGCCACACTTTGAATGTGCACTGACACTGAGCCAACCTGCCATTTCTCAGAGTGCGGATACTTCCTGCATCCGGGTCGGGCCAAGTTTATTCCAAAGACAGCAGAGCAAAGTCTCACCGGGGGAAAAAAAAATAAAAAAATAGCAAAGACGTTTATAATTCTTCTGTTTCCCTTTTATTCCCTCCCTCACAACCTTTGCTTTCATCTTCTTAACCCCCATCATACACCCCAGACCCAAACCATCGGTCTTTAAGGGGAGCTGCAGTCTATCACAATCCCACAGTACGGGACTATTAGACTTATCTTAGCCAGAGTTGCTCCTAATTTGGCAGCCTCAGAGCAGTGGGTGTAGTGTGTTGAAAGTTATCAGAGTGAGGCCAGCTCCCTATTTGGCAGGCAGAGGGGCAGTGCCACCAATGTCTGTCTGCCAGGTTGATTAATAAGTAGTGGCAGAGCAGCTACGCTAACAAACTGGCCTGCCTGGGTGCTTCCACAGCTCTGCTAAATTAATGCCACAAACACACACACACACACACACACACACACACACACACACGCGCGCGCACACACGCAGGAGAAGTGTTTACTAATACAACCACACACACACACTGGTACTTCTCTCTCCTGTCCACACCTACACTCTCACAGACACACACACACTCAAAAAAGCACAAGCAATAAAGCACCACAATACAGGTTAACAGATAACAGAACAGACATACTGAGTTGTAAATTAGCCTGAGCATGAGGGAACATGCACACACACACTCACACACACACACACACAAAATTAAACTGCCTCTTCCCTGCCATCCTTCTCAGCAGCGAGGTGTTTGAGTGACAGCTCATCAGTGCAGTGTTATCGCATTATTGTGAACGCACCATTTCTCTTAAGCAGAGCGAGGCAGCCAGGCATAACAGAGCACTTCCTGCTTCTGTTGCCATTAGTTACCGCCAACATGACTGAGGAGGCACCGAGCGAGCACAAGTGGAACTCGACATGTCGTCGTGTGTCTCGTCTGCTGTTCTGAAAAAGTTAAAAACGATCTGTTCGGAACACTTTGTTTGGTTTTGTTTTCTCTTGTGATGACACTGGTTTGTCTGTTTTTTTCCCCCCGTCAGTTTATCTATTTTCCTGTCATGTGTGATAGCTCGGATGGGACTAGAAGAATGAAACTTGGGGGGGGGGGAGTGACGAATTTCAGCACAGTGTTCCAGCTTTAAAAAAAATTACAGGTCAGGAAAGTTGACATTTTGGTAAGTGCCTGGTGACTGCAGAGCAGCAGAGAACACATTGTGTTTTCACATTCATCTGCTGAAGGAGGCGAGTTTCTGCAAATACCTTAAATCTCAGTAACATGTAAAAATTTGAATGTACTTGCATGGTTTTGTGATCACAACTAGTCTGTAGTTAGTTTGAGTAGATTTAGGATTTTATTGTAAAAAAAAAAAATCCGGCAAAAATTTTAAGCAGGGCATTTATCTTTATCTTAACATGTTTGAAGAAGATATTTAAAGGATGCTCTGTTTATACAAAGCTATGTTAAAACATCTGGGGAAAAAAATACATGCTGTGGTCATATCATGCGCTTACAACATATTTTTTTTATAATATCTTTTTTTTTAAGAAGAGTGACTACTAAAAAAAATAAAAGGAGGTGCTGTTCTACATTGAGAAACTGGCAATGACATTACGGGTCTTTTCAAACATTACAAAACTCAGGAGCAAATTGTTCATTTGTTGAATATTTCCAGCTTTGACATTATTACACATTTGGTGCACTCATGAAAATGGTCCGCAAAAATGGAATGAGTTCATATGAGGACGTTTTCAGTGGAGAATGAGTTTTCATTGTTGCATTAAATTAATGACTTTTATTAAATTAAATAGGAATAGAGTTGCTCTGAATGAACTGTTTCTGCCTTTTGTTGACATAACAAAAAGGACATTGGAAGGACTGTCAGACGCCTTTTAATGTTTCTCTCTTTCTACTCTGTAACCCTCATCTGCTGCTCCTGATGCAGCAGCTGGAAGTCTTTCTTCTCCAGTCCCAGTGTGGGTGTTCAGAGAGTGTGTGTGTGTGTGTGTGTGTGTGTGTGTGTATATGTTCATCCATGTGTGTATATCAATGGCAGTATTACCATAAGCTACAGGTGTAACCAGTGGTGGGTCTCTATCAAGGTGTTTGCTTGGGAACTGAGAGGGAGCAAAACACGGGCAGGTGGGCTCACACACAGTGGGATGCACAGATACTCGCTTATTCATGGACCCAGCATGAGACAGTGTGGAGTACAAACACACACATAGCTGCAAAACACTGCCTCTCTTACATCTCCACGAGGCCTGACTACATGGAGTGTGTGTGGATGCTTTTTTTTTGGTGTGTGTGCCACTCAGGTGGAACCCGTGAGGAGACGACGACATCTTGACACGGCCGTACCTGCACTGTTCCCTCTGTTCTCCTATTGGTAAAAAAAATGAGTGTCCTCTTGTTAACCTTGTGTGAGTGTTGGGGAAAGGCTTTTTGACACGGGCTACCCATGATTCCTCGCTGCGACAGGAGAGCCACATCAACTTGTCCTCGGCTGTTGTCAAGCACACCGTTGCCTGGCAACTGGCCAAATGTAGCACATCGCTGGAGACGGGGAGAGACGGGGAGAGACGACCTGTCTGTCCAACTCTTCATCCTCTCTCTCTCTCCTCTGATTTGTTCTCTCTTCACTAGTCTCTGTTTTGTTGTCAGTTTCCTCCTGAACATGCTGTTTTCAACCACTGATAAGATTTAATGCAATTTGTTCCCATCTCTTCCTCGCTTTGTTTTTACAAAAATAAAACTTGTTTGTGGGCTTTTGAATCATTAAGAAGCAACAGATGATTTTTCTAGTATCACCACAGAGCCATCAACCGACTTTAACACGTTTTAAATGAAATATAAGATAACATTTATTGCAAATCTGTTAAACAGGGACTCTCACCAGTAAACAGAGACAGAGCAAACTACCAATCAACTTTTAAAACTGAATTGAGGACATTTTATATAACTAACAAACCATAAAAAACTAAAAAAACATACATTTTAACCTGAAGTGACTTTAGTAACTTTTAATTAAGGAGACTTCTGGTTTGTTTAATGTTAATCAAAGGTAAAATAAAACATGAGCCTGAACCAAAGATGAGAGCGAGACATCCTGTCTTAGTCTGAAGTCTGACTTTGCTGTAGTTGTTCCCTGCTTAGTTATCTCTCCTCACTCCCTCCTTTAGACATTCATACTTTTTTCTCTTCCTTTCTTTCAATCACAATCCTCTCCGATTTGTTTCATGCTCTACTTCTTTCCCCTCTCTCCCATCACAGCCCTGATACTCTTTTGACAGGTCTTGAATGCAGAAAAAGTTGACAAAAGCTGGTTTGATATTTATCTGCTACACTGATCAGGAAGTAGGAAATTTGACAAGGTGTGTAGAAATGATGTTTTTTGATAATATTGCTTTATTGTAATAAATGCCTTCACTTCTGTTCACCATAAGCTTTAGAAATCTGCATTAAAGAAAAATCGTATGAGGCTGAAACACAAAATAATATATGTCTGAGTGCTTCTGGTAAAAAACGCACTTTTATTTGCCCTATTTGTAACATTTTTAAAGTGCTAAAAACACTATGTGCCTGGTGTATTAAAAAAAATAGTCGCAGCTCAGGATGAATAATAATGTTAAAAACACAAGGTTTTTCTCTGTCCACTCTGCAGACTGTCCTCAGGAAAATACACCCCCAAAAGGTTAGTTACATCACATTTTCTCACCTCGATTTCTCAATTTTTTATTGTCCTCACTAAATCCTCTCCTGTTTCCTTCCTTTCCTTTCCCTTCTCCCTCCTTTCCTCATCTTTCTCTCCACATCGTACAGGTTTGACTCTCCGGCTGCCTGGCTGTGTGAACGCTGAGGGCAGCACTTTGTCACATCCCTCATACATATGCAACACACACATTTCAGGTAAGACAGAGAGAAAGAACGAGAGAACAGGGGAGGAGAAAGAGAACTGAATTGAGGTAATGAGGGGATGGAAAAGATAATGGAGGAAACAAATGGAGAAAATGGATAGGGAAGGCACAGACAGGGACGGCGGCATGGGAATATATGAAGGTGAAGAAGAGTGAGAGAGTTTCAGACGCAGAGAGAGCAAACATTTGAGTAGAACCAAGAAATGACAGAGAAAGAAGGAGAGAGAGGGGAAAGAGAGGAGAGACAGAGAGGGAGAGATTGAGTGGACAGGAGTCAAAGCCATTAACCTGCAGGCTTGGTGCTGCTGCTCTTTGTGTGTGTGTGTGTGGGTGTGCGTGTGTGTGTGCGGGTGTGTATGTGTGTGTTTGGTAGGTAGATGCAGACATAGTTGTACCCGGTGGGCCAGGCAAACCAGGTCTGTTGTCAACATAACCTCTCCCATGCTCTCCACCGACCAAGATGGATGGGCGGCAGTGCTAGCTAATCACGCGCTCTGCTGGCCGGGGACGCGGCACCTACGGCCAGCGGACACACGGCCCTGTAACAAACACTACACAACCCCCGAGGACAAGCGCACACCATTCTGCATCATTATTAATCAAACTTCATGCTTGTTGATGCTGTGTGCATTAACATGTTGAGACAGTAATACATGTATGTATGCAGGCCTCTGGTAAGCATGCTAATATTTACAGTGCCATGAACTGCAGTTTGCACACTGGTGACTGTATGCGAGCACCTCTGCAGCAGAAAAGCTAAAAAAAAAATTCACGCTGTGATGTTGTACTTAGTTGTATTAATGAAAAGTAAAGTAGTCCTTATGTTTGGGGTGACGAGGTTTCAGGAATACTAACATCTGTTGCCAGTTTTATTTGCAACAAAAACTCCAGAAGAATTAATAAAAAAAACACCAAGACAAAATGTGCCTTCTGTTCCACAAATACTTCCACTCCCACAGAAAAATATTGAGTTTGCCACTGATCTATCTGTGCAGACAGCTTTCAGAAGAGGCTGATTTCTCTCCTCCTCCTCCTCCTCTCTCTCTCTTCTCTCTTCCCGCTTCGTCTCATCCACGCGTACGAGAGATTCAAAATCCCTCCATCCGTCTCTTATTTCAACATTTCAGAACTTGGAGTTATTAGTCTGCTAATTACCTCTCAGAATCCCTCATTTACCACCAGAATCCAATCACTCTCTGATTATAATGAGAAAATTATGATAGACCGCATTAAAGATAGAATATGGGATTGATTGGTCGGCAATGAAACTGGGGGGGGTGAGAAAAGAGCGGGAGAAGTGAAGGGGACAGAAGCACAGGCACGGACAGACCATTTCTGTAATAAGAAAGGGAGACGGAGATGAGAACGCTGAATGACGAAAGTAATGGGACGTAAGACTGGCGAGAGAGGAAGACATGAGAGGAAACAATGGACATTATCTCTAATCACATGAGTACAGTACGTAGCAATAATGAACAAAAGAACAAGTAGCATCTTAAATACTCTCGCTAATCATGATCCTTAATAAAAGGATGTCTTAAACCAAGAGAAAAAAAAGGCTATATACAGCCTGTAAGAGTGCGTGTGTGTGTGTGTGTGTATGTGTGTTCAAGCCCTGGGACTGAATGGTGGCAGATTGGTTGTTGTGATTTAATCGCAGCTTGTAATTATAGAAATGTTATTCACTCACAGCCCCTTTATCCTGGCCATTGGCAGAGCTTACACATTTACCATATTCATGAGAAGTGTGTGTGTGTGTGTGTGTGTGTGTGGGGGGGGGGGGGGGGGGTACATGTAACCATGAAAAATCAAAAAAAAAAAACAATAAAAAAACA
>JAQNCA010000019.1:4467013-4498264 GCA_029783725.1 Acanthurus tractus | reverse complement strand
GACAGCCACTGGCATCATGGGAGACAGAATGCAGATGCACTGATGTACCAACACGCACACACACACACACACACACACACAGAGGAGACAGAACACACACACACACACACACACAAGCAGGCTGTCAGGGATGACCTGTAGACTCTGTGTCCATGGATCAGTTACAGGTCGAGTCATTCTGGCACAGTGACAGACAGGACTGAGGCCCTCGGGGGCTACAAGCTTTCTCTCGCTCTCCCTTCCTGTCTCAGGCTATCTGTCTCTCTCTCTCTCTGCCTCTGGCTTTGTTGACTTTCTACAGCAACAAAAGTTTAGCATGCCATGCCCACAGATGGACGGGTGGTTAAGTTCCCAGCCTCATGAGTGACATGTGATCCCCATGTGGGATGAACTCCTTTTAAAGCTAACAAAAAAACCCACAAACCACCTGGGGTTCTATCACTTGTCTCTTTATATTCAAATGATATACAGAAGGCTGCTTGAAAAAAAAAAATACACAGCATCAGCTATAATAAGAGGATGTGAGCTGTGTGCAAAATATTCCTACTATTTGCTTGTCATGTTCACAACATGTCTACAGACGGACAGAGCGGGCGGTGTGTGACATTGTAATGTCCTGTACATCCTGTGCTGTCCCGCAGAGACAGTTTGGGAAATAGGACAGCGTCCAGAATATATATACAAAGCCACGTAAATCCTGGACATCCTATGCTAGATTATCGACAGATGGTAAAAGACTTCCACACTGACTTGAGCTGATGCCGTACGAGGCTTCAGAGGCTTCACTGTGACATGTGAGAGAAGGCACTGAATGTCGCTGTCTGACTAAAGGACCAATTGAACTGCAGCAAGAGGTCAACATCACTTTGAGACATGACTGAGAGGACCACTCATATTTCTTTTTAAATTAGTGCTCCATTTTAAGCCACTTTTATTCTACTGCTCTACATCTAATATACAATAGTAGTAGTTCTAGCAGTTTTTTTTGTAATAGTCACTCATTGCATATACAATTTGCCCCAAAAATAGTAGTTTTCATGTGAGAAGCATGGTATATTTAATAGTTTATGGGATTTAATTGGTTACATGTTCCCATGGTTTTCACAAAACAATTTATGCACATGCTCTTGTGTTTGTAGTCGGGTTTCATGCAAAAATAATGAGTTGCTTTATCGAGATCAACAGCGAGTGGGGCCATTAAACAATACAGGGTTAGGGTCAAAAAAGCAGCAGTCAAACCTGAAAAGGTGAAAAACATTCTAAAAAATCTAAGAGAAAAACTGCATTTCTATTCCTTCCATGTATCATTGCGGAAGGTTCCATTTCCATCATTGCTCAACACAGATCTTACATTTTTTCTTTGACTTGTGGAATGATTAAACGTGTACACTTCACTCTGCCACTTTTTAGTGTAATATGACTGGTTTCGTTTGGTTTATTCCTCTGTCTTGTTTTTTTATGGGAACCGAAATTGTGCACAGAGACAAGCAGATGGAAAAGTGCTAACTGCCTGTAATTATATCTAACTGATATCAGTCACACTGATTACTGGTAGGTCTTTTACAACTGTATCGCTCTTGTTTTTTCATTGTAACATTATGAAGGTATTGCCACTGGCAACCATCACCGTTGCTGCTTCACCATAATAGCCTTTTACATGTGACAGACTATTTTTTCATTGTGGCACAACATCTACTTAGACAAAGGAGAAAAATGTTCCTTTTAACACTGCTGCTAGTAAACTATTAACAAAGACAGACGTGAATTCCTCCTGACAATAAATACTTAATAACTGGCGGGCTGACAGGCTCTGTTGTTTCATTTGAGGAAAACGGCACCTCGTTGACAACAAAAACACTAATGACAAAAGAGCAATGATGATTAACTAAAAACCCAAACTGAAAAGGTGAGCAAAAAATCAAACAACCCGACAATGTTGCTGGAAACACTTGCTCCTCTGTGCAAACGCAAACAACAACAACGACAACAGAGGACGACGCAAGATGGCAGAGAGCAGCTGAGGGCTGGCACCCAGAGGAGCTTAGCGTCGCTGCTGATCCTTTCAAGCAGAACGGAGACAATGAGACGATTAAGGCCTAAACTTGTGTCGAGTGCTCCGGTTTAGCACACTGCCCACTGGTGGCCCTCGGAGACCCCAGAGGGCCACCCTCTGCCCCCCCGATGAGACACGGGGTCCTCCGTCTCCTCTGAGTTATCAAGTCACTGATTAGTCATGGGGATGGAGCGTGTTCCTCCGCACTCGCGTGCGTCACTGTCTGGTGTTTATTTATGAGAATTGATGTCTGTTGTCAGTAATCACAGACTGATCCAGCAGAGAGGGAGAGCAAGATTGGCACTCAAGTGGTACAACCGAAGGATTGCAGATGAAAAGCGTCAGATTGTGCATTCTTATTTTTTCTTGTTGATTTGTAACAACTGAGGGTAAACCCCCCTGGATTAACCTCAACCACATCCTGACTAACTTGGCTTTCCTGGAGGCTAAATCAGCAGAGAGATGCATGAAGGACGCAGCTCTTTAGCAGCATATATTACTCCTTAACAGAACAGAAAGTGCAATAGCCTGCTGAGATATCATCTTCCCATGCATCAAACTGAACACAGAGATGGAAATGAAGGGAACTCTATTTGCAGGGAGCCATAATTAAAAAGATATTAAATCATATTGGGGGTGAAACGATAACTTGAGGTGGGAATAACGCTGCATGCAGGGTTTTATACCTTCACCAATTAACATTTTCATTTCTCTCATATAGACTCAACTTCTGTCATCATTTCTATTTTCATTTTCATAAGTACAGAGAGACCAGGGAGTGTGTGCACACGGGCACGTGTGGGTGGGAGGTGGAGATAAATATTGACCTTTTACGTCGAGGTTCCAAGCTGTAATAACAGGGAAATTGCTCACAGCTGATGATGAACTGTCATCAGTGTGCAAATACACAGAGGCTCTTTGTACTAGTGGTCCAATTAACAGAAAGGTTACAGAGTGGTGAAAATATTGTAACAGTGTAATGGAAGGAACACATTTGCGGATATTTCTTATTTCTGAGACCTGTACTTTTAGTCGTGATGGACTGGAACTATTACAAGCAGCTTATCTTCTATATGCAAGTCAAGCTGTTTAAGAAAAATGAGGATATATGCCATATCTTTAATTTAAATGGATATATATATTCTGGAATGAGGTTTTTCTTTGACTATATACCAGAAAACAATTATCAAATAGTTGAGAGATTGAGCCCAAACTAATAAAGCTATCCATGCAAATCTATTCTGCAGCATAATTTGGTAAAGAAATGTAATTTAATTAAGGATCTCTTTTTTCAGATTAAAACAATACTAAAAAAAATCACAGTCATCTAACTGTGTGTTTGTGTGTGTGCCTGTGTGTGTGTGGTTGTGTGTCCGGCGGGGGTCAGTAGGAGGTCAATAGCAGGCTGATGTGATCGAGGGGCTGGAGGTGGATACAGACACAGGGTGATGAATGGGATGTGATGAGATGCACAGCAGCAGAGCTGGCCTATAGGCCACCAAGCTGGGCTAAAGCTTAATCGTTAGAGCACAATGGATCAAGGCAAAGGCCATACTGATTACATCTGGGACATGTGTGTGTGTTATTGCACTGGTATTATAATACTTGTGAGAAGCAGCTGGGAATACAAGCTCGTTCATGAAAAGAGAGGATTTTACTGAAACCTAACCTTAAAATAATGTTTTAACATTATACATAATAATCTGTGCGCATTTTTGCATGCTTTTACTCATTAATATAGAGATTCAATGAGGGAGTTTCTGCTGTTGTCACTTCTATGAAACCAAGTACCAACTAGTATGTAGCTTGAACTGGGTTAAAGCTCTGTTTCCTGATGGTGCATCATGAAAAATTGTGCATTCAAGTATTGTAAGTAAGCTACCACATCGTGCTGCGTTCAAAAAAATATGCTTTTTGAAAGTTTGACCCAATTTACTGAACAAACAATAAGAAAACAAACAAGAACCACCTCTGGAAAGGCCCAAACACCAGGTCAGCATTTGCTTGAGCATTTTAAATCAATGGTGTAGCCTGTCAGTGAGAGAACTCACTGGTTTCTCCTACTGATGAATCACTGCATGAGAGGAGAAACAGATGTGAGGAAAGCAAGCAAACGAGAGAAGTCAAGAGGGCACACACAGAAGGCTGCACTCATTTTTCATCGCTAATTCCGACGCATAAATATTTTCACAACCACATGTCCATCAGGGGATGATGAAACTGAAGAACAACTGATCAGCATGATTCAGGACGGGCCAGCTGTGTGTGGGAAAATGGTGGGCTTAACAGATTGGTTTTTTTTATTTCTGCAGTCTTGGGTCGTACAGGTCCCTTTTTGAATGACAAACACGGACCGCTGCCACCTGCTGGTATGGAGTTATTCCCTCTCATAGAGCCACAGAGCATTCATGTTAGCTTGCCGTGTCTTCAAGTGCACCTTTTTGGCCGAAACACAGGTGATGTGAGGCAGCCTGACAGTCAGCTTTTGTCAGTGCAAGTTTATTATCAGTTTGTTAAGGATTTTTTAAATGTCTTGCTTCCATTTGGATCCGTCGAAGGCGGTGATTGTTTCATGTCTGTGACCAAAGAGTTAATGCAAAGCAATTACAACTGCTTTGAGTGGGTTTGGCATATCAGTGATAAAGCTGGTAGATGTAGTTGCAAAAAATGTTCTTTAAAGCAAAGAGTCTCATACACACACAAACACACACAAACATAAAAAAAAAATCCAAGTCCAATTTTCTAATGTTGATTAAAACAACAAACTACAGAGATGCAAATGCTCCAGCACTTCCATGCTGGTCAGTGCGCTCAGGGAAACACATGCTCAGCACACATCAAGCGCTGCTCCTTTCGCTTCTGTCTGTCTGAGCTTATAACACTGGGGCTGTGGGGACCAACATGGAGTTTGGATGATCCTTGCTGCCGCTCTGTTTGTACTCTGTCTACACCAATTTCCTCACTGCCTGTGACAGCAAACATCCGCCCCACAGTTTAATATGCTTCCAGACCAAACCAGCAACCCCTTTTGGCCTGAAAGAATCTAACAGCTTCAACTCAAAGGTATCTGATATGTCTACGTTAACTATATAGTACTGTATAATAACAATTACAGCAACAGAAATATTGCTTTATATGATTTTTTTTTGCTTTGTTTAATGTCAGAAAAGTGCATTTTCCAAGCCGGGAAAAGCAGTCATCACCTGCAAAAGTGAGGCAGAAGAATGCCTGTTTGTCAAGCGGTAAGATAAAGGGAGCTACTGTAATGTAGCTAATCTGCTAAGACATCTTCACCTATTACTCCTTTGTTTTTTAAGCTCCACTCCTTCTGCATCTGTTTCCTCTGCCCCAAATCCAACAGCAATGCTTTTTCTTTCTCTCAGCACATGAAGTGTAGGCGAGGTTAAAAGAAGCAGAAAGTTGACCACTGGGAATAAGAATCAGAACGGTCGCTCCGGCCTGTCTTACAACAACATGCTCTTATTAGACTCAATAACATCTCCAAAAACACAAGTGCTACTCTACAATTTTTTTCTCGCTGTCCATCTACCGCTCACTGTCCCTCCACTCAACCCCACCTCTTTGCCTCCCACTACTGCCACCAGCAAGAGCTTTCTCCTCTCCCTATCTGCTTCCTGTTGCTCTCGCTCTATCTGGCATTCTTTATCTTTAACTCTTCGCTCGTCCTCCAGCAGTCGCCCAACCTGCCCTCTCTCTCTCATCTTCTCGACTTGTTTGTCTTCTTATCTCCATTTTCTCTGTGATACCCCCTTTCTCTTCGTCTCTCGCTCTTTCTCCATCTGTCTTAATCTACCACTGGCTAGCTTCTTGCTGCGAGAGTCTATTTGTAACCTCTCTCATGCTTCGGCTTCAAGCCCAGCATGTACCAAGCTACTTGTTTTTATTCCAAATATACAGAGTAGTCTTCCATTTTCTCTTCTTTGTCTCCCCCCCTCCCTCATTTGTCTTCTTCTATCTTTTTCTCATCTCTCTGTCATAAGATTTTCTTGCACTTCTACTGTTAAATTATCTCTCTCGCCCTCTCCTCTCTCCCATCAGTGTTATAAATAATGGTTGGATTAGGCTGACTTTTTGTTTTGCTCACTATTAGGGAGCGGATCAATTCCACAAATTGAGTGGATGGGGGAGCGAACACACACACACACACACACACACACACACACACACTCACATACAAACATCCAGGCATACAGCCCTTCTGTCCTCCAAAATGCCACAACGACAAAGACGACACAAACGCAGGCATTGTCCTTGTTTCCCCACTGCTGCCTCTCTCTTTCCCCCCCTGCACGACGGTCTTCTTCTCTTGCATTTTCCACATCCCTTTCTTTCAGCCTTAAGCCTGTTGGACTTTAGCTGACCCCCTTCCTCTCCCTTCCTCCCTTCCTCCCTTTTTTTCCTGCTTTTCTTAATCTCCATATTCTTTATGCTTGACTGGAAGCAAAATACCCTCATTCTAAGGTGAATGTCTAGGTTTGTTTTATTGGGTTTATTTGCAATTTTGGACAACAGTCTGTATAATAATGTCTTGTTTAGGTATAATTTAAACTTAATACCACTCGTACCTATTCCAAAGATATAAATAGTCAATGCTTAACAATAATTTGAAAAAAACATAGTGACACTATAGTTAACAACCTTCACTTCTGGATGATCAAATATTATCATATTCTAAAAACTCTTTTGTTGATGTTCTTATAGTCTGTTCTCAGTCTTTATTACTTAAAATACTATACAAATTTTTTATTGCTTCAAAACTGTAGAAACTCCTTTATATCTAGTGTTTTGTTCTGTGTATAAGCTATTTTCCTCAACAGTTTTTTATCTCTTTTTCCTTACAAGAATAAAAAAAAAACTATGGTAGGAACAGTATATAATGTTCTTATGAATATGTTTTCATAAGAGTACACTGTCTTAAAAATAAGAATTATTGCAATTTCACGACCTTTTGTGAGCCTTTTGTATCTGCAGAGGATGCTGGTCATCTTCTAGACTCAGTCTTATTGCACCACCATGTTTCTACAGTAGTGTGACTGCAATCTGCAAACTCACTGCTTGACACACTGGTCCTTTGGGGAAGAATATTTTCAAAAGCTTTAACATTCACAAGAGCTTCAGTGGGTTGAAGCTTATATTAAGAGTTACCTTTGAAATGAGCATTTGGCTCAAGTTTAAGTATGAGGCGTGGAGGTGAAGGTGAAGGCCAGGAGTTAAGATGCTGGTTTTTATGTAGTCTGACTCATCGAATGTAGACTGTGGGTATTAGCTCACCATTCAACAACTATAACAACTGCCAGTCTCCCCCCTCTGCTATCTGTGTGTTACTGTTTTCAGAATCTCTATCATTGAATCCTGGGCGAATCCTTAGCGCCACTGGAAATGATTCTGATTGGTTTAAAGAAACAATCGAAGGCCAGAGTGTTTTTCCAGAATGATAATATATGTTGCCAGACTGTTCTCCAGCCCTGACGCAGTGCCGTGGAGTCTGGGTTGCTATGCAAGTCTGGTTTTTATGCCTCTGTGATTGTGGCCCGAGGCATCAGGTTTTTGAGTTTTGAGTTTTTGTGAGCACGTTATCAGAGGCACACCCTCAGAAAATTTCTTCACATCAAGATTGAACTGATTAGAATTCGGTGCTCTGAGGTCAAGGGCCATTGTAATCTCACCAGATGGATTTTGGGCTGTAACTCAATAATTCATTGGCTAATTATGACAATATTGCATTCATATTTCAAGCTGAAGCATTAATGTTTAAGTACTAAAAGGTTGAATTCAACCTGACTATGACATGAAGATGTTCTGCAAAAACATTTTTTTTCTGGCCATCATTTAATACCATGACTCAAAAACAGATGGGAGGACTGTAAAGATATTTCACATTCAGTCGGACACTCAATTTGTGATGCTAATCTTGGGCGCCCACCTTGAAACCGCTGTGGTTTCATTGATCTTCTTTTCTTCCTGGTCACAGATGTGTGTGAAGCATCATCACTTAAGAATCTGTAGCATCTTTGCAGCAGCTTCCATTATTGGAAGCAAAGTAGCCCACCACAAACTTATTGGTTTTGCTCATTTTGAGCTTCATGAGATCTTCGTTGTACCATTTGATGACGCACTGTATCAGCCCTCTGCACTCCTCTGTAAAAATAGTCTTTAAATGAAGACAGAGTGTTTCTCACTGGTAATTATCCACCTACATCATATAAACATAATGATAACTTCCATTTCCCTAAAATATAAACCTAACAATCTTCATTATATGTATTTAAATGAGTCTGGACAGTGATGGAGGTAAACTGCAGCTTGTCTGGTCCTTGGGGACATTCAACCATGAGGTCGTTATTTTAGTTTTTATACATTTGGTACATGAAGTAGAAATAAAGGCTTCTAGGTTTAACACTGTTGTCTTGTATTACCTGAATATCTAATAGAGAAGAACAATATTGATTTTTACAATGCTTTCCATGCTGCAGGTTATTTCTTTAGTGAAAGGAATGAGTGCCAATGAAAGACTCTCGAGCAATCATGTGTATATAAATGCTTTGCCTTTGTACTTGCACATTTCTGTATGTCTATGATCAAAATGTAATCAACCACATTCCCACACTCCTCCTCCTCTCCCTCCCTGTCTGTCCTCATGCAACCTCTCATTATCCCCAATCCTCCTCCCTCTCTCTCTCTCTCTCTCTCTCTCTCTCTCTCTCTGTCTCTCTCTCGGCCTCGCTGCCTTCGCTACCAGCCCTCCCTCCTATAACGATCTGGTCATTACTGGGGCCGCCGCTCTGGCCCTGGTTTCACGGGGTGTCTGGGGTCTAATTGGGTCTCTCTGAGTGTATGTGTGTGTGTGTGTGTGTGTTGCTGTGAGGTCTCATTGACACTGACTGAGATCCAGAAGCGTCTCCCTTATAGAGATTTACTACGCTGTCTATACATACAAAAACACACACATTTAATCACATCCACACTTAAACACATTTCGACATGCATTCAGTACTTTCACAAAGGTTTAATACATTTGTAAGAGATGTGAGGTAACCGCTCTCAGTTCATGTTCTGTTTAGTTTTATTGTCCTTTAAAATTTTAGAGAAGCACATGATGTCTAAGCTTTTAAATTGTGAGTGGGAGTTCAGATTGGCGTGTTTCACATCTCTCTAATTAATGAGTCGTATTGTGCTTCAAGCAACAGGGATAACCAGCGTGGTTTTATTCTGGCATCTTAAGCCTTATAGTAGATTTTCCAGTTTTTATTTTATTTCTTTTCAGAAGTCACTTGTGTTATGTGTAGTTAAAAAATGTGCTTAACTGCAGTTAAAATAGAGACGAACAAATTGGAGGCATTGCAATTAAAAATTCACTTATAGAGGACTGCAGATAGAAACTACTGATTTTGTTTATTTCTGGCATATGTATACGTCAGAAGGTAATTGTAAATGTATGCTTCCCAAATAAAATAATGAATACAAATTTTATATATATATATATATATATATATATATATATAGTCTTTTAGAATGGCTGTAACTTAGTTTGTTTTGGATAATTGTCCATGTTTAGTTACTGCTTATGAAATTAAGAGACAGTTTTTATTCCTGCAGCAGAAAATATGGAAGACATGTATGATTCAGATTTGGTATTGAACTGCCGAGTGCATTCTTGTTTGGTTATACATAATGTCTCCTTTTATTATTTGTGAGCGTACTTGTTTCTGGAGGAGGAGAGAGACAATGAATTCAGTGTCTCTGCTGTTGTCTCCATTCAGACACCAGTGTTCCTATTAAGCAATCCTGGAAGCCATGCCACTACCCTCCCTCCACTCTCCATCTCAAATATTGTAAAACAGCACTTTTTTAATTGGAATCTCCCCCTGAAAGTCACAATACAGTCCAGGTAAAAACACAGCAAGTACAAAGAGAGAAAGAGTCAACACACCCTGAGAAAAGCAGCGGCTCATCAAAGCGAGGGAAAGTTTTGCAACCTGACAAAGCAGCTTTGCTCAACATGCAACATTAAAGCTGCATGTGTGCACAAGGATTTATGTTTTCCTGCTGTGCATGTCAGTGCAGTATGAGAGCGTGTGTTTCCTTAGCAGGCATACCGTTAGAGCTGTGATCTCAGAGATCTGCCACAGATTTCATTGCCAAGAGCCTGGCTTCTTTCACCATGAGGTGCGTGTTGATGCGAACGTGTGCCTGCGGTCGTTTATCTGTAATCAAACACATCTACATGCGTGGAGATCTTCCTGTTTGTGCTCCATGTCACCCCAGGGAGGATACGGATTATCAGTGCCCATTATCTTCACTTGCCTGTCCTGGTACTTAATCTGATGGCAGGGACGCAAATTCTACTTCTGCTCCGGAGCTGTCAGACCTTCAGCTCTGATTGGTTTTTGCAACTTATTCGCCACAGCCGCACATTCCCTGTTTCCATGCAACTAGACCAAAATAAGTTCTGGCAAGCATCAACATCTTGAAGTGTAAAATTGTCTTGAAACATGCTTGATGGAAGTTTTCTACCTGTAGTCCCACTTGGATCGTATCTGTCTCTTATTATTATCCAGGGTCCAAAATTAACTCCAAGTAAATAAACGAACCTGCCAAGAATATTTTCACTGGTACAGCTATCTATAAACTATTTATATACATCAGAAAAGCACACCACTACGTCAAACTACATCATTTCTCATTTCAGTGGGTTTTAGTGAGGAGTTAGACTATTTTTGAAATTGGGCCATCAAATTTTTTTATAACTCATAAATTAATGTTGGCTTGTTTAATGATCATGCAGTGGAGAGACAGTGTTTAAGATGCTACTTCTGTTTTGTAAATTAGATTAGTTTAATTGCTTAACTTTAATGAAAGAACTGATAATTATTTTGCACTGTTTTCTTTGATTATGTCAGCCATCAGAATCGTAGGTCTAAGATGCAGGCAAATTAATTTACATAATCAAGGCATTGAGGCATCAAATATCAGCGTTCTCTCCTATGGAGGTTAGATTTAATTGCGAGTAACTTCTTTCATATATAATTATTTGATTTTTATCAGAGATGATTTGATTAATTTATTAATTAAATTTATATCTCTACTATAAAAGAAAGAACTATAATTGTTATTTACTTTAGAATTAAGCCTTCAAATAAATTAAAACTCTTTAGTCATATTCAAAACCTTAAGTGCAGTGTGCAAACTGTTTAAGAATTCTTCATCGTCTTATGTTTTTGCTGCAGCAGCATGAAGGGAAAGAGAATAATTGTAAAAGAATGATGAAAGAAGCTGCTGCAGCTTTCTCAGTATTCTCTATCAAACACCACCACCTATCCCACTACCCACCTTTACTGGTTAATATTATCTTCAAATGTTTGCAGATTTCCAAAACAAGATTATGTGAATGGGTGGATGTAACCATAAATAGTTGAGTGTTCCCATTTAGGGGGTCAGCTGTCATGGGTTATTACCGATCCTTCACTAGCAATGCAGCAGACCTGTTGGAAAGTACTGTAGTAGGCAGAGCTGCACAGTACTTTTATTATTTTCCGCACTGTTCTTCTTTCAAAGTATGCATGCTTCAATGAGTTACAAGTTTAAATGCATTCTCACTCATTTAACATGCCGTTTTCTTCCATGTTCATTTTGGCTTACAAAACGGTGCATCATCCAAGCATTAATCTAGAGTATAACAGCGTAGTACTTCACTAATATTACCGATCTCACCAGAGGCCTTCACTGCAATACAATTTGACGATTCCAAACTTCATTTGTTTCAGTGAGCACTGTTAAAATTATTGATTTGGTTTAAATAGACCCATAATAGCTCTTGGCTAGCTCAAAGTGAGCATTGGGGTATTTACTGAGTTCCAGGAGTGTAAGAGCTGAGCCAGTCCTCTCTGTCGCTTCCCTCAGTCCCTTATTACACATGGCAATAAATGCAGCCAAGTGCTAAACAAAAAAAGAACTGTGTTGAGCTTTTTCCTAAGCACTAAGCTAGCTGACAGGCGACGCGGCGCCAACTAGCTTTCTTATTCCCTGTCTCTTTCTTTCTCGCTCTATCTCTCGGTACCTTCCGATCCTTTTTCATCTCCATCTTTCCCTCAGCCATCCTTCTTTCACTCCTCTTCACTTTCTTTGTCTTGTCAAATGGTTTCAAGCTCAATAAAATGCTATCTGTCAGCGTGCGAAAAGAGTAGGTGTATTCGACATGATATTGACACAACCTTGACACAACGTGGGCCGAGCGTCAAGGTAATGGGGAGGCAGGCGGCTTCGGCAGCAAATAACCGACAGGCCCAGCGAGAGCCAAAGTGATAGAAGAGAGACGAGAGATTGAGTCTCTGTAGTAATGTTAAAATGAAGTTGGTTTGACAGTACTGTTGATCCTTTGCTGCAGAAGATTCTGTCCTATTCTGCACTAGGCTCTTTTGTACTCTGGTGAGCTTTACTGTGATATTTTATCATTTTTGTCATGCTAGTGTGTGTGGTTTTCTACACCAGAATGTCCTGATTTGTGTTTTTCTACTCTCCTTTCATCATTTTTCCATATACCTCTCAATCTTGTTCCTTTGTCACCTTGTTCTATTAAAAATTCTCTTATGAAGTAATTTGTTCTCAGCACATAAGAATGCAGAAACGGTGAAATAAATAATAGAATGGATGCTGGCCCCCATATTTCTCACTGCTGATTGCTCAAGGCCTCCTTGTCCTTTTGCATTCAAAATTTAGAGATTTTGCTGTTAGAATGTGTATTGTACAGTATACAGAAAAATATACCGTCCAAGGTGAAAAGCGGAAGCGGAAGGAAGTGGAATGATTTAGCAGATCCCTAGATGCTCCTAATTATATGAAAAAAGATGAAATGTGTCATGTCTCTCCCCTTGTATGGTGCTGTTTTCCAAAACGGGGGTTTGCGAGCGAGTGCTGTGATAGCGGGGAAGTGTTTTAGGGCGAATGTGTATGTCTGAGAGCAGGAACACAGAAGTCGATGTGGAGAGATGCTGCAATGCCCAGAGGCCAGCATCTGTTAGCAGAGTTATAACTACAGTGGAAACACCACATAATACAGGGAGACAGAGAGAGGAGGGGGAGGAGAAGAACAGGCAAAAAAAAAGAAGAGCAAATCGAGACAAATATGTTGACGCAGACACTACAGAATGGAGACAAACTCAAATTATTCCCCCACACCATCTACCATCTTGCCATCTAGGAGAGAGCATCGTGAACGTCTCGCATTGTCTCTTGCTGAAGTGTCTACGTGATAAAGCCACTTCAGCTCTCTGACGTCTTTCATCTAGCTTGCCATCAACAAAGCACAAAGCAGCTGCCATCTCTAACTAATGCCCCTTTATGCTGTTTTGTCCATTTTTCTTGTCTTTCACCGAGACTTCAACCACCATGGAATAATCTCTGGCAGTCGAGGATCTACATTCTTTTTGGGAATACTGTGTGACATTGAAGCCATTTTTTAGCTATTATGTAACACCTTCAATTAAAGGACATTAATTAAAAGCTGATTCAGTAAAGCGCTCTCACTCGTCCAGCCGGTGGAGAACAACTTTTTGAAGAGCCAATGTTACAGGCAATGAATCAAAAGCCTGTTTGATAAAGAGCCATTGTTTTGCTCTGAGAATACAATTGTCAGCAGGGACAGTAACTTTTTACAGATAAAGTTTAACAAGCGTCTGGTGCTTGGTCTATATTAAATTAGTTTCAGGCCCTGCCCGCTGTGTAGTTAAGGATTCTGTTTCAGAATATGCTGCTTACATTATCCTGGATGAGATAAATAATTTCCTTATTATGAGAAACATGAGTATGGCTGCTGACAATGCTCTACTAGGCTGTAAACACTGACTCCTGGCGATTGTTGTTTTATTCATCTATTATAATTTAAGTCATTTGCATTTGTGAGAATATTTAGAAGCACAATACAATATCACATCATATCATATCATAACTGATAATTACCAACCTTCCATGGCCATTACATAATATAACAGAGAATTTCACATTTTTCTTTTTTAAATAAGTTCATAACCTCTAGTTCATGCACAGTTGAAGGTCAAAAATACAAGATGTAATGAGCAAAGTTAGGGGATTTATTTTTCATTAGCTCTGACCTGACCAAATCTAAATGGCATCACTACTTTCATTTAGATCATTTATGGCACATTATTGATTTCATCCTCTAAAATTGTAAGAAGTCTGGCAAAAACATGTCTGGCCCTCTAATCTATGCTGCATTGCTCCATATCCAGTAGTTTGATGTCTTTCGCAGTGCAACAGTATGCTGCTTTTGTTCTTTTTTCTTCTTCATCATTTTTTCTTTTGTTTTTCTTGTTATTTTTATTGGCTGACTGAAAAACCAGCTGTATTGTAAATATTGCAACCTACTATGACAAAACATGTAGGTGTTGCAGTTGCCTGGCATCAATGATTTAGACAAACATGTACTCACAGAAAAACCCCAACACACTGAGCAAAGTGTGTTGCTCGTATAGCCTAAGTATCGTATCACATCGTATCGTATCGTATCGTATCGTATCGTATCGTATCGTATCGTATCGTATCGTATCGTATCGTAACGTCATTCCAGTGGGCATCACGAGAGTGAAGAGACATCATTTCAGCAGCTCTTTTTTCTTTCCTTTCTTCCACATTGTGCAGAGGTGTGTAACATTAATGCTGTGGGCTTTTGCTGCTGATGCTGCAAACATATTCTCACTGGACTAATACTTTATTCTGTAAGACAGACTGTACTGCTCTGCATTGAACTGACTTGACCTAAAACACTGATTCACTATACTACTGCATATTTCCCTGTGATTGGATCAAAAATAACTATTATTTCTTAATATTGCGTAGTCTTAGCAATTCATCTTTGAAGAAAAATATTTTTTTGAAGATTCAAACTTCTGAGCTTTATCATGAACACAATTACACAGTATTAAAAACACTATTTCATTTCTAATCTGTAGTAGTACATACGTCTCTAATGATTATGTTTATGGCCAGTAAACTCTAATTATTTCTAGCACTAGTTCAAGAATTAAACGGCACAATGGTAGAATAAGTACACCTCCAATTAAAGCTATCTGTTTCTTTCAGGCTACATTAATTTGAAGTTTGTTCTTATTCATCTTAGAAGAATTAGATTAAAAATGTAAACTCTACATTTTGTTTATATTCCCTCTGGTAACAATCAAAATATGTCTGGTGTGATATGAACAATTCGATACTCTAGCAACATTCTTAGATGAACAGATTTGTTCAGCATCTTGTAGGGGATAGTTTTGGTTTTTCAGCCAATGACTTTGATTTTTTCAACCTTTTTATCACCTATTTTCAGAGAAAAGGTGTTAACTATATACATGAAAAGGGACTTCTGATTCAATTCAAATATAAAATTTCAATTCTACATCTTTCTGTTTCACAGCACTCTTTTCATTACAATTGGATCAGACTGTCATGCTGACACATTTAAAAGTGTGTTCACCACAGTGTTAGTATAAAGTAATAACTGTTAAAAAATAATCTAATAAATAAGGAATGGTTTATTCTACAACTTCAACATTTACTTTTGTTGTGCACAGGAAACATAAGTGTACTTGAAATTTGGTACAGCTAGTAATATCTATGTCTGAACAAAGAACATGCAATAATAAAGCTGGCCCACATAGAGTAAGTTTTCTGAAGCCTTTATAGCCTATTCTCTTATTAATATTATAAATCTTGGGCAAACACTGTGCAGTTTATTTTCATGTGTCAGCCAGTACATTAAACCATGTAAGACAAAAATAAAAGATCAAGTGTTACTGTAAGACTGCAGTCTGAGGACAGAACAGAATCACTGGGGGTAAATTCAGAGCTTTCGTTGCTTTTAATGATTAATGATACTCAATATTAAACAGTAATTAAATACCCAGTTGGATGGTTCATATTCTTATCATCACTAGTCATGAAGAAAATTGACTATTGAAAAAAGCCAAACTCTCTTTCAATCATTACATCATTTAAATACATTACAAGGAAAAAGTAACCAGCATTTTGCCAGAAAGAAGAATGAACTTTTCAATCAAATACTGGAAAGGACAATAAAGTACATAAACTTTACAATATTAAGAATAGCAGTAACTGAAACAGTAGATTAACATAATCTCTAGTTTTTTGTTAAATAAATATTCTTAGTTGTAGTGGGTTCTGATAAAGACTGAAGGAGTTCTTCATTTTACAGCACATGAGGAGACTAAAGTAACTGGGTGCATATTATAGATCGTTGAAATCTAATGTATTAGTGCTACATAAAGTAATTTAGAGAATAAGAGCTGTATACTCTGTAATTCCGTTGTAGTTATTCATACCTCTAAAACATTATAGCTCGGCTTGTTCACTGTCTTATCGGAGGTTACATGACTTCTGATAATTCCACCAATGTTAATGTCCTGTGCTCTTACGCAGCTTACCCATGTTAGTCACAGGTGAAGGGTATTCGGAATTTACCTAGTTTTCCTCAGAGTTAGAGGTTTTGTGAGCTTTGCAGCTAAGGCCAGGAGGTCTGGAAGATAGTAAGTGGTCACTGAGCTTACACTAACTGCAGGATGGTGAGTTAATTCTCACAAATTGAAGGGCTGCCTGCTTGTTAAACCCCAATCTGTTTTCTTCTCAGGACATGCATTACAGAACCCTCATTTTAAAAAATTTTGCTGCTTTTTAGGTTTATCTCCCCTAAAATGTCAGACCTTGGCTATAATTATATATTTTTATTTTGAGATTAACTTGTAGAGTGACAGTGCTTACAAATTAACATTTGCATAAAATGTAAATAAGATGACTTACAGCCAGAGGGTAATTTACATCCATATCGCCCAGGCAGATTGTTGTTACGTCCAAGACAAATTACAACATACAATATACAACATGATATACAACGGTGTACACTTATACAGTACAATTACAGCAAACTTGTGTCTGTGTGAAGTTTGTCACCAGAGTAATATTTTCACCTTCAGAAGGCGGTGTCTGAGCACAATCTGCTGTATGAGCGCCACCACTGGCTGTTATTAGTCTAAATCAGCCATAAGAAATCACAGACACAACCGCAGCTATACATAATACATGCTTAACGCCCGATTCAGGCTTACCTCAAAGTCATGTCCAACCAGCAGTGGATCCATAATAACGTTATCTGACTAAAGCTAAAACATAAGTGGTTGATTTCCCATTATATTTCCTCTAATGCTAAACATTAGTCATCTTGATGTGCATTGCTCTTTCACCAGTAAACCTAATGCAAGCAGCAGTGGTGGGCGTTGCATGAGGCCAGTGATTCATAGATCCAGAATCCCATAAGAAAGACAATATGCCTCCAGCCCTTCCTCAGTCCTAAAAGATATCCTAAAACATGTACATTACTAATATTAGTAGCTGTAGAAGCTTCTCCCTGCACTGTATTGCTAAATACAATGCGATGTCAATTGCAAAGCTGACAACTATTCTTCTGCGTCTGCCAATTTGATTTTGATGGAACATTTCCTTTTAAGGGCATGTCCATGTTTGTATTGTGTGGCACTATTTATATTACTCTGTATGGGTGAGTGAGTGTATGTGTGTGTGAGTATGAGCGTGGCGGAGAGAGGTGACATTGTTTTCTGGCAGAAATATGTTCCAGGTTTGGGGCTCAGGTGGCTCTGGTTTGTCTCTGATCAGAGCTGACACACAGGATGGCACAGGAACACACTCTCCCTGTCTCTTTCTTGATTTAGCTCAATCTCGCTCTGGTTTGTAATCCCCTCCTTTCTCTACACACACAGACACACGCATGCACACGCACACAAAATCTATGCACAGAGCTGTGCTGTAAGCTCTATCAATCTTTCTCAGCAGCGACAGTGAGCAGCGCTGCGGCCCAGTAGCCTTTGCTCTCACACCTGATGCAGAGCAGAGAACAGGCTGCTGCAGCTGACTGAAGTCATCTCACTGGTTTGAGGGATGCTGCTTTACATCTTTGCTGCTTTTCTTGAGCGTACGCTATGTACTTTTAACTTGAACAGAATAGCTTATGAGTAGGTTTCTGCATGGCTTAGAATACAACGCTTCAAAGCCTGCCAAATTTTAAAAAAGGCTGTTGATACACAGCTGAAAGAATGAGGACAAAATGGTGGATGAAATGGATGAACTGATGTGCCGACCGCTGCTGTTATCAGATAAAAGCTGTCCGTGTGCTGAGTTTCTTACATTGAAAATTATCTTTCATGCTGAGGGGTTATATTTTTGGTGAGAAAAACAATTATGGAGCCAAGTAAGGAGAGTTTATTTCTGGTTACATGTACAATTATAACACTTTCTGCACTCTGAAGGGGCAATTTCACAAAAAAATAGACTGCTGCCACTGATAACACCACTAATTGCACATCAATTGCTATCAGTGTTTGATCCTCTTAAGGTCTGATTCACAAAAGATAATGTGCCTATGATAACAGATTGCAAGAAGGCCCATAAAGTTTTGCAACTTAGTGCAGTTTGCCTTTGTCTTGCTTCTGATTGCAATTATCCATGTAACAAAGCACTGAATGGCTGTCATATTGACGGCATGGCACCATATAATACTCAACAAGTCATGGCTACTGCTGACTTTTTAGTTATTCTTCATTTATTTCAGCAGCTTTTGAGTTTAAAAATGAATTCTGTAACTATCGTCATGAATGTTTAAAACCCCTTTCAACACAAATTATTAAACTTTTCGACAAGCTGCTTTTGCAGAGAACCATCATGGAATGTTACCCATTCAAGGTATTTCTACCTCTGGGTACTACTGCCATGATTATTTGAGAGTCTGAGTGTGACTCCTTATGTGGGTACTGCATTTACCACCAACTTTCTTTTTCAATAATTTGTAGTATGCGAGTATGTGAAGTGTGTGAGTATGTGAATCGACCTGATTTTGCAATGAAACTCATTAACATAAAAAGGACAATTTTGCACCATATATGCATATTACTCAATTCATATGTGTGCAAATAGCAATGAGCACCAAGACGATGTTTGGTAGTGCAGTTTCACCCTTTGCAAATTTTTGTTTGTAGGTTTAGCAGCCACAAAAGCAAAATGCCCTTGAGAAATGTTCCCTGAATCCATTTTTCCCCCTGAAATCTTTATTTGTGCAACTTTTCAAACCATTGCAGGTCTTTGATAGGTAACATAGCATTGCCTTAGGGTGGAAGATTGCACGTGTAAGGACTAAGGAGAAGCTTGGAAACAGAGAGCACGTATCACAGGCTGGAGTATGTGTATGAATCATTTCCACCAAGCAAGATGTAACCAAAAGGTCATACAGCAAACAGCTGCCTATTGTATTGTATTACAGTATTTTTGCACAATGCAATCATTGTACAGCAGCATGTCCCCCCACTTTCCACTCTTTTCTGCACAGCTCTCTAAATATGTTTTTAGTGTTGCATGTAACAAATAATTACCTGTTTATAACCAGTTACAATAAACTAGAGTTATCTTTCAGTTAATCTATTTGCTTTCACCCTCCTGCACTAGACTTACGGTGATAAAAGGGTCACAGCTGCCACATGGACATTATCAGTTCATTTTCTCATACGGTTTCTGGACATTCTGGAAGTTTGCATTCCATGGTTTCATATGGTAGGTGTTGAAAGCTCATTTCTTTTAGAGTAAACATACTTATAGGTCTTCAGACATATGACAATACTCTTACTAAATAATAACTCTGTCTGATTGTACCCTATTAAATAATCTTAAAATTATACCTAGTTATTCTTCTGGATTGAAAAATCCATACCTTTTTGGTTCATTTGTTTGTTTGTTTTTAAGGTTTAGCTACTTGACAGTATGTGTCCTACTTTACTGAGACGTCCATTCTTAGTGTTTGTGCAGTGTATGCCTTAGCTCTCCACCACTCTTGTGCTAAGTTACATGCTGGACCACGACCACCTTCAGGACTTTTGTGATGTAACAAAATTATGCGGTGAGGTTTAAGGTAACTGAGATTTTTTTTCCTCCTTCAGCAGATAAATGTAAAAAAGTCTTCTAGTACCCAACTCTGCATTTTACAACCCTCTGCACAGGGAAGCTTAAACATTTAAGTATTAAATAGGCAAAACACACTTTTGACTTTTTTAGGCAAAATCTGCGAATAAATCAAACTAAATTATTGTGAAGGGATTCAGCGTTTCCCCACTTGAAATATATGCCATCAGTGTGGAGCAGCATTTTATCATCATGTTGGTAGATACATTTAACGTGGAGCTGTTGAGATGAAAAAACAAAACAACGTATTAATGGAAACATTTCACAGTTTGATTACTGGTCCCTTCACTCACTTTTTCAATGGACTGGAGTTTTCACCAAGGTATTTTAAAGTCATGATCTCTGTATTTTTAGTTCTGTCCTTGTCTAGGAAGCTTTTTTTAATACCTTTTCTGAAGAAACAGGTTGTATTCTTTCGAACTATGAGTATCTGTGGTCTTATGCAAAGAAGATTAACCAAAGAAAGCTGTACTTTTATGCAAGGACATCTCAATCTGTTACTGTATCCTTCTGGTCTCAGTTCAATTACTGACATAAGTCTTTCCTCTTTACCTGATAAGATTGTCTTGTTGAGTACATGTAATGTGATTCACAGTTCCCAGTCAAATAAGGTTGATTCTTAATTGATGTGAAATGAAAGACGCATTTAAAGGAGGGGGAGTGCGTCTCAACTGGGTTTGACTGCTTGCTGACTGTGGCAGCTCAAAAAAAGTTGTGTCTGTGCCAGCACGTTTGATCACCAAGAAAATCCCCTTGTGTCAAACTTTTCTCCGACTCCCAACTTCAAAAAAATACCCCAAATCAAAGAGCATCACGGAGCAAGAAAAAGATTCACCCGTACAACCCCTCAAAATAGCAGAAAGAGAAATATGTATCAAAATATCATCAGTCATCTTTTTTCCTCAAGAAACAAGTCCAAAAGAACAAGGTGGAGAGAGGGGGATAAAAGTGCAGATAAATTCACCTCCACAGTGTTATGTGCTGCAGGTAGGAGATAAATTAACAGCAGGCTGTGTGTTCTGTGTCTCCATTGTAGCTGCCGATTAAACCCAAAACCTCAAAAGCAGGGCAAAAGTGTCCTTGGACGTCCCCAATTTTTCATTGCCTGATTTGATGTTATCATCATTGACTTGGAATAAGGCTAGCTTAATATTTGTGTAGGTCCTTACTCAACAGCAATTTCATCCTTGAGCCGGGGGATAATAATGCACCTCATTGTGTGAGAGAGTCTCAATAGGTGCTTCGTGGTTCGGTGACAATGTTGTTCATTGGCCAATGTATTTTTCAAGGGCACGTTGGTGATGATGATGTCTGAGGTTCTTTCTTGTTTTAGAGCCAGACAAGGACCTCTGGAAAACACACAAAGCTGCCTGTAGATGACTTTATAAATAAAATGTTATCTGGGTTCCATTAGCCAGGCCTCAGGATCATCCAAGGTTACACAAGGCTAATGATTAGCATAAGAAAGACAGCTTTTTAATAGCAACGGTCAGCACATACACTTACACCAACACATCCGTATGCAACTCATATCCCACCTAAGAGATGTTTGACCTGTGTGTGTCTGTGTGTGTGTGTATGTGTGAGTGTGTATTCCACTCTATTGTATGTGTACACATCCCCCAAAAAGACTTGGAAACAAGAAAAAAGGAAAAACATGCAACAAAAATACCTTCGTCTCGAGGCTTGTTCATTGAAGATTCATCGTGTTTTTTTGTGAGCGGACCTAGGGTTAAGAAAAAAGGGGGGAAAAAGAGAAAAGAGAAAATTCAAAAAAGATTACTGGCAAAAACGGAAAAAAAGAATATCAAAAAAAGAAAAGAAGAAAGAGCAAAAAGGACAAATCAGCAAGAGTTCAAGGTTGCTTATGGTTGTTTTTTTTTGTTCTGTTTTTTTTTCCTTTAAAAAGAGTACAAAAGCAAAAACAAAAGATATCACAGACACAGATTTATCACAAGAAAAGACACAAGATCAAAGAAAACTGGTTTTGGATGTGATTTCCTTCCATCTCCCTGCAGAGGAAAACGGCTGCTTTTTGTTTATGGTCCACTCTCTCTTTTTCTCTCTCTCTCTTTCTCTCTGTCTCTCTCTCCTTGAAACCCTGTTTGTTCCCTAAGTCTAACGTTTGTAGGGTGCACACTGGTTGAGCAGTGGGTGGGGTAGGTGAAGAGGGGAAAAAGGGAATGTGGAAGTAACATAAGGCCTCTGTGGTTTGAAGAACAGGACCCAGCCCTTCCCTTTTCCACCATATGACCAGAAAAAAGACAGTTTCTCTTTATTTCAAAAAAGAACAGGCAAAGAAGAGGACACCTAAGGGAAGAATGGCAACTTTGGGTCCTGATGCTCAAACCCCAAAATTTTAACGCCGACCCTTAAGCAGTGAAAGCACACAGAACACTTTTAAAGGGTTGTTGCACAACATCAGTCAATTAGAGCTTTTTTGTGATAGACACACTGAACACAAAGACACCTTTAATTAGACAGCCACTGGTAAGCAAATACAATGACCCTGTAATAGTAAAAGGCATGTTAAACATGTTTCAGATAAAATAGAGCACAGGTGCTTTTTGTGTTTCGGAGGGTGCATGTCTGTGTGTGTGTGTGTGTGGTGTGTGCACGTGCGTATGTCATTATTTATTGGTTAAACCAGAGAGCTATTCCCCAGGCGGGTAAATAATTACATAGCACAACAGCAGAGTGTCAATTTGAAATGACAAGTAAGCGTGACGCTAATTGCGCAGAGGAGTGCAGGTAAAAGGTGAATGTAATTTGATCCCCATCTGCCCACTGGCTGTTTTTGGTAAATTAAAAGAGTGGCGGAGAAAAAAGAGAAGAAGACAGAGAGAGAGGGAGAGAGAGGGAGAGGGGAGGAGGAGAGAGAGCAGGAGTAAGGCACACAGATGGGAAAAGAAAAGAAAAATCACCTTTTTTTTTACTTCCTCCATCATTGTCTCTGAAGGGTTTCTTTTGATTCTTATTTATTGATGAACTGCTTATTTCACATTCGAGGAACCTAACTGTGACCAAGTGATTTCAACCCTCCTGAGTGTTTCTAGACTTCTCATGGGGACATAATTGGGAAGTGAGGCATTAGAGAAAATATGACAAATTCATCTTTTGTTCTTTTTTTTCTCATTTGTCATTTTTAGACCTGTCTTTTTTGTACGCTTCTTCCAAGTATGAATATTACAGAAAAGAGAAAAGTCAACTTTTTTGGATCTGACAAATACTATATATGTGTGCTTTTAACCACTCTCAAACAGTTAATGTTGGTACAAAAGACTCCCCATCCCTGCATTCAGTAAGTAAAAGTACAAAAAAGACTTTGCTTGTCATCATGTTTTGCTTTCCTCTGGTTAATTCATGGTAAAAACTTGAGGTCTGGCACAGAAAAATGGATTTCATTCACTTGAATCTGTTAAAAAACATAATTTATATATCATAACACACCGACTTACTGGAGGAGTCTGTTCTTTATCAGGGTTTTGTGTAGAATGTATACAAACAGAGCCAACAAGATGGCTCAATAAAAATGGCTCAGTTTGGCCGATCTAATGAGGAATAAACACATGAATGGCCAGCCGTTAAAGGAAAGGACACCTCCAACAAACACACATGTCAAAGTAAAAGTGCACATTTAATAGTAAATCAACTCACAGACGACACCACGTGCAGTAAGAACAGATTTTAATACCGTCGCTACTGAATGATTTTTCCAGAAACGTTTATAGAAATTGTATTAATACATGTTTACATACACAAGCAAGGTTTTTGGATGTAGCATCTTACATTTTTGCAACAATCGGAATTCATTGAAAGGAGGTCAGGGTAGATACTTTGACTTTTTACTTTGGTTACCATCTAGGTTTAGTGTGTTAGCATGGTAGCATTCGCTAATTAGCGATGAAATCAGTGGCAACTGAGGCTCAAATGAATGAACCTGTTGCTGGCCCTTTAGGAAAAGCTGATGCATCACCATGAGGATTTACTGCTCCGAAACCACAAGTGTTTGTACCAGATTTTTTGACTATCCATTAAGCACATGTGGATGTAATGTACTGGATAAGTGAGCCAGTAGCACTGGATGAAAAGTCAGTCAGATGTCACTGATCTTATTTCTCTAAGCAACAATAAGTTCTAAACAAACTGTCTGACCAAAAGTTGGTGAAATATTTTGGTTTGGGCCGAAGTGTTGCCCCACTGCCATTCGTGTTAGTTATGAGGTGTTAGTCAGCATGCAGAATTATTTTTTCACACTTAACCCTCGGATACTTCAGCACATAGCTGGCTGGTTAAGTACCTCAAGTCCACTTTTGCTCTTAGCTAAATTTGGACATGAAAGCAGACTTGCAGACACTCTTTCTGAATGTTTGGCCCACAGGTCTAGAAATAAACACCTCTTTCAGGCGCTTCAATAATTACCAGAATTACCTGACTCCTGCAACATTTCACAAAATGGTTTCTGATGACTTCTGAAATGAAAACTTTTCTTCGACAAGTTTATTATTGGTTTTTGTATCCGAACACATTAAAAAAGCAACTACGACATAGAGGTTAACCAATCAGATAAAAAAAATCTGATTAATCTTCAAGTGTGCTGTATTCAACCTTGGTTGTTTGACAAAAACACAAAGCACAAAGTTCATGTTGTTACTTTTCCTGAAGACTTTTCACCAATCTCAGGGATGAAGACCTAAGAATCTCATTTTGCTGAGGAAGACCATGAGATGTAGCCAAAAGCCATGAAGATGCTGTTAAGTGGGGTTAATATTTTATACCTTAGACATCTGCAAATGCAAGGAGGGGTCATACTGTTTTTTCTGCTGTCTTATTGCAGTATAAAAATAAAACTCAGGAGAGGAAAAAAAATACATCACATACATCATTTGCAGCACCTCATTAGCTAATTGATCAGTAGGGCTTATTAGGTTTGTTTGATATAAGCAGACCCACAGCAAAAAACAACCTCAGGGATGTGTCATCGACTGGTGCCTGTCAAAAACTATTCACTGAAAACTTTGTCAGGGGATAAAGTTTTAAATAGTAATCTGCCAATCAAAGAGAGCAGACTAACACTTTTTTAGGGGCTAACGAAACAGGGAGAGCAAAAAATCAAGCAACCATTACTGGCAACATGCTGAGAAAAAGTATAAAAACTGAGCTTGATTGACGTCTTTCTGCAATGAGCGGGCGAGGAGCTGAACACTGTGATCAAGCCGTGAGAGAAAAAAATAGCTGGTTTTCTTGACATTTTAAGACTCTTTTCCCAATCAAAGGAGCTGAGGCTACAAGAACCATACCGCAAATCCCATCAACCCCCTCCACACCTTACACACACACACACACACAGAAATCTGTAAATGACAAAAATAACAGCAAATGCAATAATAGTAATAATAGTAATAATAATAATAATACGCCCAGAATGGATTTGGTAGTATATGTGTATGACTGCTTAGTAAATGTCTTAAAAATGGCCATTTGTCGAAACATGTTTAGAAATAACAATAAGGCTAACAAGACTTAAGCGGCTGCTTGACACCTATTATTTCTTAGGTTGCATTCAATCACTAATTCAGCATTTGCTATGCATGAAGCAGCTGCTGAAGCACATTTTCAACCTAAAGTTGTTTACACCCTCTTTCCTCCATACGATCTCTCCTTTTAATCCTCCTCACTGGGAATCTGTTTTCGTCTTTCTCTCCTTGCGTTTGGCCGTGTCTGTATTGCCGGCCGACTGCGGCTCACTTTGAAGCTGGTTACGTAAGGCTTCACTTCAGCTCCACTTCTCCCCACGGCCACACACACACACACACTCACACGCGCACACACATGCACAGACACAAATGAACACCACACTTACACATCCTTATTCTGTACACAGGCACGCAAAACAGACGCACAACACAGATTGGATTGCAAGAGGTGTGAAGATGCACACACACACGCAAAGGGGCGGCAAAAATAATAAAATAAAGAGACAACAGAGAGATGAAAGAGAGAATCAATACTTGTGGTATTTAGTGTTAATGCACCTATTGAACTGTATTTGTTCAGCTGTGTCTCACATCAAGGGATAGATTAGACAGACAATATTTGTTTTCCTTTACTGCAGTATCATGTGCTCTAATATATACTGTTACTTTTTAATTAGAAGAGGTGAAGAAGGTGAAGGAGGTGTTTCTCTTATTACAGTTTGTCTTTCACATAATGAATGACAAAATAAAGAAAAACAACATGTAGTGTTTTATAGGTGTTGGGTCTCTAGAAGCCTCCAAAAACAGCCTCCACTACTCTTATTCATAGATTCTCCAACTTTGTAAAACTTCACTGGAGGGATTAACATCATCTTTTTTCCAAAAAAATGTAGTATTTTACTGATGGTGGAGAAGATGAAAGTGTATCTTTCAACTCTCCCCTCGGTGTTCCACAAGGCTGACATCTTGTAACTTCTCATTTTTTCAGAGTTTCTTATTCTACACCATTGAGCCAATTTTTTAAAATGTCAACATAATAAAACATGAGGAATTAGCAAATCATGTTAGAAATTTTTGAAAATGTAGTAAGTTACAACGAAGAAGAACCAATAGAACCATATTGGCTGTAAATTGCTTTACTGCAACTTGCTGGTTCCCGCAATTTCATCAGACAAAACATACAGTTAATCTGTCAGAAGATGCACACAAAGTATATCTGACCATAAGAAACAAATTATTTAAGGTCAGGTCCTTTGACTTTTAGGTTAGTAATTTCAAATTTTGTACCTTTGACCATCAGGACAAGCGTAACCTTTTTCTTACAATGAGAATTTCCAGGCTTTTCCTTTTATACACATATTTTTTATATGTACTAACGCCTTTTAAAATATCATGTTTTTTAAATATTTTGCTGTTGTGTATTTGCCTAGCTTTATTTTGACAGTCAGTTTGATAGTTAGATTTTTGTAGCATTTTACATATATTTGCCTTATAATGATTTACGTACTGGAAATTTTCCTTAAAAATAGAGATAATGATTTAAGAACCATGTCAAGCAGCTCTATTGACTTTATATAATAGGCCCAGATGTTATTGTAGTGTGCAACACACAAATATATCCTGCTTTGCCTCATTTGGTACCATAATGTGATTCCAGGCAAACAGTAGCCCGTAACCAAAAGAGGCTTATTGCTCTGTATTGATGGATATGAGTGAGCGTGTGTTTGTGTGTTGCAAATGTCTGCGAGCGGGAACATCAGTAAGTAGGTGCTGAGTAGCTCATTTAGGCAAAGTATGCCAGTCCGGCATGATCTACGAGGACACACACTTGCCTCTGACAGCTTGTGAGTGAGCGTCAACCGTGAATGATGGACGCTTTTTCGGAGATGCACAAAGGACTCGGAGTGTGTATGTGAGATGAGAGAGATGAGGACATTGTTTCTGTCCTGGAGCTAAAATACTGCAGCCGATACGCAGTGAATAACTCAATAAGATTTGCAAACAAGTGTTTCTGAGTGTGTGCAATAGAAAAGGAGTAAAAGCAGGTTGTAGAGTAACTAAGAACAGTGAGACGTGACAGCCCCTCTGAGAGTCATTCACCCACACACACATATTCTCCATTTCATGCATTGTAAGTAGTCCTCGTGTGTGTGAGAGGGAGATACAGTGGTTAGACATACAGACAATCAGGCAGGCAGACAAGCAGAAATACTATACTGCCAATCTTCGGCTTCATTATCACACACCACTGCTTCCCTCAGTCACTTAACTGTGCATGTGTGTGTGCATGCATGTGTGTGTGCGAGCCGTGTGTGGGCAGGTCACAGATGAGTAGCTGAGATGAGTAAGCTGTGACTACACTACAGACAACTGTGAAGTTCATTTTCGGATGAATGGCAGTTAAAAAAGGATTCCTGCGCGCACCAGCGGAGCTTCTGTCCTGTCAGGTGATGTTCAACGTTCACCCTTCAGAAATATTCTAAATGGATTTATATAGTCGTCATTAGTCACCCTGTCACAAATCGTTTTCTGCTGCTCTTGAATCATTAAGTCTCAATCCAGTTCTCTCAATTAAATGAGGTGATTTGCATGACTGTTTATCAGACAATGCCGCAGACGCCGAATACAAATGTGAAGACCTAAACCCGGCAAATGAGAGGCACTTGAAAACACCACATGGTTACATTTATCTTTAATGTCATAAGACTGCAAAATTACTTTAATCTAAAGCTCGAAAATACGACATGTGCCCTTGTGCATGGACTGTATATGTATCCCAAAGTTCTTTTTAATTGAATGATACAAGGTTGTTGCTCACTTTATGTCTCTTTTGGGCTACAAGACTCTATATTAGGACTACAGGGGGTTTCTCCTCCCAGCATATCCAGCTCACTCAATACACAGTAACCTTGCCTGTAGCTGCATTCGATGAATTATAGGATTCTGAGGGGAATTCAAAGTTATAGGGCCAAGACAGATGAGACTGTCATGATGCTGTCTGGGCTTGTTTGAGCAGAAGCTGCAAAATGACCACAGCAAGTTTAGCAGCCTTGTAGGTCTACCAGAAGGCAACAAAGACCCGATACAGGCTACATATTTAAGCTGCATGAACTTTATTTATCACTTTCCGCCGGCTCTTGTCTTGTGCAGCCTTACTGATATGTCAAACTCTTAGCCGCAGTGTTTCTGTAATTTTCTGAGTTTTAAGTGGGTAAAAATGTAGAATAGAAGTGCAGAAATGCAGCTCAGTCATGCAATAAAAGTTGGTTACATCGATCTTTTTTTAGAAAGTCTTTATTAACTTCTGGGATTTTTGCTGCCCATTTCCTTATTTTTAAAATGAAAACTCAGTTCTGCTTCCTTTCCATCCTTGTTTTGGGCTATATGAGGAGGAAGTGTGTGTTTGATATGGCTCAGCCGTGCTTTGGACTCATTCTTCCTCTTCTCTGGGGAGTATGTGCACATAAAAAAAGGCTAAATTTAATATGTGTGGAATGTTCTGCAAATGTATCAGATGTATTTATATCTGAATATCACAATGTTTCTTTTTGAGGGTATCAACTCCTGGAATAAATAAACTGTTGCCAGCTGCGCAAACCAAAAACTAAACAAGAAGGAAAATGTTCCAGCAGATCGACAAAGATGTTGAGATTCATAACCGTTGTATTAAAGCATGAACCTGCAAGGTAAATTTTTTAATATCTTTTGTGTTTCATATTTCAAATTTGGATCCCCAAAGTCCATTGGATGCAGAATCATTTTTTCAGCTGCTGGTCATCATTTACAGACAGCCGATCTAAGTGTGACAATATATACATGTATGCATGTAAAACCATGAAATTGTAAAAACAAAAGAACCTTAAACAGTAAGACTTCTTTAGATGTGACAGCTCGGTCCCAGGGGACAAAAAACATGAGTGTACTTCTAAATTTGTGTCTGTATTTCATGAACTACTAAGCATTTGCAGCTGACATGCTTAAACAGTGAGAATTAATGTTCATATTTGCATGCCAATCAATGATACTGCAAACATACATATATATATTATTTCTATATAAATTGCTTTACTGCTTGAATACGTAAGTCGTTAGCTGTTATAATAGGCACACATCATCAAACAGCTTAACGACAAAATAATTCATATTCCAAAAATACTTTGACTGCTTAATCAGTTGTTGTTTGTTGTGATCAAAACATTTTTTATTTAGCATTTAAGCTCTTTTTTACCACTCTCTCTGTCTCTCCCAATCTCTACTCCTCCTTCTCATTTGCATCTCCCTGTGATTTTTCTTTCTTTCCTTTTTTTCCACTGCTGCTGCAGCCCATTCTTCTTTTTTGTACCTCATTTTTTCTCTTCCTGTCAACTCTCTCTCCCTTTTTACTCTCCTGCTGCTTGATTCTCAAGCCTCTGACTGAGAGCCTGAGAAATATTGTTCAAACCAGGCTGAAGAGAGCAAATTAAATGGGCAGAAAGAACAACATAGGAGAGAAAAAACAGAAAGAAGGATGGTGAGATTGCTGATCTGTATTGAATTTTCAATATGAGATGTGTATTAAACAAAGAGAAAAAATAGTGAATTCTTGAGACAAGGACGATAAGATGAGCAAAACGAAAAGAGGAATTATATTTTTAAAGGTATATGCAGGGTTGGGAGAGAAGACAAATGAGAAGAAAGTGTGAGAGAAAAATGTTGTGAAAAGGGGGGAGAGTGTAAAAAAAGGTGTAAAAGTGTGGCTATATGGGGTATTTTTAACAGAGAAGGAGGTGAAAACAAGGTGGGAGAAAAAGTTCAAAGTGAGTCAGAAAATAAGAAAAGCAAGAAAAAGAGACATAAAAAGTGAGGTAAGGAGAGAGAAGTATACCTGAAAACCTGAAGAAGAAGGGAAGATGAAGAGAAACAGGAAGAGATAGAGAGATTACATGAAACAGAGAATGAAGTCAACAGAGATGTCAAGAGTGACAGCGAGGCAGATGTAGTGACATTTACGGAGTGGTGATGATGGAGTAGGCATGAAGGTTAAAGCCATTTTCTCCCCATGTAGCCAGACACACACACACACACACACACACACACACACACACACACTCACTTGTAGGCTTATCTGCTCATGCATTCATGCATACACTACATCAACAAATGTGTGCTTAAGAGTCCAAATTCCAGTCTGAGTCTGGATGGCACACCTACTCTGGAATATTGATTAGCAAATAGGCCTTTTGAAATTATTTTGTGAATGACAGCAACCTCTCACACTCAACTACAAACCGGATCTTTTCAAATCAAGAATACTGAACAAGATTTGAGATTGTGAGCTCAATAATCTGCAGTCAGCTGCATTAATTTTTCATGAGAAATCCAATAGTTACAATACTTAATATGTCATGCTGTATCCCTGGTGAAAACACTGAGCGCAACTTTAAATGAAAAACACATCGACACATTGATTTACACATGGTCTGGAGTAAATCGATGGTTTCGAGGTGACGTGTGCGTAAATAACCTGCAAGGGTGATGATCTTTGATAACATGATGGGCCATATCCTACACTTTCCGCCGTGGGCCCGGGGGGGCGGGGTGGGGGGGGAAAAAAGGAAGAAAACGAGGCTACGCCCCAAACACCCCAAGCGCCCAACCCCGCGGCCAAACAACAGGGGA
>JAQNCA010000019.1:4447356-4466895 GCA_029783725.1 Acanthurus tractus | reverse complement strand
CATAGGTGTTCCTCTGGCCAAAAATGCATGAACCAATGGGAGAATTCATTCCCTTTAAAGACTGGACAGGCCTCCATTCCACCTTCATTCTCAGACCTCCCACCCCTCAGCACACAGACCCGACGCAAGTGGGTTTGCTATCGTACACTTGTGGCATAAATTACATTTGAGCTGCGTGTACGATAGGGCTAGACGGAAACAGTTTAGGTATTTGTTGTCAGCAGAAATAACAGAAACAGTAATCAGTCAAATATATAGTTTAAGACGCAACTTTAACATAAGTTGACAATTATTCAGCTGTAACTAGCAAAAATAATATTTTTAATATAGTATTATCCCATGATAATACTGAATGTTATTTTCAGTCAAGTATAGGTACAACACTAGCCTGAGTGTGTGTGTGTTTCTGTGTGTCCCTGTTCTGTGCAAGTCAACTCCCAGTCTCAACAGTGTGATTCCTTCTGCTCCTGAGGTGGTATATTACTGGAAAGTCTCTCACTCAATTTCCCATGATACCCTGGGTCTGTCAGAACAGAGCTAGCTGTTTGCTTGTACATGTAAAAGATAAGGGGCGAGTTCAGAGGAGCTTTTTAACCGTTTTGACATTTGCAGTTTTGCCAGCAGAACTATGTGTGTGTGTGTGTGTGTGTGCTCTTTATTGGGCTAACCTTTGAAGAGCAGAGAATCTCCATGTTGTCTGACATATGAGGAGAGGTGGGGAAGGTAAAGGGAAACAAGAAAAATGTGGTGGGAGGTTGTTATGTCAGGCTATCAAAATGCTGACAGGCTCAGCTGCTCTGTTGCCATTTCATGTTGTTTTCATCTCGGAGGTAATCTCTGCAGTATATTGTCTTTCTTTGCTTTTGTCGATGAGAAACATGGAGAAACCGATCTGTGTTTGTGTGTTTGAAGAGTCATTCAACCTCAGGGCCTTTTTCTCCCCTAAATGAAGGCTTGTATGTGATCCGTGCTGTATCCCCTCAGTATGATCCAAGATCACTGTTCCTGTTTGTCCATAAATATGGGCTTTGAACTCTCCTTGCTGCTCTAACACCAAAGCCATCTATGATATGTAACACAAGTCTTGTGTGCGCCTCTCTTTCCCTCCCTTTGCTCTCCTCTTTATCTTAGTTTAATATTTAATTCAGACATGACAATAGTATCAGACACAGCTACCAGGAACAGCATCTTTATTCTACAATGTCTCAATGTGCTAATGGGTAAAAATTAATAAACGCATTTAGAAATTATTTGATTTTGCTTTGTTTTTTATTCTTGCTGGAAAAATTCACTATGGAACATTTTTTCAATTTGTCCGACTTAATGTGTCACGATTTTTTCTATATTTTAAATCACTAAACAAGGAATATTTTTGTGTTGTTGGGTTCCTAGTTCGACAAATATCCTTGTGCTCTCAGAAGTGTTTATGAGCTTTTTTTTTAGCTACTTTCTAACATCTAGTCAACTAAATAACTATTTACATAATTATAAAATTATGAACACATATGAATTAGTAATGTAATAATCATCAGTTGCAGTTCCAGATGGAATAACAGATGAGTCTAGCTTCAGCTATGGCGCAATTATGTAAATATGCTAATCAGTAGCTGCAATGGCCTAAAGGGAAAATGCAGGATATTAGCACTTTTTTTTCATTTTCTTATATTTTCTTGAGTCACTGATTGTAAGTTCATCAGTCAGAGGACCAGCTACAGTGAAATACATGGAAGACATAGAAGAAACATACAGTTGTACTTTTTGGGACATAAAGCTTTAGATTATAGCATTATTGAACCAACTATGACACTTGAACCATGTGTAGTTTTACTGTTATTTAATACAACTTTTATGGACAGGAAGAAAAATGTGTGTATCTCATCATAAAAAGTTTCAAAGTTAATAAAAAGTGTGCTAAAGGTTTTATTGTTTCATATACTGTACACACTTCTGTCACTGTCAGCTAAATGTCTAAAAATCAAATGTCAAAAAGACATCATCCTTGATATTATCCTCTCCAGACATTCTAACACTCAGAATGGGCATGGTCGATTGAAAAAGCAGTATTAGTGTGTCTCTACTTAAGGATGTGCTTTGAGGACTTCACTGCACAAAGAAGTGAAGCACAAAGCTTGTTTGGGGCAGAGCCTTTACCATCTTTCTTCTTTTCTCCAATCTAAATCCATCTCCTTTTCTCAGGCCAGTCTTGTAAGAGCTTATTCCACCGCAGGCTGCAGCACTGGGACATTACTAACCAGTGAGCGAATGAGGCAGAGCTCCTAATGCTGACAGAGTGGAACACTGAGGGGGCACCAAGATGGAGGATGGGAGTAATTTAGGTCAAAGGCCCAGGAGGGACACCGCGATGCAGACAAATGCCTACAGTATGTGTTTATATGTATATGTACTTTTATTTTTTTCCCTTCCTTTGTGTCCTTCTTTGGCTTCTCACCTGCCTTTATTCTTACAGCCAATGAGGCAATGTTTACTTGTTAATACTCATATGCCTGCTAAAGTTTAGTTATGAAATTATGAAAGATCTTCCATTTAAATGAATTTGTCCCACTAAAGTTTTGGGATTTGAAATCCTGTTAAACTAAAATACAAAGATAAACAAGACTCCTGAGAAATAAGGCAAAACTGACAACAGTGATATAACAGAATAGATGTTATTTTAATGCTTTTGGACAGTTCAATTGCAATCTTCTCCAGAGCCACCTTATCCCCTTCGAGCTACATCACAGCAAAACAACAGCAGTGTAATTTGTTGTGTCACCTAGAGACTAAACCAAGAGCTGCTGAATTTACTGTACAATCAAGTTAGAACTGGCTCAGTGGATTTGAGATTGAATGTTTCCATGTAAACAGCCTTGATCAAGAATAAAATGCTTGATAGATCTAGCGCTTTATGAAAAAATACTCAAGTCCTTGTAGAATCACTTGAGTTTTACTTGAAGTGTTCTCAAAACATGGCTAATATTTGTCTATTAGGGTTGAGAACATTGTTTCAAATTTGTTTTTTTGAGTCTTTTTTGAACACTTTTAAGCTTTAATTTTAATGTATCCTCCACTTTGCAGTGTTGATGAATAACAAGTGAAAATTACAAGGTGTGATAAAAAGGAAGCAAGACTATCCCTGTTGTGATCCAACAGATACGTGCCTTGTTTATTTTGTATCATCTTGGAAAATATATTTTCCAGTATTATATGTAATATATTTTTTAACTTATAGAATGGAATCATTTCACAGTGCATGACAAAGAAAACAAAGAACATAGTTGTATTCTATAATGTAAAGTGCCAGTTACAACAATCAATCAGATAAAAATAAACAAATAACATGGGAATTTTTTTTGAATTTTCATTCGCTACATGACCACAAATCATGGTGATATGCAAAACTTTTGTGAGCCCAGCCACTATATATAAATACACCTGGATATATCTCCTGGAGTATTTGAATTATGTCAAAATACGGTTGCGAAGCTGGAATAGTGTGTGCAGAGAGTGTGAGCATAATGCTGTCCTCTGGTGCTGTCCATGGTCCTGAAATGTAAGCTGGTGTGAATGTACAGTGCATGCTGTTGTTCTGTAAGGCTTTTTTTCATCTAATGAGTACAACAAAGGTCAATTGAACCTTAGATTGTTCAGCTGCACATTGCATGATGGTAGTAGGTTTTGGTTACTGGCCACTGGCTGTACACTTATTTTAATTATGTACTGCAGAATTATTGGAGGGTAAACTCCAACCAAATGCATGTCTGGAAGAGCAGCAAATCTGTAGAACAAACCTGAAATCGACCTTAAATTGTGTGGTTCAGTAATCTGTAATAATCAAGAAAACGTTACGGCTTAATACAGAATGACATTATGATTCTTGTTAAATTTGTACTTAAATCATCTCAGTTTGATAATGAAATGAATCAGTGTTTACATAAAACATGTGTTTTGAAATGTGCATTCATAATTGTTGTAGCTTTGTAGTGAGAGAAGAGTGGGCGTAATAAGCTACAACTACTTTTTCTCGATGCTACACTTTTTTAACACTGAGTCATTGTTCTGTGCTTAAGTGAGAGTGCTTATGTGTATTTCTCCCTTCACTATTTATTTTTATATAATTTAACTTAAAGAATAAAGTAATATATAGTTAATCGATCAAAAAGCCTGACGAACCTTTCTGAGTAAGTATTCACAGTACACTATTTACATACCCTTTGCTATGTACTTGTGTTCAACGTTTCCGCACAAAGCTAACTGTCATTTCATATTGGTAAAAAATGTAGCTATTTCTATACTTATCCATGTTACAGACACCTTTCAAGATTTTTACGTTTTAATGCTCTTATGTCTCTGTTTTGTAAACATGTGCTTTAGTCTCCATATGTCATCACACATTACATCATGTTCTTTCCTGTTTCTATAAACATATGCTGTAGATATGCATATGTGTGTTAAATCAAGTGTGTGTACTAAAGCTGCACACTCAATGAAATCACAACTCCGTGAATTAAACTAAACATTCAGTCATTAATACAAGGCCTCAGCTCAAACCCAGCAGCGATTCTCGCTAACTGCTGATGAATTGCGTCGCATTGATTGTTCTCCTATGTGAACATATCAGCAGACTTGCTTCACCAGAGGAGGAGGCCTTACCTCTGGATAACCTCCCGCTCTCTCTGTCTATTCCTTCATCCCTCCTTTCTTTTAATCTCTCCTTTTTCTCTCTGTCCTTACCATTCAGAGCTGTGGGAGGCACTGTGAGCAGTGGGACCTGGCAGAGGAAGCTTCTGTGTGTGTGTGTGTGTGTGTGTGTGTGTGTGTGTGTGTGTGTGTTTGTGTGTGTGCAGGAGGGGTAATTTGCATTCACTGCCAATGGCCACCTCAGCCTCAGAAGCTCTGAAGAGATGGTCCTTTGAGCTGTATTGAAAGAGATGGAGTGTGTGTTTGTGTGTGTGTGTGTGTGTGTGTGCGTTTGTGTGTGTGTGTGTATGTGAGCAGAGGAGAGAGAGAGAGAGAGATATGAGAAAAGGCAACACACCTCATAATGCAGAATAACCATGACATGTGTCCTCCTGCCAACCAATGCGTGTATGTGTCTGCTTTAATGTGCGACCAAGTGTGTATGTGTACATATCAAGTATCTGCCCTGTGTTTGTGTGTGCATTTGATTCATGTACATCTTTAGTTATGTAGCCTTGAGGCAAAACAAATTCATTAATAACCCCCAAACAGCTGAATTTTACCTTTTGCTGTGCCCCTCACAGGTTGCTGGGCTCTTTGATCTTCCTCTATCTTATTTTCTCAAGGTTACTTTAAAAACAAGTACACTTCAAATTTGAGAACTCTATCGATAACTTATTTCCATGGACAGAGAGAACAGAGGAAGACAGGATCCTGCTAAAGGCCCAGTCTTTGCTGTATCCCCTATAAGCTAGCAGTATTACAGGCTTGTCCTCTTCCTCAAAGTGCTTCCTTCATTAATGTCAAAATAGTTGAGTAAATGAGATTGTTTAGTTCGACAGTACAATTTAATATATTCTTGGAACAGTGTACTGTCCTGTTTGTATACTCAAGCATATCTCGTCTTCACTGCAGAAAAACACAGAAACAGGATAGCTGACCACGCTGGTCTGAAACGACTGACTCAGCAGTTCGGAATGTGAACTGTATCAATAAACTGGAGGATTAATTATGAAAGGAAATACACTGAGAGCTGAGGATAATTTATGACTGGCAGGTCCCGCCATACATCATATGACAAACCTGAATGTTAAAGGAGACCTGATATACCTCTTATTTTCTTTAATATGTGAAATGTACCAATGTAAGTGGTTTATATTCAAATGTGGCCAGTGTCAAATCATGAGATAAACATTCTTTCAGAGAAAAAGCTCTGGCATCTGATGTTTCTCAACACAATGCTATAAATGCTTTCCTTCTTTTACATTAACTTGACATTATTTTGTTGTTAGTAATTTTATGGGTCATCTGCTTTAGGCACAACACACCCACAAAGTACAGGAACGTGCATAACCACCCACTCAGTTTTTCTATCCGAGTTGATTTACAGTGGCTCCATCCAGTACATTGATCTGTATCATATTTTATGGAGAAGATATTTTATGTCTTTCCATTCGATATCCTGGAGCTGCATTGCCTAATCTCTCTGTAATTTAAAGAGTTTCTTGATGGGTAGAAACCTTTACTATGTGCTAAACTAGCTGCAACCTTTTGCCTTTAGCATTAGCTGCCTTTAGCTATTAACCAAAACAAGCTCACTTAGCCATGCTGTTAGCAGTTCTATGAGCTGGCTCTAATTCCTGGCAAGTAAAAGGTCTGAAATATCTCTTTTAGCTGATAAATGCTCTACTGTGTTCACCAGTTAGCAGATCATTTTGGCTGTTTGGTGGTGGGTAGGTGGTGTACAGTGGGTGCAGCAGTAGAGCTTTTGATGCCGAAACCAGCTGCTCTCTGAGTCTGGCAAGCTGTTGCAAACGGCTTAATCAAACATTGAAGTTGAAAGCCAGAAAACCAAAACCATAAACTAAAAGATGCAAAGCTCTATAGCTAAGGGTAACAACAGAATCAGGCCAATTTCGCTAACGGTAAATGGACTACATTCATATACGGCAACAAAACAACTAGACCCTCACTTATTCACATACACATCCATACATAGGTGGCAGACACTACCATGTGAGGTGTCACCTGCTTATCAGGAGTAATAACAGTTTAACATGCACACTGACAGACCAATGGCACAGCCGGGAGCAGTTTGGGGTCAAGTGTCTTGCCCAAGGACGTTTTGATATGCAGACTGTAGGGGCCAGTAATGGTACCACCAACCTCCTGAAAAATAGACAGCCTGCTCTCCCTCCAGAGCTTTTGCCATTAGTTTATCACTAGGAGTGACCTTTTATGACATTCACATTTACATTTGATTTTTTTCCCAAAATATTCTAACATAAAAATTGATTGGAGCAAACTAAGTTTTGAAATGTAATATGTTTTAACAGATCTTCGGAAGACATTTACAAGACATTAGAAGAGTAAGTATTTTATGTCAGAACTCTAGGTCAGAAAACTTTTGTCCCTCAGAATGTCTTTACACCGCTGCTCCACCTGTAGAGGAAGCATATTCATAATGGAACGTTTAATGGATAGGACGTGTAACATCAGACTTCATCAAATCCCATTAGATTTACTTCATCAATCCCCGAGTTAAATCAGATGATATCCTAGATTGTGTAGAAGCGCCGCTACAAGAAATCAAGCTAAAAGAGCATGGATAGAGAAAGCCTGAGAGCTTATTATTTAAGCACTGTTGTAAAGTCTATTCACTCTCTTGGGGCTAAAATGATCATTTAAATGGGCAGTCTACAGCTAAATCCTATTTCTGCCTTCATTGCTCATCCAAAGCATATGGTGATGACTGGGACCCTGAGAAATTCAGGTGGGAGCTAGGGAAAATGCTTTGGGAAAAGGGCAGAGTAGCAAAAATGGTGGAAATAAAAAGATGGAAAGAGGTTGGAAGAAAAAAAAAGTCAATGCCTTAAGAAGAAAGATAACAAGAGCAGAATGAGGAGAACAGAGAGAATGTTGCAAGAAGGGCGGGAGAGTTAACTGATGATCCACATGAATGCGACAAAATGTGTAAAAACACACCAGGGAGACTATTAGGATCATGTGATGTGCATGCACATGCATACACACGTACAAACACACACTGCATACTAAAACCAGCCCACGTATGCATCCATAGATACGCACACACCCGCCTCATTCCCCCTCTTTCTCTCCATCTCTCTGGCTTACGGGCTATAAATAGCTGGAACTGAGCCCTTGCTAATTCCTTCATTCAGAGTCTAGTGGAAAGGCAAAATGCAGGAGGTCTTTGATGCAAGCCCTGACAGGAAGATACAGGAAGTGGTGGATGGTTGCCAAGACAACCCCTCCACCCTACTTCCCCCTTTCTTGTATCTTCGATCTAAATTCTGCACTTCTTAAACCTCCTCCCCACTCTCCCTGGTTCTCAGCCTCTCCTTTCATTTTCATTTAAGTGTTTCTCACTAACTACACTGTTGCTCCTCAGTCTCCTTCTGAGGTTAGCTGAAGGCTTCAAAATATAATCAATATAATAATCCAGCAGTGAAATCCATCTCAGTCATGTAGTTACATTATGAAACTACCGCAATCACTTACTTTCACACTGAGTAAAGAAGCCTGGAATATCCAAAAATTTCAACAATTGCAGCCATCATTGATATCTGAAGAGCTTCTTTAACACAGTTACACCCAGAACCGACTCTGACAAAAACACATTCACATTGAGTTACTGTTATTCAAAAATTATTCAAAAACCAGGTGAAATTAAAGTCTAAATCCAAAAGGGGGTCAGTATGCACCTGAAAAAAAAAATCTTTAAATCATATTTTCATTATTTACAAAATTTGAGCAAAAATGTAACCATGGTAACTTTGCATCGCCAATCCTTTTGCGTCCCATTATTATCAACATCAACACTGTGGCAAGGTGCCTGAAGTGGACACAGGCCAGGAAAGGCCCTGGCCCAGATAACATCTGTGGCATCACACTGAAACACTCTGCTGAGCAGCTAGGAGGAGAACTCCAGCAGCTATTTCATTTCAGAGCTCTCTGGCTACTAGCACAGTCCCACAGGTGTGGAGATGCACAACCATTTCCATCTCCATCCCCCAAAACAGCAACCCCAAGGTCCTGAATTACCTCAGATTTATAGCCCTCCTCTCCCTAATTATAATGGTCATCGGGAGGGTTATGGAAAGCCAAATCACCAACGCCACAGACTCTCCTCAGTTTTGGTATCATGCCAGGACCGGGGCTAAAGATGTCAAAATTTTACTTGACACTGTCCAGAAACACCTGAGGGGCCAAACACATTAATACGGTCTCTGATCTTCCCGCAAATTCAGCAAATGCATGGGAAAGCCCTCTCCATCCTACAGAACCACACCCATGTCCTACATCTGGCCTCCAACTGGCTGCCCTGACCGTCAAATCCCATATGGGACTAACCTTCACACCTATTGGTTTCCCGGCACTCCAGGGCCATTAATCATTTATCATTACTGCTGAACATTGACCCTCAGATTTAACCTCTCTCCTACATGATCACTCCAATTTCTTCTTTTATGCCAATTAACTTACCAGTTACAGAAGTTATCAAGTATTTATTGACTGCTGGCATTTATCTACTAGCTACATTCCAACTACATTTGACTTTAAACTTTGAAGCTTTTACTGATAGTATGTGTCTGTTTTTTGTTTTATTGGTTGACCATGTAATCACTTTTGTGACTGCTCTAAATATCTTATTATTTAACATATAACATGACATCAAAAGGTAGCAAGTTTAAGCCAAATAAAGAAAGAGACTTACAATTTAGTGCAAATGTTCCCTCTACTTTTCCCCCAGAGCAGGAAATCTCTGGTAATGTCGACAAGTTCCAAGTAGTGGGCAGAAATTTGGTAATGGTGCATTAAACTTGCAATCAACTTCAACTCTGGTGAATTGCCAACTGACTTATTATCATTAATGAAAACGAAATCCTAGCCCTGACTTTAGAATTCAAAACCTTTAAAACCACAACCATTTTGTATACAAGTGGACTGCCTCCCACAAGGAGGAATTTCACCGATAATCTGCTTTGGAATCCAAACACACCCTGCAAGACTGGAAAATGATACCACACTACAGACTATTAATATGAACTCAGATGAACTCTTCTTGACAGACCACTTTTAAATCCAGATACACACATTCCCCCCAAATCTCACGTCTGATTCTGGTTCTCCTCAACTCTTCTCTTTGTCTGTGAAGTTATGACTTGTCTTGTAAGACACGTCTGCCTCGGTAGTCCTGGACACATTTCTAATAATCTTTCCTCCGTTTCAACAGTCCATCAAACCCACAGGCTTCACCAGCTTAGCACACAGCAATTTAAAAATCTGCTCCTCTCCTCCTCTCGGCTCATGTCTCATATTGGATATTGTAGGTCTGTGTTTAACGGATGAAGGTTACTGTCCTGATTTTTTGCAAATATTAAACATAGATAGAGTTCTGTCTCCCCTGGGGAAACATATTGGCATCTTTACAGATGTGTAGAATGTTTTTAAGAAAATCTTCTCAATCTTTTTTTTTTGTTTACCCCCCATCCCCACCCCCCCAAAATCACACTCTACAACATAACTTGTCTGTAAAACACATATATCACAAACAAGTACATTCATATATTACATGAATGAAAACATGCATCACAAAAGCTTCATAAAATGTCCCCATTAGGTGATTTATAAATGAAGGCTGGAGGTAAAGTTTTTAAGACATTATATTTCTACCTTTTCCTGGATTAAAGGCAAATTAAAATAAAATATCACAGATAACGTAATCAAGCAAAAACAGTCACGGTAGAAATCTCTGGAGGTATAGGAAAAAATAAGAAAAAGATCTACCAGGTTTACTGGCGCACAGGAGATATATGTAATTATATATAATAGAGTTGGCCAGTTCCCCTAAGGTAGCCAACAAGTCAGCCTGAACTCGTTCCACTTTATTCAATCATCTCAGAACACTCAAATTATCCCATTACTTTAACAGCTAGTGTTGTAATCAACTCGCTCATGTCATTTTCAGTAAACATAAAAGCTTAGGTGGCAGTTAGCAGAAAACATTTTCACACCACAGCAAAATATATGTCCACTTAATTTGGAATCAACTTTTCCTATCAATTATGTATGAGGACAGTTGCTAAGTCGCTTGCTAGAAAGAAGATGACGGTTCTAGTTCTGGAAGAAATTTGTGCTTTGATTGAGAATCCAGTTCCAAGCATTATAGAATCAAAGGACAGAATTGCATTTTTTTGCTTAAGTAGAGGCCAAAACCTTTTAGACCTTCATCAACACTGCTATAGGTAGGACAATCCCAAAAGTATTGAAAAGTTTAAAGTGAGCGGCTGACCACAGTTCCTTTAATTTTCTGAGTAACCTCAGTGTACCTCCACTTTTTTTTTTGTAAAAATGCACGCTTGTCTAAACAGCCACTAAACGCTGGTCCTGTTTATGCAAATTCTGAACGGACTCCAGAAAGCAGTATAAACAAACCCACTGTGCGTCCATGGTGTCCCCAGCTGTCCGTGTACGCATCTGTTTGGGATTATTATCAGGCCCTTAGACCCAGCAGGCCAGTGACTGTCTGCTCCACAGTGCCTCAGGGTAGAGCAGAGAGGAGCAGAGAGAACAGTGGGTGAAACATGAGGGGAAGCACAAAAGCAAAGACGGATTCAGTCAGGTTTGATTTGTAAGGGTTGGACCACAGGCTTGAGGAGGCCCTCTGTTCTGACCTCCATCCTTTATCAAGTGACAACCAAGTCAGATGCCTGACTTCAAATCTGACTGTACTTCTCACTATGTCCTTGGGTTTCTTTTTTTTTTTTATTAAGACCTTTCTTTTGTCTTTTTCAGTTCTGGTGAGCATGCTTGCATCAAAGAAAGCTTTTAGGTATGTAACACAGGGTGTGTATGTGTGTGTCAAGAAGAGGAAGACAGAGTTTCATAAGTCCCTGGGGAAGGAGGAAATATATTCAGCTTGCAGAAAGATGATGATCTGTTTCCCTTCCGTTTTTGTTCTTTAGGGGGTATGAACTGGGGTTGGCATGAGAAACAGTCGACATAAAGAAAGAGATGGAGCGAAATAATCAAAGGTTTTTTTGGCATCTGAACCAATATTTATCATATTTTCATTGCTGCTTGGTGGCACCTCTCTCTCTTTCTCTCTCTTTCAATTATTTATCCGTTTGGTTTTATCTCTTTTATTTATTTATTCATCTCTAGCCCTTTGGCGATGCCGATGTTGCAGCACAGCCCTCCGCGGCCGTGCGCATTATTGTGTTAGTATCGAACTCCTCTTGATGAATCTCCTCAGAAAATTGAAATATTGCAGAATGGGGAGATGTGCGAGTTTGAGTTTGATGCATGGAGATAGATGAAGTATCGTAAGGAATAATTTATAAGGCCCACTGCTCGCACCCCTGCAGTTCATTCCAAGAAGCAACGCTGACAACGCTGAGGTTAGCGGTTCAAATCCCGGAGGAATAACTGGCAAACGCGATTTATAACCTCCTCCAACCGGACTAATTGAACAGAACTAGCAGCTAAAAAGGCACTTTGTAACATCTTATCAGGGTTAAATCCCAGCCTACCACCAATCAAGCTTTTTCCAAGCCTGTCTCCGTTCATTTAAGCTAAATGCTTGTCTCTTTGCTTTCTATTCTATCTTTATTGTTGTAATTATTGATCTGAAAATTCTGCGTGCACCAGTTATAAGCAAGACTTCAGCAAAATATGTCAATCTCCTGTCTGTGTCTACAGCAGCTACATTTTAGTGCCACATTCAGATGCCTCAGAGAAGCCTGATTGTTCATGATCGCTGTTTCTTGTGAACTTGACCTATAGAAAAAAAATGTCCTCTGAGAGCTTGTCTTGGGTTGTGGGACATGCATATTGAAACTGTCAAGTGGTTGGTTAAAGGGTAACTGAAGGCCAACGGCCCTAAGCGAATCCACAGAGCATCATGCAGATGGGCAGAAGTGCTTTAAAGAAGATAAAAGAAAATTATGGCCCAATTAATAAAAGTCTTTGGAAAATGGTGCATCCAAAGTTTGCCTACCTATGGTTGAAGTAAACCATGACAAGACAGGATAACAAAGTGAGAAAGGGAAGAACAGAGCATTTGGGTGAAAAAGTTGTGATAAAGTAGCAAAACGCCTGTGGCAATGACTGGCTGTTAAGGGCTGAGGCTGCAGTGTTGGAGTGGAGCTGCAGAAAATGAGCTGTAAGGGGCTAAAAAAAAAAAAAAATGGTTGAGTGATGAAATTGCTGAAAGGGAGACCAAAATGTGTCAGAACAAGGAAAATGTTCAGGGTGGAAATGAGCACCCCATCACTAGCCTGACCTACAATCCAATGTGCACACACAGACAGTAAAAAAGACCTGGATGAATACAGACGTAGAAACACATTTCCTGATATTAATGATATCAGGCTAACAGGGTCTTCTGACCTGATCAAGTAGTAAAACACCTACTTTAGAATTGAATTGAATCAAATTGAATATTTACACGCACAACTGGTGACAGGTCACCATTATAAAAGTAAAGTCTTGAAGCCAAGCTACAAGGAAATGCTACAAAGCTGATCCAAGTGTAACTTGCCTTGTGCACATGCTATATGATTGATGAAGATGCTACACAGCTGATGTAGATGATACTCCTCTGGTGTAGAGAGGAGCTTTTAAAAACAGCTGCTCACACAAAAGCAGTGGTTTCTCCATCACTTTTATGTCATCGGCCTGATACAACAAAGTGCAACGAAATGAGATTGTATATGTCGGTAAACATGTATAGCGAGTATCCATTCTTTGGGCAGCTGTGTTCAGCTTTCCGACTTTTATACCATGAAGTCTTGCTTATTGTTAATGGCTGCTGACTGCTGAGAAAAGCATGTGGTTTGTCAGTGGGCCCGAGGCGGCGGCAGCAGCGGCAGCAGCAGCAGCAGCAGCAGCGGCGGCAGCAGCAGCAGCGGTTAGTCTTTCCCTCCCCTCCCCTCGTCCATCGATCCACCGTGACTCTGCAGGAGCCAGATGAAAACCTCTCGCTATGATTTATGGGATGTCATCTCCAGGGGAACCGGCGGAGCCCCTCCCTCACTGCATTTGGTAAGGAAGCACCCTGCCAGAGGGCAAAACAAGTTCCCCTGGGTCTTAGGGCCTGAAATTCTACACTACAACTACATGGGGACAAGCAAACGAGCTGGGTTTATAGTACACACTTAACATTATACTGGTATTCCAATTATCACTAAGTTATGCTCTGTTGTTACTTGGAAAGGAAACTCTGGGCCATCTTTCAGTTAATTTAGGTGGTTACATAAAAAGCTCCTTAGAACTTATTGGGTGAAATGTTGGAAAAAGAATGTATTTGCAAGTATAAAATAAGTTTAAGTGTGCTAAGAATGATGTAAAAACTTAACAATAATGACAAAGGAAGCACGAAATATCATTCTGGGCTCTGAAATATTTATTCACCGAACGTAGTAAGATCTAAAAAGCACTAACATCCTCATTTGCATATTAGATTAAGCCTCTGCTAATCACATAGTAACCGGTGTAATTCTGTATTATTACTGTAAGATGATTAATTTCCTTACTTAGTTTGTACCTAAAGTATTACAAATTCAGAAATATTTATTCTTGACTGCCATGGAACTAATGAAAAAAAAAACACATGGCTAGCTTAGCAATTTACAAAGTACTTAAGTATTAATTAAGAAGCCTTAAGTAACCACCAAATGTTAGCGTATTTGTTTATCTATGAACAAACACACATCCATGTCAGATTGTCCCACTTTCCTCCATTTGCACTGATGGCAGTATTAAGAAGTAATTCTGGAGGCTTAATCCACTTAAAATTAGAGGAGGTTTTTAAGGATTCTGTCTTAAGGGCGCCCTAAAAAAAGGATACAAGTAAGAGGCCTCAGGAGGCTCTGAAAGCTGTGGCATTCATGTTTTAAAAGAAGGAGGAACAGAAGGAGGAATCAACGCCATGGCAAGAGAAGATGGGAGAGGATGAGTGTGTATGTGTGGCACTAAGTGAGCATATTCAACTTCGTGTTGTGTCGTGTGACAATGAGTTGAGCTGACAGCCCCCATGAACGGAGAGTTGAGGCAGATTTTTGATCTGCTGCCCAAATGCTTTCTCCCCTTTCCTACATCTTTTTTGGCTCCTTTCCTTTTCTCTACTCTCATCGTCCAATTTCCTCTCCTCCTTTCCTTTTCCCCTTGTTTCCTCCACTCACTCCATTTGTCTCCTGCTCTTGTTTTCCCCTCCCCTCATCTTGTCTTCTCTTTTCTGCTTTTCTGATTTTGCTCTCTTTTTCTTCCTCCCCGGTAGCACATGGGGGGAAAAAAAGGACTTAAAATCAATGCAGGAGGGGAAGCAGCAGCAGCCGAGGAGCGAAGAGAAAGACAACCTCTGGGCTTGGCGAGAGAGTGCTGAGGCTAGCAATCTCATGCCTGATGACCCGAACATCATAAATATGCCAGCAATGATGAGGGAGGGAGTCTATATGTCGTCACTACATGATTTTTATATATAAAAGAAGACTGATTTGTCCTGATTATATATGCGCAATGCAGGTATTATGTTCTTAGACAATCAAACATCTGCCACATGTAACAATGATGTTTGGTGCACGTTTGGTGTTTTTTTATATCGATAAATGAACATTGGGTTTAACAGACACATGCCTATAGTGCACCGTATTCCAAGTGTAAGCAGGTGAGTGTGTTATTACACAGGCATTAATACCAAATTGTAAATTTCAAGGAACACAAACAAAAAAATAAGCTGTGTGGAATGACTCAAGAACCGATGCATAGAGTTCTATATGTGCCTGATAGCTATAAGTGGCAATGATGGGTTTTTCATTGGCTGAGGCTGCTGTGGAGAGGCAGAGGGAGGGGTGTTGAGCTGTGAAAAGCTAGGGGGAAAAAAATAAAAAAGTCCAGTAAAGTGCTGAAAGGGAGACCGGAATGTGTTAGAGTGAAGAAAAGATTCAGAGTGCAAATCAGTGTCTCACCACTTCACTGACACCACACAGACAGCAAGAGACACATACATGACCGGGAACATAAACACAGACAAACTGATATCGATTTTGTAAAAGCTCACATTAAGGTATTCAAGAATTTGTTTCAACTTGCATTGGTGTGTTGAAAATAAACAATGCTTTCTCTGCGGCACAAAGATCGTGTTAATTACTGCGGACTGAATTCCTTTTAGTTGCTTTCTGAAGACCTCCAGTTCTTCAAGGCCAAACCAAGTGCATGTTAGAAAAACATTTTAGGCATGTGAAACTCACCGATGTTATTCTTCGAGCCATTTCTGTGTAAAAGGTTTCAGGCGTTGTTGTCTTTATTAGAGGTATAAAAAAAATGAAAGCACAAATGTGGATCACATCTTGCAAGATGCTGAGCAAGGAGAGAAAGTGGTGAGGGGTGGGGGGGACTGATGGAAGTCTCTACTCTTCATATCACATCTGCTGGCAAAATGGAAATATTCCTCTTTTATTGCTCGCATGCCTAATAGTGCCAGGGCAGACAAAAACCTGGGTTGTAAGATCTGAGCTAAGAGAAGAGGATTTTAAGTGGTTTAAAAAAAAAAGAAAAGTCAAATGTCACTTAATACTTTTCTCATAAAGCACCTGAGATCTCCCACAGCACTGGCCTTTGTTCTCTGTGTTTCACTCATTGAAATGTATGAACTGTAAAACCTGAGAAGGGTCATTGAAAAATCCCCTGAATGTCCATGGAATAGGTTGCATTTTGTTTCCTTTTTTTGTAATATAAGCCCCCCGACACACACACTTACACACCCCGTCATTCACTATCAACAAGAATTATATGCATTATTTCCTGTTTTTAAAGTTGTGCATTGAGTTCAAAAAGAATGAAAATATTCACAAGAGTTTTCCAGAAACTTTTTTAAATTAAGCGTACTTTCTTAGGCACTATAACCTTATAAGTACTCCTATTTGACCGTTCTCTAAACCCCATCCTTGAGCAGCAATTGGCCAGTCATTGCTTTGAAACTGTAACTGGCACAACCGGCCTGTCAAGCTTAGGATTTGTTGATCTGGATTTGTTTGAAGCAGTGTAAATATTAAATTTAGGGAAGTAGAAAGCAATTCCTCTCTGTCTTCTGCATTTATCATCAATTGTTAATATTACCGAGTTTGTGCCCGGAATATATGCTGTTTTTTTCTTTAATCGTGTATTACGATATATGTAGCATTAAGTGGATTTTTAAGACCCCTTTAGAGGGTTCTTATTTTAAAACAAGTCAGTAGGAAACAATAAAAAGTCAATCAGCCTTTTCCGACCAATTCAGGAAGGTAATGGAAAATCTGCCGCTTGTCTGTTGTCATTTTAGCTGCTGAAATTTTAGCAGTGGCTAGAAATAAGAAGTCTGCTTTTTTTAACCTCCGTTGAAACAAAGGATCCTTTGTTGCAAGACATGAGTTTTGAGTGGTAAATCCGTCTCCTTTATCTTTGTAAACTGCTCATGTTTTGTCTCTGTGCAGAAAGCTTGACAGGCATAGCAAAAAAAAAAAATGGAGGGGACAGGGCTTAGCGAGCAGTAAATTATCTATGTACTGTTCTCCATGTTACCCATCAACCCCTTTATCTAATATTATCCACTTACCATCCTCTGTGGGCACGTAGACATTGAGGTAGAGGCAGTCCTCGCTCTGGTTCTGGATGTAACCCGCCGCCACGTCCAGGTTGTCTGTGAACCACACAGGCAGCATAATCTCCGGGAGCACGCCGTGGACGTTCTGAGGGCACACGGGGGCAAACTGGGTGGCGTTGCGGATCTCCTGCCAGGATCCCGGGGCTTCAGGAGGCTGAAAGCGGCGATCGCCGATGGGTGCCGTGGCATAGGGGACGCCCAGGTACTGCTCTACAGGGCCCAGGATCTCATTGTTCAAATCCTTCTTGATGCCTCGGAGCTTGCCGTAGTTGGTGGTGACTATGGGGTGTTTGGAAGGGTCTAGCTTCTGGCACGAGGCCAGGCTGAAGAGCAGGACGAGGCCCAGCACACCCATTAGGCACCAGTCTGTCATGAAACTAAGGGAGCGTGTCCTGGACAACAAACCTCGCTGGCTTTGTTTACTCAGAGCAAGTGGAAGGGGGAACATGACTGGATTCATACTGTTCAGCCACCTGCTTCTGGTTGGTTTTGGACTACTTCTGTCTTTTTCTGAGATAATGTGGATTATAACCAACAGTCTGTAAGGTAAAGCTTAAGAGGGGGATTAAAACAACAAAAGCAGACAGATCCTAAAAGACTAAAAGGAGCTTTTTGGGAGGTTTGATCCAAACCAGGAGCGTTGAGTGAAGGTGAGATGGAGGGCAAAGCAATTGTTGGGGTAAAGAAGGCTTCCTCGGAGCGGAGAAGGAGGTGGGACCTCTGGGTGGGTGCCAGTTTAGTTGTTGCTGGCTATCAAAAACGCTTCCCCAGCCATGGTTCTGTTGCGTTCCATCCCTATCGGTCCTCTATAATCCAGAAATCATTTGATTTCAACAGCCAGCGATGTCTGCAGATGGAGACAGAGAAGGGGAGAGAAGAGGGAGGGAGATTTAAAGGACAGCAATACATAGAAAGAAAAAAAACAGAAATAGAGAGAAAGAGGCAAAGGGGAGAGAGAAAGATAAGAGAGATTATAGCTTATCTGAAACAGAAATATATTCCATTCAGTGTTCTCAGTGCAACACTTTCAACTGTTGCCAAGCGAAGAAACATTTCCTGAAATGAAAGCAGTGGAAATGAAACTAGCTCAACAGACAGTATTGTTAAGACCAAGTCATTTTGGGAGCATTCATGTGGTGATTAACTTGCTTCGTTTTACTTGATTATAACTGAGGCTATAAAACACAATTAAAAGCATGTAAAGAACAGTGTGATCACATTTTACTTGGCCTGGTTCGTGAAGAAATCTCGTGTTTTCTCCATGTTGAGCGCACATTTCTACATGACTCTCCCGCTGACATCATGGATGAAAACACTAAATTGGATTTGTTGACTCTGTTTATGTCTGACCTGTGTGAGGACACACACCACATCCCTGCTGGTGAACTGTGTTTAATCAGTTAGTCTACTCCTAACACACTCACAACTCTTTAAAGAGCTAATGTAGCACAGCTGATGTACTGATGCCCCAACATCACTGCCACTGACGCCTGAATATTTATGGTTATTAATTTCTTAAAGGCTTCAGTGCCGCTCTTGAAGATACAAGTACAGTAGACCGCACAGATGCAGAGTCAAGGGCGAAAGATTAGGGGGAGCCTTTCACTGCCCAGTAAGGCCAAAGGTCAGTAATATGCGCCTGTAAGCAGCTTATAACAGCCCTGGACAGTTCTGGACTACATGCAGAGCATAGAGACACACACCCATGCATCGCAATAAGCCTTAAATGACCCACACATGAATGAGTGCCCACACACTGTACACTCATTCATGTAATCTACTGCACAAATGTGCAAATCCTCATGTAACAGACCCAGTCAGAATTGCATGAAGCATGGAGGAGATTATAGTCATAACATTGTTGGGTGGTGTTATGTAATGGATGAGGACACACATCATAGCAGTAATGAACACTGTACACTGTACAAAAAAAAAGCGGAATCTCTTTTATGTTAACACACACACACACACACGCACACACGATCATACTCCATTTAAGTCTTATCTGATTTTTATAAAATCACCGTTACCTCTTTCTCTCTTTCACACTCGTCTCTTGCTTTATCACCATGCTGTAATTGTCCCATTTAAAGTCATCATTAAGCGTATTATTGCATCGCCTGCACCCATTGAAGCGCCTCTGTGTTTTTGTTGTCTTTTTCGCCCTCTCCCACTGCCAACAAAGCCATTTGAATTCG
>JAQNCA010000019.1:4421468-4447256 GCA_029783725.1 Acanthurus tractus | reverse complement strand
TACTTTTTCCCCCTCACCCCTTCAAAAAAACCCATTTTTATTCCTAATTTATGTGTTTTTCTGTCCCTCCTTAAAAAAAAAAAAAAAAAAAAAAACGGCAGATAATTAGAGTATAAAGGCTGAGGAGCAAGAGAGCAGCCTCATTCAAACTGATGTAAGATGTACAATTAAGGAGGGTCATTAATGTAATCACAAAGTTTCTTATATACAACAAGCTCTTTGAGGGAAGGATATACTCAAAAAACTGTGATGAAAACAGATTTTTGCTCTTTCAGAGAGTGGTTATTGGTCTGCAGCGTCTGTTTTGCCTTTTGTCGTCTTTTGCTGAAGTGCATCTCAGCTTATATGTATTGACGCCTGTCTTTGTTCCTCTCAGTGTGGACTTTGTTGTTCTGCCCACGCGCCCATGTGTGCATCTGGGAGTGTATCCTCTCATGGAGAAGTGGGCAGCGATGTGTGCTCTAATTAAACCATGGAGAGTCTAGAGGCCGGCCTTCTTTGCACCGCACGTAGGGACGAGCCCTCCACCCACACACACACACACACTCAGAGCAACATCCACCATTCAATTTTTATTCTCCAAAACACATAAAAGAGACTTGGAGATAGAAGAGGCAGAGATGAAGAGAGAGTAAGGGGGGGAAAAAGGAGCAGGGATAGGAAGAGACAAATGAGAAATGATAAGTGAGAGTGAAGATGGAGAGGAAACAGATCCTGGTGTTAATGAAAAGCTTCTCTTTTGGTCAGCAGAGACCCTTCAGGGTCCTTTAGCAAAAGGAACATGAGATGTTGCTTCACCAACCCTGGAGTCTGTCAGAGAAGTGGGCATCTAATAGACCCACATCTAAAGGCCCACTGAGGGGGTCTGTCATGCCCTAAACTTGCAGCTTATGCATGGGCAGGCACACGGAGGCCCCACAAACCAGAACCCCTGGTCAAAATCCAATACAGACCTGGCAGACATAGGGACTGTAGGGACCTTCAGAATTTTTGGGTGCATCTGAGTGTTTAATTGCTAATTGGCTCAATTAGAGGGCCTAATAGCTCCAGCTTTGCAGTGAGCAGTGGAAGGGTTTTAAGTAATTGATTGGGGGGGGAGTGGAGTTCAGCAACAGAGCCCTATAGGAGAAATCCATGGGTGTTTCAGTGGTATTTGGAATGAATGTAGCACACACTATCACACTTATAGACACAGATTTAAAGGAACAGGATATCCACACACACACAGAGACATGTACACACACACAGATGCACACTCATCCATGATTCATGTCATCAGGAGAATATTTTTCCTCAACCCCGGGAGGCAGTGAGAAGGAGGGGACCACACAGGTCGTTCAGTGGCAGACCATCTGTATAAACCTCATCTTTCTCTGCACCTTGCCTTCATCTCCCACTCTCTCTCACTTGGTATGTATTATCTAGATGTGCTCTGCTGGTAGAAAACTCTGGGGCACAATGCGATACAAAAAAAATTCTATTTTTCAATTCTTGACCAGCCTGTTTACTGCAGGCTGTACTGCTTCGGGGCTTTGCGACTCTGTATCATTGTGGATAATCGTAAGAAGAAGCAAAATAATGATAACAACAAAACATTTTCCATGACTAAATAATATTCAAAGTGGTTACAAAGCAGGTTTTTGGTAGACAAGTCAATCCAGAGAAACATGCAATCTGCAGGTAGTGAGGTGTTTTGTATCATGCTTCAGACCTGTTAACGGTCACAGGTTTCAAACTTGAAACCTTTTGGCTTTCACAGACTGCTGTGCCCTTCATCATTTAGTGAAAGGATGGTTTAACTAGGCCCGCAGGCTGTGGACCAGAGCCAGCCTGTCAAACATTTTAATCAGACCCACAAATCTGGAAGTGATACAATTTGGTTGCTTAATTAGTTGACCTGAAATGTCTCCCGCCGTGTAACAAATTCCTAAAAATGGTGCAATAATGCTCCTATTATTAGACTCTACGCCTGTCTGTAACAATGTCACCATCGCTCAGTTTGGCTGAAATTCCTTTTGGTGCAAAATAAAAGAGTACCATGAAAAGAGGAAAGTCAATAGTGAATACAGGGCAAAAGATGCAGAATGGAAAGCTGAATACTGTTGATTAAGTCAGAGAGGAAAGCAGAATAGTTGCTCTGTCAGGAGTCTATTGCAGAGTAAAGCATCACACACCATTTCCCAGCATCTACACAAAAACTAAAGGGAAAATAAGGCAGATTATTGTCTCATAAGCTAGCAAGCTCAGCAGGATAATGCATGTTTACAGAGCAACGCGCAATAAAGAGCAGGTAAACAACTCAAGTCATATGCTCATAAAAAAGCAAATAACAGATACAGTTCATTACAGAGGTGTTTCAAAATGATGTTGAGGTGGAGAAATAGTTTAAAAAACCTACTTTAAGAGTTTCACTCTTAATCACAGTACAGAGATGACAAAAAAAATGGCGTCCAATAATTTCCTAGGGAAATATTTGGATCTTTAGCAGCTAAACACTCCTCTACATTCATTAGCCAGACTCTAACTCTGTCTGCAGTTTAGTGCTGAGCAAGTAGAGTGCATCCATTTATCAAGGCTTTTTAACTGAGAACAGCTCTGTGTCGTGCCCAAAAAATCGCCTTGAGAAAGGCAAGAGTAAACAATAATAGCAAAGTCGTGGGCTGTAAAACCGAAACAATGAGTCGAAGGACGCAATACAACAATATAGATCTGAGGGGAACTGCAGATCAATTATCTCATCAACCCCTCAGCGAGGAAGCCAATAAATATAATCTGTAAAATGTCTGACTATTTCTTTAAGTAAAGGAACACTAAACACACATTGCTCGATTAAATACATGTTTAACTCAACCTTTGTTGGAACGGAGGAACCTATTGCAGAGAGGTAATTATGCAGGGTTAGATTTATCTGAGACAGTTTGGCAAAAGTGAGACACAGCATAAGGATCATCAAACCTCTTTAGAGGGAAACCACCTCTTGATTAAAACAGAAGAGAAAGTGATTTTTCTTTACAGTGGCATCGATCAAACAAGCACCGTGAGGGGATGTGTTGACACTCTGCCATGTTGTGAAGGTGTTTGTGACACTTATGGATTACATTTTATATAAAATGCAAATTCTTTTCAGATAAAAATAACAGACAGACACGAAAACAACTTTTAGACATAGGTTAATAAATGGCCAAAAGAATAATTGCTCTATCATGGAACAGGTTTGTAGGTTCAGAATGAGTGAATGGCTGTCCGACCTATTTATGTCTCTGCAGTTTAAATATGAATTACAGATGCAATCAGTGGTAATCTGTCTCTCTTTTACAACTTATATGGTCTTTTTACATGTCATTTAGAGAAAAAACTAATGGAACATATGTGGCTACATGAACAGCTCTATGCAACTTATAAGTCAAATGTTACAATCTTAACTGAACTCTAACCCTGGCAAGAAGTACTTGAACTGACATACATTACCCTATTTAGATCCTCAGTCAAAGTGTTTCTTTTTTTTGTTGTTGTTCTGTTGTTTTGTTGCTGTTATTGTTGTCGAGGCCCGTTTGGGCAGTTTGCGGGGGTTAAATATTTGGCTGTTGTACTGAAAACTTGGTATTTGCATTTATATATACCTGGCTGCAAGTATGTATACTTCAAATGTATGTGTATTTTGTGTTAAATTGTTAAACCCAATAAACATATTGCTGAAAGGAAGTGAATTGATTTAAATAAGAATATTCAGGAGTAACAACGTCAAATACACCGTAACAAACTATGACTTGAAACATGTAGGCAAAAGTTTCAGCAAAAACTGAAAGCTTTATAATTTACTGCATGGGTCATTAGAATGCAACGTAATTTGCAGGTGGTTTTATTATTTTGTCTTTCTCTTGCCTATGTGTGAACAATTTTCTCCCCCATTAATTATAATGAGTCTCACCAGAGACCATATTCCACAAATTATTATTCGTCCTTTATTCTGCGGATCTCTACTTCAAAAATGACACCAGACTTTGATGTTGTTGCCATGAGGGGGAGAGCTGCTTTACTGCTCAAATCAAGACAAGAATTACACAAAGTGCTTATGATTTCTTGTTTTTCACAGCAAGCCTACTTTGTTATCTTTAATTGCTGTAAGGAGTGTTGGGTACCACTTTTATGAGAGGCTTCCTCCAATTAACCTGCCATTAATCTTCCATATGAAGGTCATGTCTCTGCTCATGGTGACTGAAGTGTAATCAGGGAGTGTGATTGAAACTGCACTTCATTTGAGAGGAAATTCACACTATTCCTTGATGTTTCCAAAGGCTTGGAAGGATCTGGATTAGATAAGGTTATGTAATTGACTTGTGCATGCATCAAAAAATGGGACATGGTTTAAGGCTTGAGCCTTGATATTCAGCTTTTTTTCCAAGGTCATCATATAGCAATGCTTTGTCATGCCCATCAGTGTCTTATACAGGCACACATGGTGCCCCTTGAGAGTCTGTATGAGATCAGGTTTTCAAAAACTAAAGGTAAAAGTGTCAAAATAAAACGTTTGTATCAACTGTTTGACCTAAAATAGAAGAAAGAGCGACAGAGACCCAAGAGGTTTAGAGGCCGGTGTCAAGAAATAAGACTGAATTCCATACAAAACCAAAACTGTAACAGAAAGTGTAAAACCAATAATGTTTTCCAAAACTCAGCCACGTAGTTTTGTTGTCCTCTGCCTAACCAAGTTGTTTTGTTGCCCAAGCAAAACCCCACTGCACTTTTAGCGCATCAAACACATGTTCTGTATTCTAGAATGTTCTATTTTGAAATTAGACTTAAAATCCTTTGTTACAAAAATATTCCTTCTTAATTAGAACATTCCATTTTTGAACACTCCACTGAAACTCCTATTTTGGAAAAGGACATGAATTTTACTATTCGGTTTTTATATTCTAGAATAGAAAATGTCACTGAGCTACTTGGAACCAATAGGCACCGTTGAAAACAGTCCTATAAACTTACCTACCAATATTCGGTGCTCTGAACTGAATTTGGTCAGCAGGATCCAAACTTTTTATGCTGTGCTCCTCCTGAACCTTACTGTTCCGCATGAAGGAAACAAAATGAAAGTGAATTAGTCTATTGGTGTTTTTCTCAGTAAACACATCCGTTAATTTGGCTCCACAAGTTTAATGTAGCTTCTTTGCTAAAAAGTTTCCCAAGTTTTCCTGTGGTGGACAAATCGGCCTGGAGATCACTGTCTCAGAAACAAATCCATCACCATTCTGCCACACTGCTTATCGACTCTCCCACTAAAACCAATCCCACCCAATTTTACTCCAATACAGTTGCAGAATCACCACTAAGACCTCTCCTGTAATTGCTTGCCACCTTTCCCTCCATGTTGTGTTGCCAGTCAGTCTTTCAGTGCACTGGGTTCAACTTAATGATAGATAATAACCTGACTTTGCCAGGCTGTTGGTGCAGACTATTAGCTGGAATTCAGTGTGTGAGGTTGCTGGACGGATGAGGTCAACGGATGAAGACCAATCAAAAAGCCGTTGCGTTAATCTACACAAACATGTTGAGTACATTTACCATGCCAGTATCTATGTGCAGCCTAGCGATGAACACACACATTCGCCCACGCACACAAATACACTACGCTCATTATCATCTCAAGGCTTTCAAAAGCTGACAGTATTTGAATCAGCACAGCTCATTTGTTTTCACATTTTCTAATTAATTCATCAAGGCTGAGACATAAAAATTGGACATTAGAAAGTCAATGTGTGCCGGTATGTCTGCGTGTGTGTGTGTGTGCGTATGTGTCTCTATATATGAGTCCAAATACATTTATCAGTATATATATATTTTTAAAAAGAATACATAACATTCTTTGAAGTTTCTGACGTGTGTGCTTTTATCGTTGTGACAGCATTTTTGACGTGTTGATCGCAAAGTAATTTTGAGGGCATGGTAGAGTGGATGGTGAGTGGTTGAACAGAAAAAGGGCTGCTTCATCTCTGCAGATGCCACATTAATGCCAGTAGACGGCTTGGACATAAGTGTGTGTGCGTTCGTATGTTTGCCGTCCTGCTGTCAGCCTCAGTGTGGGCTCCGAATAGAAAAGAGCCGGCGGGCAGGTCAGTGCTCACTCAGGCTCCTGTCAATCCCTTATTTTTTATTATTTTTTCATCCTTACTCCCCTCCCTTTGTGTGTGGGAAAGAAGGAATCTGAATCAGGCCGCAGTTCAACAGATATAGCTGAGGGGAAGAGGGAGGCCTGTGTTAAAAAGATGCAGAAGCGCGAGTCCTGTCAACTTACTTTGAGATCTTTTGGAAAATTGTAATAGCAGAAATGTGGAGAAACGAACATAGTTAGGTCACTGCAGTGATCTTGCTTTAGATGAAAGCATGGAAAAGCCCTGGAAAGAAACACTACACTTACATTCTATCATTCCATTCTTTCACAGAGAGCGCACTGCCACGTCTTTATTACTTATAAAATTTATGAGTGACAGAATTGATTTTTCCTGTTTTTTGATGGCTGAACAACATGTTGCACTCTTTAGTTACGCTGTTCATACCACAGTTTTGCCATTCAATAAAATGCATTTACACTCATAGTATGTACGATTAGGTTGTTTAAATTCTAAAGCCTTCATTTGGGTAATAAGCGATGAAGAAAACCCGTGTTAAGTCTAAGAACTGTATTACTAATATAACTGTGTTACAGAATTACTTTAAAAAATGCTGAGAAAGATTGTGTCAATCAAATCAATTAAGATATATAATGTGATAAAGTATGGGATTTTCGAAGGGAGAACCTAAGTATGCAGAGGTTTTAGATGGATCACAAGGATTTCATGGAGATAAACTGAAATTAAAATGACTCTGCAAAGCAGAAATTAATGTTTTTTTTTCCTTCCACTTTGTTGCAACAGCTTATAATAAAGCAATAAGGGCTTTTGGGTGACTTTCAGGTTAAAGAATATGCAGTTCCTACTCCACTCTTAGCATTGCACTCCTGTAATGCTCTCATATTCACATCAGTGACACCGTCTTTATAATTCTACTCACTCCTTGTCAAAGCCTGTCATTTTCATTACCCAAGATGCAACTCAACCGCAGTCATTTTTTGATCTGGGATGCTGGAGGGTTATGCTAGTCATGGCCAGTGTAGCTTTGTGTTGCTATGTACAGATAGAAGCTGGCTTCAGGCTCTTGTATACTCCTTCCTTTTTGTCTCTACAAATCCCATCTTTTTCATTTTCAAACTTGCAATCTTCAGTCCCAACCAACCGCTGACTAAGTGACATGACTTTTTATGACTAATTTTATCCTAACCGGTATTAAAGTGCATTTCGATGACTTTATTGCAACTTTTAGCAGATCCTGCAGGGCCACAAACGAGACTTACTTCTTGGCAAAAGTGGTTAAAAAAAGTTATATCCTTGACGTAATGACAGTTATTGCAGAGATTTACATGTAACATGCCACTGTAGAAAAGCAGCTTGACAGCATCAGTAATTTTTTATGAGCAGACACTTTATACTTTATAAAGAACACCCTTCAACTTTTCAAAACATCCTGTAAACAGCAATTTATTTAATGGCCAAAACTTTTCTCCCTCACAAAAGCAAAACAACTTTTCTGCTATATCGGAGAAATCCTATTGAAATTTACTGTTTTCTCTTCAGCCATTCTATCTTTAAACATTGTACATTGTCTTCCCTCCCACCCCAGACTCTATTCACTTATTATAGAGTCCAGACTGGGCTGACAGTGTAAAAGAATGGGCTGATAGACTGCCAGCCACAATACAGACACAATGGGAGGATGAGAAGATGGAGGGCGGGCTCGACACAGAGGGAGGAGAGTGTAGGGGCTGTCAGGAAACTTGTTGTCAACACAGACATGTTCACACATACACAGCAGCGGTGGGTAGCGGCTGTATGAGTGTGAAGTGTGCGCGCATGTGGCAGAGTAGGAGGGGGGGGTGTGGGGGTGGGGTGGGGGGTGTTGAGGCTTCGGACCACCGGAGCGCAAAATTGGAAACAATGTGTCGGCAAGAGTTAAAAGCAAATATTTACAGGGCTTTAATTTGCATTGGGAGCACAGAGTTTCCGGTGTGGGTCAGCGCGTCTATGACAGAGCGGAGGAACACGGAGGGGCATGGGTGGTAATTAAACAGACAGAGCTAGATTAATCACAGGCTGACAGCGAGGCCTCGCAGCCACACACGCACACACACACACACACACACACACAAAGACACATTCACGAGCTATACGCAGCTCCATCACTTAGTCTGGCAAAACACTCGAGCCATTTTACACTCACCAAAAGAGTGATGGTATCCGGCTTTTGAGAACATAACTTATTCCATCTAATTGTTTTCTCTCTTAAAACACACACGCTTGTTCGGACTCGGTGCCTCCTCGTGCTCTGATTACCTGCTTCCTCCTCTTCCTCTGCGACCTCAATAAATCACGAGCTTTAAAATCCCCTTCCTCATCTCCGCACTTTAAGACAGCTCCTGAGCTGCTCACTTTGTCCAAATAGTAGAAGCATTCAGCAGAAGCAGGGGACAGCATGGTCCTGCCCCCCCCCCCATGACGGAGAGCTCTTTCAAGGGGCTGAGGGATGCTGCAACAGCTCAGTGAAACATGAGGGAGGAAAGAGGGGAGGTATGGTAGTTGGCTGAGAGTGCTGCCATTAAACACGTTCCATATATCATAAATATTTTACAGTCTTCTAAGTGGTTTTGACCTTGGATCAGAGCACTGTAGGTTATATCATAATATAGGAGAGAGACAAGCATAGTTTTAAAAGTTTTAAGAGTTTCTCACAGAGATAATGATTTTTTTAAGAGGGAGGGACTACACTTCTTTTTGTAGTCAAACGAGATCAAACACTGGGTTTAACTGAACACCACTCACGACATGTCTGATGCATACTGAACAATAATGTTACAGCTGCTGTTTCAGAAAAAAATTACCCTTAACTTCAAGGACCTTCTGCTACAATACAGATTTATTATTTCTTATTTGATCATAAATGTTACATTTTTACTGCTGCCAGTGAATCCACTGATTGTGGCTCTGCTCGCACAAAGAAGTAAATCATTTTTTAAGGAAAGTTGACTTTGGTAAACTTTGACAGAAAAATTAAAAAGATGACCATTTACAAGCTGTCTCAACAACACCACAGCTTAATAAAGGGGCTATAAGCTGCATTTTAGCACCAATAATAGTGAATTTCCTATAAAGAATTCTGTGCATCGTGAATGTGCTGTGTACTGGACTGATGACGAGTAAAAAAAAAGTTATGGAAGAAGAAGAGTGTAAGGCAACTGTTTACATGTTAAGAATTGAGCACAGACTGCTCCAATGAAAACAGGACTCTTTACCACTAAACTGTATGAGAGCTGTGCATCACAAAACCTTATACTATTACCCCTAAATAAAAAGATTTGATGGGATTTGACCAATTTTTGAGCCAAACTTGAACATATTCATGAGTTGTGAAGAACTGTTCTTTAATTGGTGCTAAAATGCTGCATGAAGAACAGTTTTTAGCATTCACTTTATTTAACCTTCCCTGTGTAAAAAAGGGTCAGCGGTACAGATGTTTGTTTTAAATCAACAGTGTGAGGTTCAGAGCTATGCAACCTGCTAAAATGCTTCCCTCGTAAGTTTAGCAACTCTTTATATAATTATTTTTTGTACAATCTTTACCCCCAAAATTTCAGGTGAGGAAACAGTTAACCTCACAGGGAAAAGACGGAACATGATGAGACCTATTGTCACTAACTTACGAGGACATTTGTTTTCAAAGCTAGCCCTGCAAGACATTTCTACATCATGAGCTTCTCGAAGGAAATATTTAGCAAAAATGTGCAGTTGACTTTTGCCGTACCATTTATCTCAAAGAGCATCTGCTGTTTATCAATAATGTTCAGAGAACAGATAAGACCTAAGAGAGTGGTGAATAGAGGGTCACTTTTTAAACTGGGTGAGTGGGACGCACCAAGCATGAGTGGGGAGGATTTGGCCCGAGGCAACATGGGTCGCAGCTTCAGAAAATGGCTACAGTGAGACGGGTCGAATGGGGTCTAATTGAGCAAACGGACGCTGCTTAAGGGAAACTGACACACAGCAGTGGCAGAATAGAGGGTATATAAGGACAAATGAAGAGGATGGGGGGTTGCAAAATAATGTTCCCCCTAAATAAAGGCTGAAGTCAAGCTGATGAATGTCAGTTGTAGCTTACAGCTGCTCACTTGACAAGCCGACAGGCACTTGGACTTTGTTTACAGTCAGGCAGGGACTCGTGTCCTGGGACAGATAAAAGCTTTCCATTAAAATATTGACTTAGAGGATTAGGGAGGTAGAAGAAGTTGTGTAAAGTGACGGAAATCTGCAATTTTCCAACTGAGATGTCATCCAGACTCGAGAGAAAAGCGATATTATGATATTAACAGATTGATTGAGAGTTTAATCTGTTTGCAGAGTACAATACAGCGAATATGGAGAGTATAGCTGTGTTCACTGTTGCTTGTGCTGCTGTTGCACGTCAACAAGTTTTTTTGTCGCTTTAACAGTGAATGTGTACTCACTAATTGTCATTCTTGTCATCTCGTACTGTAATGACAATATCAGTGTTTTTACTTGTGTTATTTTGCTAGTATTATTTATGTGAACCATGACTTTTATCAGGAGTATTATGGTGTTCCATTTCTCTATCAAGAATCAAACCCCTTAACAAACAACGGTGGGCCAGTCAGCCCCAAACATTACTCAAACCCACAGCAATTTATATCTAATTCTAGCTGAAATCAAAGTTTTCAAAGATGGTGGTCTTAAGGATGTTAAATGTAATTATAAGAGAACTTTATATTTGTAGTTTCCTCAGGTTCAGGTGACATGAATTCCATCAGAGGGTGTGACATGGGCCCTGTGGGGACGTCCATATACTTACAATTTGATCTGACTGTGTGGACTTGACTGCACAACTACAACACACTGATCCAGCAGAAGCCAGTGTGTGAAACATAATCTTTAAGCAGTCTGCAGAAAGACATTTTTTACTACAGATACAGAAAGGTTAAGGAGGTTAAAGTTATCACGGTAATAAGGATGTAGTTGGTGAACTTTCTCGTGTCTTAAATTAAACTAGTGTGTGTAGACGTAGCTGCATTGTGATGGAGAACAGTCAAGACTCCATTAAAGACTCTGAAGTTGTTATAAAAGCAGGATGGCGGGGCTAACCGAGGACGTGACACTGAGAAGTGAAGTCGGTTTCATCTCACTGGTAATGACCAGCGATGAACCTTGAGCGAGAATGATATACATAAAGATGAATGCGAAGGAGAGTGATAAAGAGAGGAAGAAGGAGTGTTTGGAGAGCTGCCATCCTGATCTAGTTGTCCCTGACAGATGGCCAGTGAGACATGAGCAGCTGATGTGTATGATTGTCTGCTTTCCAAACAAGAGGGCACGTCAACAGTTGCTGCTTCCTTCTCTACCCATTGTTGTCCTCCTCTCTCCACCCTGTCTATTTCGGTCTTCAATTAGTCTTATTCAATTCAGAGAACAAGTCTGCGTCTCATCCTTCCAAAGCGAAGGAGGGTGAGGGATAAATATCAAAAGAAAGGGCACGGTGAGAATAACTGTCAGATTATAATCAGCATTATTAACATCCAGAAGCAGCTAAACACTCTTTCTCTCTCCTCCAGATCTTCCTCCCTCTTCATCTCTTTTTCTCCCTCTCTCCTCCCCTTCATCGACCATTAACATGAGCGATGAATATTCATCCATTGCTTTAATCTATAGGAGAGCTCATCTAAAAGAGCTGTGTTTGTTTTACAGCTGGGAGAGAGCCGAAAGAGGAAGATGGGCTCATAAATATACTGTACATGATCAGCACGATAATATGGAGTACACTGGGTGTTTTTGTTTTTTTTTCCCAACAGGATCGGATGTGCATGATGATGCTGGCACGCTGCGTTTCCAGCACAGTATGTTCTCTATGGAATATGAGTGTACCAACAAAGGCTGCAAATCCAATTATTTTTCCGCCTGATTGATTGTTTGTAAAAATGTTTACTTCAAAGTGTTTACAGTCACGAAAACATTACAGTATGTCGAGGTCAAATATGAACATATAAGAGCTAAAATGGTACAAAACAGAGAAAAACACAGCAAATGCTTTAGTGGCTGGAACAAAAATTGTTGTAAATTTAATTTATGTGAGTTTTCTTATTTATTTATTTATTTATTTATTTATTTATTTATTTATTTATTTTGTCAAGTCCAGCATCTATTCGTCATTGTTAAGCACCCAGCCACTCAAGCTGTCCATTCTCACATGACATCAGGAATGATGGTAGAAATCTACTACTTAAAATCCTAAGTTATCTTGAAAAAAGAAGGTTCCTCTAAACTATCTCCTGCTGTCTTGTTCAGAGGACCTGTCAAAAGACCTTTAGCAGACCTAAAAGACTGGGGCTATGATCACATATCCCAGCCAAAAAGGTTACCATCCCTCACAGTGTTACCAGAATGGGCAGTTTTTCACACTAAAAGGGGGATTTTGGTTTTCATCGTGGAGAAAAAAATGGGTTGATTTACTTATACCATTACCCAGTAAACTTGCAATAACATACCTCTGGCAGCGGCAGCAGTGGTCAGTCGGTGAAGAGTAAGAGCAGGGGGACACAGAGGCATTTGACTGGATATTCCCAAGTGAGAAAATGGTTGGTCTTTACAGGTATACAGCAGCTACAGATGAAAAATATTTTTCAGAGCTTATAAGTTATTAATTGCTATTGAGCTGTAAAGACCAAGCAATATCACAACTAGCATTTACTGGATAAAATTCCTAACCCTAGCTTTGAATTATGCTGGGTTTTAAACACAGTAAGAAGTAAATTACATTAAAAACATTTTTGTAAATTGTTTTCCTTTCTTATACACACATATTTTGCCACTCAGCACAACAATGTGGTGATATAATTTGCTGAGTGGAGATATGAGTTACCATTCTTGCCACTAACTGGCAGTTTATCCTAAAAAACACACGAGTACCAATTTTTATGCAAATCTGTATTTATATGTTAAGAGCAACCTTAATTCTTGCAAAATTATTATATTTTTTGAGCGTTTAAGAAGCATGGGGTTGCATATACCTTCTCTCATTCTTTCTCTCTTCCTCTCACTGTTTATTGGTACACTTAAAGAAGCAAACTGTCAAGGCTAGTTACAGTACACCAAGTTAGATAATACTCTTTATTGTTGTTATTTGAGCTGTTCTATTATTCTTTTTCAGTTTTTTTCAGGAGACATGGCAGAATTGAAAAGTAGTTAATCAGTTGTATTGTATGATGTAGCCTTCTGTCCTCTATTTTAGCCCACTTATGAACACTTGAATTATTGCTTCATTGTTGAATCATGTTGAAAAAGTACTGAAACCACCCAAACCCATTTAGCGACACTGCCACTCTGACCAGGTGAGGGTTCTCCATGTATCAGTATCAGGTGATCATGGCTCTTGTATTGCAGTTAGCAGTGGCTTGTTGGCATTATGGTTACTGAAAGGGAACATAAAAAATTAGCAGCATAATTGCTTCAACAGGACATTTTGTTTCGATTTGTGCTTTGTTTGTATTCTTTCACAAAGTTGTTGTGTTATAATAGAAAAGGAAAATTGATGATGCGGACAAACTAATGTGATTGGCTGACACAACGCTCATGTTATATCTTGGGTAATGAGTCTCAGCATTAAGCTAGTCAACCGAACATGCTTACATCTCCATCTGAGCCATGATGAGACATTATGTGTCTGAATGAGAAGTAAAACAGTTGGTCAGCCAAATAACAAGAGAACGATTTCAGCACTAGCACACATGCCTTCATGTCAATCTATATTTCTGGACAGGGATTGTCACCAGTGATAGAAATATTGAATAGAATACCTACAGGTTTGAATGACTGAATGGGGTCTGCTGGTTTTTGACTGACAGAGGCAAAGAAAAGACTTGCTGTGTCTCTTCAGCTACTGCAGGTTTTTCTGGCAAAACTGCACCTGTAAAAAAGTTTCAGTCTGCTCCTGCTTCTCCTGTATCTTTCACTAACATTCCTCTACTCCTGCTCTTTTCTCAGTCAATGCTCTATCCTCCTCCGATTCCATCTCAGACACTTTGTCTCCTCCCCCCCTTTCCTTCGCTGTCTCTGTCTTTTTTTTTTTTTTTTTGTTGCAAAAGTACGACTCTTACAATCTGTTCCCTCCCTTCAACCCTCTCTTCTCTGTTCATCCCTCCTCTGCTGCTACTGTATTTCAGTGCTTGTGTGTATGTGTATGTGAATGTGGGGCATGTTTGAGGTGTCACAGCAGTGTGGTGCAGCACAGTGGGATATCGAACGCCGTTGACGCTCTCTCCCTTTTTTTTTCTCTCTCACTCTCTGCATCTGAGGAATCATGAGGCTTTTGCCCATCGGCTCCCTGGGATATAATGAGGTGTCGGTGAAGAGTGGCAGAGTTCTACGCTGAAGAGTTAGGCGTGAGGAGGAGAAGGAGGCCTGAGAGACTCCTTCCGCTTGGTGTTGGATGATTGGGATGCTGGTCATTGAAAATTCTCGGTGGCAGGATGCGGCAGGATGTCAGGGGTTGAGGGAATGTGTGCGTGTTCTCTTATCGACACACATTCCCCTGTTTGGCTGTCTCTGTTTCTCAGCCTGCGTATCTCTGCCTCCTCTGGGATTTGGTTCTTTTTCTGTGCACCAACAGGAGCCATTACAGTGAAGGTGTTTTCATGTGTGTTCAAACATATGTGTTCGCTGCTCGTTAAGCTTCTACATATGCACCAGGAGACAGCGCAAAAAAAAGTAGGTTACTCTGGGTTGTGCTTTTTTTTCTTTTTTTTTTTTTTGCTTTCATTCCCTCAGCCTCTCAGTTTTGTTGCCTCACACTCCCTTTTTTTCTGCTTCCTCAGTACAGAAGCATGAAAAATGAATAAGACAGTGCGGCCTGTTTGATCCTCCTCACAGCCCATGCTGTAATTTCAGTTGGGTGGTTGAAAAAAAAAAAAGGGGGGGGGGTTTCCACCGTAAACCCACTTTTAAAAGATGATGCAAATACAGAAGCTGCAAATGCAGCTATAACATATTTTATCCCACCATTTTGCTCCTAAATATGTCCTACTTCCTCTTTGCCTTCATATCGGTAGCTCCTTTTGTTTTGCCTCCTCTATAGGCATCAATCCCTCTTTTCTCTCTCCTCTGTGTGCAATTTTCACTGAGATATATTCAACGCTCAATACTCATCTACTTTTCTCCTAAATCTTGGCGCCCGTGTGTTTATTGTGAGTCTCTTTTAGTGTGTGGGCAGGCAGCAACAGCCCTCTGACCACAAGAAGAGAACAAATCCCCTACTCATAAACCCATAATCTTTATAGCTCCCCAACAAGAATAACTGCCCTTTCGGGCCAACAGTAGGCGCTACCAGCGACTATAAAATGTGATTCACATATTTAATTGCATAGTTTAAATTGACAGCCAAATTCAATGGCTAAATAATATGATGTAAAATCCAAGATAAATCAGTCTTTCTAACCTTGGATCATATGCTAGTTTGCAGATTTGTGCCAAATCGCAATTGAGCAACAAAGTGAGGTCTTGGTACAGAAAGCACATCGCGTCCCTTTCAGAGAGCCACTCAGAGGCGGAACACCACAGCACACCAGCACGGTCTGAAACATCAAATGACGCCGCCGAAGTTAGAGAGCGATCCTGAATTATGTCTGCCGGCTTCTCTGAGGCTCTGTAATTAATTACAGCGGCCAATAATAATTAGGGCTGGGCACCAGCAAGCAGTCACTGAGCAGAATGTGGAAAACTGGCAGTTGATCCGGTGTCTGTCTACGGCCCCTGAGCCCTGTGGGCGCCGCCATGCCACGCTAGCACCTGCTCTCAAACTGCGGCATCTAACAGCTTTCTATGTGTGTGTGTGTGTGTTTGTGGGTGTTGGCAAGGGAGCTGGGTGACACGGGCTGTTAGGAAAGGGAGGGAAGAGGGGGAACAGTGTGCTCTGACAGGGTGGTTGATTCACAACAATACGCTAGCATCAGCCACTAGCCTCTTGGGCTTACTGAACTGTGGAGCTGTGATTCATTGGCTTTATTTCACTGGAGCTGGATGGCTTTGTGACTAAAAAACAGGCGCTCGCACCCTCCCCCACAGAACACACACGTGTTGAGTGAACAGGTGTGTGAACAAATAGTGCATACATAAGGGCCATAACATAGCAAAGTGATGCACAATAGCGCACATTATGTTCAGGTAAAAACAGTTTATTGTTCACATGCGGTCTGGAACAACAGGATCTTAATGTACTTGTTCTTACACAGATGTAGCTGAGAATGTGTGACTGCGGCACTTCAAACACATATACACAATGTACACAAAATGCATTAAAGATGAGCAATAAAGCTGCTCATGCAGGAAAACTGGGTACATAAAGACATGTGTGTGTGTGTGCTGTACGGGTAAAGAAATGTGCTAAAATGTCTTAAATGGTGTTTTTTGTTTATGCAGTCACTAAAAACTGTGTGATGCTCACATTTTTGCTTTATTCACTTTTTATCTTCGGAATATGTTTATATTAACATTGGCTCCATTGACTTTTCTTGTTTTACAATGAAACATATCTAGTTCAGTATTTATTACCTCCATCTAAACATCTGTGATAGCTTGCTGTGCATTTTGCACATCTGCATACACTTCTGTTCATTCTTATCATTCTATGTATACAGCTAATTAAGCTATCAATGCACACCAGCACATCTGCTCACATCTTCTAAACTTGTCTCATTCAGGCTGTATTTGTTTATTTTTTTGTGCATCATTATTTTTTTTTTTGCATTCATTTCAGACACACTGGTTATTGTCAGTGCTGTGGAATTTACCTTCCTACCTTTAAAACTTTATAACCTGAAAATAATCAGTCGGAATACTATTTAAAATAATACATAGCACTTTTTAAATAGATATTCTATTAAATGTGCCAAATAGAAAAGTGCACAGCAAGACTAAAACCATTATTTTAAAAAATGTATTTATCTGTTTAATTCCAAGTATGGTACCTGTCAGCACTTTACAAGCACACATCAGAAACACAGTATGCTTTCAAGCCCAGTATTAAAAATCAGTGACTCTTTGAACACAAAATGGCATGAATCCACTCTATTAAACCTACAGAATCCTAAAAATATATTTAATTTGCATAAGAGATCTCTACTTTGCATGTCAGGAAGTGTTTAACCAAGTTTAAGATTAGGTTTTTTGGAATCCACCTAGTTGTATAAGGCAAGTGTCAGCTGTTGGACTGGTTTTCCTCTCTGGGAAATCCCACATGCAATTCTGAGGTGCTTACATCTACATGGTCCAAAAACACTTTTTATTTTCACTTGTGCTGCATTAGGAGCGGCTGGCTGGCGGAGCGTTGTGTTATAAATGTACCTTTCACACCGCATGCCAAACTGAGGTGGTTGCCCAAATATTCCGTGCCAATCACACCACATTTAAATACGACCCATTTGTCGCACTGGGATCACCAGCATCTGGCAAGCTTGCTCTAAGGCACATGGATCACTCATTTGTACATCACTCTCTTGATGTGTTTGTTCGCAGTCGCGAGGGTGCTCATTTGTTTTGCCAAATTAGGAGCTTTTTTTTTTTGGTTTGTTTGTTTGGATTCTGTTTTTAGCTGTGGGATTTTCTCCCTCTTTTAGCTGTAATCCTGCTGTGGTACACCAAGTGGAAAAGAAAGAGACACACAGACAAGGAGAGAAAGAGAGAGAGAGAGAGAGAGAGAGAGAGAGAGGTAGACCCGCAGACATTTGGAACATTTGGTTCGCTCTGTCAACACTATTGCGCAATAATGTAATTCAAATAGTGTCTGAACAGCATGGCTTTCCTAACAGATAGCGTGCATGCATGTATATCTGTGTTAGCATTTCGCCGTCACTCGGCCCACTCACACATGGCTACCTTCTGCTCAAAAATCACTCAGCCAGGACTCCCCTCGATTTAAACAGGCAGAATAAATTCAGTAAACAATGTATTTCCATTAAAATTCTCCCCTGTGAAGTTCTTACAGCTCAAAGCCGCTTTATTTTATATACATAAAGTCAGGGGGCAGAAAAATGTCAAGTTTAAAGCTGCTCCACTGACAATAAACGGCAGGCTGAGTGACTCTTGTGTGATGATCCCTTTTTCTTGTCACACACTGTGATAAATAGCTTTTTTATTGTGTTAAAGACCAGGCGACAAGACCGATAACAGGATGCTTTAGACTCATGAAATACACAAAAATATCAACGTAATGTCATATTGTTTGGCTCATCACCAGCATTTCTTCAAAATGCTACATTTATAGCCTTAATAAATTAATTAATCTTGGATTGTAGATCTATAAAAGTTCTCTCTCCTCTACTGTATATTTAAATAAAATTAAATTGTACTTTATTGCTCCCTTTATTAGACATGCTCCATTTTTTAATAAATTGTTTCGTCAATAGGAGACAAACCTCTATGCAACTAATGATCCATTGCATAAATTCTTGCTTGAATTCTTACTTCCTCTAAGTAATTTCTAGGCAACTGTCTTTTGAAATATGATACCAACACTTATTTTTACTATTCTATTGGTAAACAAAGCGTTATCATGGACCGCACTGCTTCTCTCTGCAGGACCTACCCTACTCTGCCATAATGTTGCAAAGAACAAAAAGTACATCTTGATCACAAAAAACATCAAGTAGGTAGTACACAATATACTATGATAAGAGAAGTTACCTTTGAATTCAGAATAATTAGCTCTGAGGTGAAGTAAAAAACTGACTACATTTTAAGGGGATTGTCTAAAAGATATATAACACCAGAGTTTCTGTATTACAAAGAACCAAAAGGAATTTATAATATAACACACTTGGTTCCAACTTTTGCTGGAGGTCAAAGTAATCCTAAAAAACCCTGGTTTAGCAAAAGGTTAAGAGAAAAATCATACTGCACTCAATTAAGATCTTTAATACTGCAGCTCATTGTAATTAATGTATGACTAGACTTTAATTAGCAAGAAGACTGCCTCACATTAGTCAATGTCATTCATACTCAACTGTCTGCATAAGTGGATGTTTCAGTGTAACTTAAAAGATCCCAGAATACTACTGGGTCACCAGAACGCTCTTATGTGTGTTTGTTTGATTTGTGAAGGGCTCCTTTCATGGAAGGAATGTGGTCTTGTTCAAAAATTACACTGTGAACAACACAGGTCACTTGCGTTTCACATTTCTACTGAGACTATATTTGTCTTTGCAATGAGCCATATGTAATGAGCGAAGGATAAAAGGGATAAAGAGCACCTATATGAAATAACCGTTAAGACCCAGAGGCTCCTCTACTCCACTGAAGCTCTTGATGTGTGTTGTTGGAGTCCTTAGTTAGGAGGCATCAAGCTTAACCAGGTCAAAGATGGGACGTGTGTTTCTATTTCACGTCTAGCTGTGACAGCGTATGTGTGTGTGTGTGTGTGTGTGTGTATAAGAGTCCTTGTGTGTGTGTTTGTGTGTGCGTGTCAACAGCATGGGGCATGATGGAGCAGCACTGAGAATAATTAACTTCGATGACCCAGTCACCGCAGTGACGGGGCAACCGCTGTGACTGGAACGCCTGTCAAATAGACTGGTCATCACACTCCTCAGGCGGCGGCGTACGCAGAGGAGCCTTCACACGCGCTCACATGGAGGAAACACACACAGAAATACATACCCGCGTACACCCAGACAGGGCGGGCAGAGGCACATAAAGAACGCAGTGCTGTCATGTATTAATCAACACATTTACCACCTCTATAGGCTTAATAAACACTCACACACTCACCACGTCACACCTGTAAAAATGTCTCCAGAACCCTCCACAGAGCAGCTATATATATATATATATACACGTGTACTTGTCTGCTTAGTACACTTGGCACACACTCATTCACACCATGCTGCAGCAACAGTAGGCTTGTGCTCACACACACATACACATGCACACACACACGCATATGGCTGTTCGTTAGCACCCCTGACATCTCTGACAAATTGACTCCTTTATGTGAGTGGAAGTGTGCAGCAGAGAGGAGGGGGGGGGGTGAGAAAGGAGGCAGGCTGCAAGGGGGTGGATCATCTCCTTCACACGGTCTGAAGGAGAGCAATATCATTCCGAGACACACACACACACACACACACAAACCCCACCTGTGACATCTCTGGCATGCAAAAAAACATGCTTCTGCAATGACGAGCTTAAGATGGAGGAGCAGGAGAGGGAGGAAGGCAAGGAATGAGCGGGAGAGGAGGGAGAGGGAAGGGAGGATGGAGGGCGGGGGGCAAATGAAGGACAGAAAAAAAGGGAAGAGGAGATGGAAAGATGTCAGAAAGACAGATCGAGTTTGGAGGAAGTGAACAAGGGTGAAAGTGCTGTGGAAGAAGCAGTTTGATAAAGACGCTACTGAGAGGGGATATTATGCAGAGAGCAGCAGAGACGCAACAGAGGGTGACTCCATTTCAGCCATGTTCACAAGGCTGTTTAGTCATGAAGAGAGCTTGCTCACCTTTGACTGGCTCAAATGAAAACTCATGACAGGAGTTCACAGCCTGTTAGCTAGTTGTTTTATTGGCACAAACTGGGTCCGGACATTGGGTTCAGATTTTGATTTAATGCAGTCTTTATGAAATGCTACTTTGGTGGATTTCCTTTTACTTTTCCTTTTATTTCCCCCTCGTTTTTTTATTTCTAGGCACATGCAATAAATCGGCAAAGCTCCTGATTCCATCGGTACAACAGCATGTTTTTTTTTAGACGCTCTCTTACTTCAATATCTGCACCTGCCAGCAACAGCAACATTGTAGCAATGGCAAATAAAGTATTGATAAGTTGAAGTTAACATTAGGAAACTAAACCCCTCTGTGGTGAGGGGTTGTGAGGAGGGTTAATTGCAGGTCTGTGTTGGGACACAAACTCCTGCCTCCTGCATGAATGTTTGATGCTTACAAGCCCTTCCACAACCTCCACCTCTTTACGCTCACCACTTCCATCACTGACAGTGAACTTTAGCAACACACATAAATTGTTAGATTTTGGGTTTGGGTTTTCAGCAACAAGTGTCAGACATGACTGAGGCATTCAAATACGCTTCAATATTTGAGTGTTACAAGAAGTCAAGGCTCCGGCCATGCCTGATGGGTACATGTGTGGAAAAAAAAAGTTGATCTGCAATTGTTGCCTTCAATAATTAATGATCGATACACGGATTCCAAAAATCAGAAGACCAGGTTTGAGTGTTGAGGGTAACAGAGACAGGTGACCACAGGAACAAGGAAGATAGTGGGTATTATGTGTGTTTGGTTGCCATGCAACAGTAATCTCCACTGAAGTAAAAAGTCCAGAAAATAAATCCATGGCTCAAGGTATAAATGCTTGTCTCTGCGTCACACTGACAGAGCGCCTTGTAAATGTAAAGTAGTCATCGATGTCTCAATTTGGAATGAAAGTGGTGTGTTTGTGATTTTGCTGATTACTTAATTTTCCTCTCATAATGGGCTCAGCTGTCTGCTCCTTCTCTCCGTGTGTCTTAATCTTTGTCTCGTTTGTAAAGTAAGATATGCATTGCATTTCTGCGCTGATGACAATAAATTTGAGAGAAGAAAAAAAAACGGAGACAAAAAAACAACCTGAGGAAGACAGTGATAAATGAGACAGAGGAAATGGATGAGGAATGGGACAGCCTCCCAACTCTTAACTAATTCCTTCAGCAGGGGGACAACACAGAGAGCATGATTCATATCCGGCATTATGAGGAGAATAATGAATCTACTGCCGTCAGCCGTGTATTGTCCTCAGCTCGCCAAAAAAAAAGTAAAAAGACATAATAAAAAATTCTAAGAGTACTCCCAACATCCAAAACAAGCTGTAAGTTGTGTCCCATGAATGACAACTAACTGTTGAACATGTTCATGTACAGAGGAGGCAGACCAGCACACAGCAGGGTCTCTGTGTAAAAGTGAAATGAGTCACAAAACTTGCTGGATTACAACTCATTTAGCTGGATTAATAATTCTAGAGGGAAGTGTGATAGAAATACCCAGCTGCTAGATAGAAAAGAAATTTTCCTTTAATTACTACAGTCTTTTTAGTGCAACAGCTGGTTGATACTTGTAAATGCATCTCCTCAAAATTAGGTTTGTCTAATTTTTGGTGAAATATTAAAGAAACACATATCACATTATAAAGGCATGATGTATCTACACGCTGCAGGGAACTTTGTTAGAATCAGAGTACGCTATGTTACAACATCATGTTACAGTGCAATACCTCGATATGTGTGATAACACCTGAGCATTATTTTCAGAATTGGATTCTCGCAGTGCAGCTAAAAAAGAGCCTGTTGGTTAGAAAGAGCAAACTGTGACACTGTATCTCATATGACCAGCGATAAGATGGTCAGTGTTGGTAAAGTTTTGGTAGATATTGGTGTGTAACTGACATTTCAAAGTTAGCTCACTTTTCCTCAATAGTCTGTGGCTGCAGAAGCTGCTGTACAGCAAAATGTTAAGCAAACAAAGCCTTGCTTTAGGAATCAGCTTTTGATTTAAGTGCACTCAGAAAACTCTTTCATACACCTTTGATTGAAGTTGTGAATTAAATTACAACCATCAAGGAGGATAAGAATAATTACCTTGGCATGGAACCAAAAATAGTTATTTTGTTTTATTATTTAAAAAAATGCTTATATCTTGGAGGTTATGCAAGAACTATATAAAGCATGGAACTTAAGTTATAAAGGCAGCATATCTAAGCCTTTTATTTGTGTGCTTTTATAAAAGATTAAAAGATTAAAAAAGATAGCAGTGTTGAAGTTAACCACATATACATTTATTTAGGAAAGAAATCACTGGTTTACTGACAGAAAATGTACAAAATCATTATCAGTGAAGCAGCTTTAGTTAACAGGATGGGATCACATAAAGAATCCCCTTAAAAAATCAGTAACATCTGTGTGAGATAAAAGAGGAAAATCCAATTAGTCTCTGAGCAACAAAGCAGAGCACGATTTAATTTTTAAAATTCTACAGTGAATTTTTCAATGTCATATTGATATTCCAAACATAGTTTTTATGCGATGGTTTAATTCTTCAGCTGTCTAATGGTGTAAACCGACTTTTAGAAATGCCCTGAAGGTTGTCACCTCTAACTGCCCTTTGGTATTATATATTAAAAGGAAGTAAAACAATGATGCAATGATGAGTAACACATTCATTTCGATTTCTCCCCTCTCTTGCCCCCATCACACCTGTACGATGTACCACTTTCTTCTCAAACAACACATCCAAACTTATCAAAGCCAACTCTTTGCTCTACCACATCTCCGTTTCTTTATTAGGTTTTTGATGAAGGAGCATAGTGAGGTCAACCGGGCTACCGTTTGGCATTTCCAATTTGTTTGGGCCGTTCCTTCCCCATCCTCACCTCCGGAGGTGGCCAAGGGCTGTTTGGCAGCGGTTGGTGAGAGGCCTGTGGCTGGCTGGAAAAGTGTTTGTTCGTGGCTGTTGCTTATTGCTGATGCTGTTTGATATCTCAGCTGAAGTCTTATCTGTTTGGTAGCTGAGGTGCTGCAGTTGCTCTGATATCTAAAAAGTCAGCCCGGTTTGGGCAGCTGTCAATGTCTTCTCCATCCTCCCTCTCTCTCTCTTTTTTTTTTTCTCTTTATGTCTCTTTCTCTCAAACTCGATCTCCCTCTTCATTTTTTAATTACTAACATCAAAACAAGTGTGACAGAAATCTGCCAGGTAAAACTATTTTAACTCTACGATTCAGTTGTAAGTGTCATGGAAAAACTGGAAAAGGCTCAAAAAGCTCAAGATTTGTATGGATCTGGTAATTAATTTCTATCTCTATAAGATTAGCATTTGATATGTGGAGGTGTAAGTTGTGGAGCACCAATGATGGATGCTGCAGTTGTTGCTGTGCCCAGGCTTTACCAAAGTCTACCTCTGGGAGCGCCGCTAAGTTCATAGCATGCTGATGCTAACACGGAGATCTTACACAGTGGGGAGCTAATGTAACATATGGTGGACATGAAGGGGAATTAACAAAGGATGCGGTTCACAGGAAATTAAACAGTAACACAGAGTCACAGCAGCTTGGATAAGTGGCTCTGTGCTGCAGTCTTTCAGCCAATAAACAGTGCCCTTCCATTACAGGAAGCCCACTGAGAGACCTTTAATTAAGTTAATTTGTATCAAAGGTGTCTTGGAAAATATTTTTCTGTAACAGATGTATGTTGTTCACATGTTGATGTTTGGCAGTGTGTTAGCAGTTTTGCCAGATTAGAAACTGCACTGCTTCAGAAAGTGCTGCAATTGACAAATTAAGTGCATCACCATTTTACAATACAGCTCATTATATTTTGGTAAGATGACCGAACCTGGATAGTTTCATGCTAATTTAAAATAGAACAGAATGCCTCGACTGGCATATCAGACATTTAGGGGCCCAGTGAATTTAATCCAAGCTGCAAATGTATGCAATGTAATATTGTGCCTTTTGGATAAATGGCCATGGGTCTTGAGCTCGCTGACACGTTGCATTTCCTGTGACTACTACATAATAAAAGTCCACCTGTGTGTCACCAGTAATTGCTCTTAATGTGAAGAAGCAGCAGTAGGAAATGTTCATTTGCATTAGCAGTGCCTTAGTACGGCGCGTTGCAGATTGCGTCTGGCGTAATCAGTAACACAGGTGTTGTCACGAGTTTATTATCAGTGGGGAAATTTCCTCACCACCATGTATGCATTAACAGCATTATTATTCAGTCTCTGGGCAGAGTAGTGCTCAGCTTCACATTTCTTGTGTTACAGTGACAGGGAGGGCTCTAAACAAAGCAATCAGCTGGTTAAATGTTATCAGAGCACCTCGAGAAAATGAGCAGTAATGCCCCTAACATTTCTCCTCTTATTTCTCTCTCTAGCTGATCAAAAAGCCGTCACGCCACATTGCATCCTGTAATGGTTTTTTGTCTGGACTCCTTGCTATTTAAATGAACAAAAGACCAGGCCAGACTGTGGCTCTGAGTATTCTGTCCACATATGAGTGTGTGTGTGTGAGTTTGCACTGACATTCAGGTATATGTGTGCCAAAGAGAGAGGGAGAAAGCTGCAGTCGATCTGACGCAGTCAAACAGAGTAGACGTGGATACAGAGAGAGAGAGAGTGGACACCATGCCTAAATGACTGATGGGGAAACATTAACAATGATCTGTTTACCTGCTGCAGCCTAAAGATTTAAAATAGCCTCCTAAACCCTCTGATAGTTGGCATTTGTAGTTTATTGAATATCATCTTATTAATGTTTGTGTGAATGAGTGTGTACTGAATTTAAAGAGATGGTACTCTGTCAGTAATTGTGCATTTTGCAAAAGAGCTTGCACATACACACAGACATACACCTACACATACAGGTTGATGGTTTTGTGTCTGTGTGTCACTGCATATTTTTTCCACCAAAGCGTTTCTATAAATAGCAGCAACACCGCTCGCCAGCGACGCAGCATGATGTGTTATATAACCTCATCGAAATGCATACTAAGACCACATCAGCATCAACAACTAGGCTGCTACCTGTTCCGATGCTACAAGTCTCTCTCTCTCTCTCTCTCTCTCTCTCTCACACACACACACACACACACACACACACACACACACACACACACACA
>JAQNCA010000019.1:4402549-4421368 GCA_029783725.1 Acanthurus tractus | reverse complement strand
TCTCTCTCTCTCTCTCTCTCTCTCTCACACACACACACACACACACACACACACACACACACACACACACATGCACATGCGTTAACACGCAGATTACATGGTTTCCTTCATTATTCAAGTGGCATTTACTAGAAAGTATACAGCAAAAGAGGCAGGAATGAGATATGAAGCGTGAAATGGAAAAGGGTTCCTGCTATAACTCTGTCAGTTAACTCAAATATGGCTTAGCAAAGGGGGCTAATATGATAAGACACATACCTTTTAACCGGTAATTTTGGAATAGTGATGACCTCATCCACTGTGTATTTAATTTTTAAATAGCAGCTCAAATACTGTCCATTAAAATTTGTCTCCAAAAGGGCTAAAAAAGTCTGTTGTTTTAAATTTTTAAACAATTAATTTGACTGATAACCATCAAAGAAGACTAATATTTTCTCAGCTCATTAGGAAAACTCCATCCTCTCCATTTTTCTTTAATGCAATTTGTGCAAAATGATTTCACTGATTTCACTTAAAGGATCTCTAATACAACTTTCCACATCTTTAACTGATCTTCTGGAAATAAGGCAGCACTTGATTCCAATTTGCAACAAAATGACCCAAACTATGATTAACTGGTCCAATTCTCTCATCATTGTTATTTCTTTAGCAGGAAAAAAAAAATCATTTCAAGATTCAGTAACTTCCATTTTGACATTGTTAGTGAGCCAACACACAGTGTCAGCATTAACTATGCACATCCATAAAACACTCTAAAGCACATGGCCCCTCAGAGACATGCGGCGACACACACATACATGTTCTTACAGCCCTCCTTTTATCAAACCATTGGGCGCAGCATGATTCTCTGCTTACGTTTAATCCAGCGAGGTGTGTAATGGCTGCAGTGACGGGGGCTGTTTAAAATGACTGCTGCGGTCACAGCTCAGGAGAATATGGCTCATCTGCAGGAGGCGCAGGCTTTAGCGACGGCACCACTGCTCTTATCTCAAACCACTTAGCGCTGATCTAAAACAGCCTGATAGGGGATATCTAATTGGAGTAAATGTCACCACTGGGTCATTTATGAGCCAAAGGGGGCAAAGACTGTATTTACTGTCAACGACTGTGACCAACACGCTGCATGGAGCACATGTGGAGCTGAAGGACATGCTTGTTTTAGGACGTGATCGTGTCTATTTTTGGTGCCTTCTGTAGGCATTTGCTGAATATCTCTCTACATAGACATATATATTTCCAGTCTATAAAAAAAAATATATGTTTGTGTGTCAAAGTCGTGTGTATGTGTGTGTGTGTGTGCTTATAATAAGTGTATTTTTGGTTGGTGAAGTCTGGATAAGTAATGGGTTGTTAGGGGAGGAAGGGCAGGCAGCTCCGCACCAAAGCTACATAGAATTTCGAGATTTCCTAATTGAATCCACTGACTATTTTTTTTCCTATTTATAATTCATAACTTTATTCATTTTATTATGAATTGATCTAAGGAATACATATACTCCAGCAAAAACTACAAAAAATACATTTTTTAAGCTCCTCTTGCAGCTTTCCACAAATAAAAACTACCTTTCCCGGATGCTGTGGCAGAGGGCATCTGTGCCTCCGTCTGCACAAGGGCCAACATTTTCATAGGTGGGTTCATGCAAAGTCATTTCCACAGTGTATTAGAAGTTGGTGCAAAGCCTAAACCAGCGTTAACTCTACAAATTTATGACTATTCCGTTCTATGTAACATGACATGCACGACTTTTTGCGCTGGATTCCCAGACCCTCTTCTCCTCCTGGACTCTTTCTCTCCAGCTGCCAACATTTTTTAGCAGGAAGAATTTAACGGTGGAAATTGAAAAGGAAACTGTGGTGGCTAATGGGAAACTGACACCTGACCTGCAGAATCTTATCCAGTCGACGGGGCAAAAGGTCACAAAAACTTTTCAGACTGGTACAAAAAGGTTCTTTTTTTTTCTCCAGCAGCAATAGCGTGTGGGTGGAGGCGTCTGGTTTCTTTGAATAATTTCTATATAAAACCCTGCGACAGAAATAATTTCAAACAGTTCCTGTCCGATGACTGTCTCTGTCTTTTCTGATGTGTCCTGCGATCAAGCTCGAATATGCATTTGCTCCACATCTGAGTGACACTGCAGAAGGTGCTTGATTTTTTTTATTTATGTAACTGATCTAGACTTTCCTGTGTACTTTTTTTTTAAATGTGTGATGAACATGTACTGTTGTGTTATTGAATGTAGACACATGCCACACTGAGAGGTCACTGCTTACCAAAGATTTCACCACACGTTACTGCTGTAGACAGATGCTGCCTTCCAACATCACCACCCCCACACAGTGTGACTGGATGACAGGGCCTGATGAGTCAGCAGTTACACGCACACGTACACGCACACACACACATGCACGCGCACACACACACACGCACACGCACACATCTACATGCACAGAGAGAGAGAGAGACATACTGGAGGGCAAACAGACGGGAACTGTCTTACGACCAGTGTGCGAAGTAGACGGATTAAGAGTGTGTGTAGTCATGCGGAAGAGATATGGCTTGGTGTGTGTGTGTGTGTGTGTGTGTAAGAGAGAGAGAGAGTTTGTGCTAGTGTACCCTTATCTTAATTATGATTTTCTTATCAATTATGGGTTTATCCAAGGAAAAAAAAAAAACACAATTTTGTTCACCCTGCTACGATGAAAGTGTGTGTGCTCTCCTGTGTTTGTGTGTTCAGCAAGTATTGCAAATCAGTGGAGAAAAGAGGCTGTAAAACAAGAAGTTTTCCAGATGTTACTCCTCCAATATTTGCCTCCCTTAGAGTCACATCCTCTGAAATACCTCTGTGCTTTGTGTCCCGCTCTCCTCTCTGCCATCCAACTCATTGTGTACTATAGCTTTAAATCTCCTTCAGACCACTTTCATCATCTCAACTCCTCTGTCAACCTCCATGACTTGAACCTCCACCTTTCCCTGCTTCCCCTTCTCCTTCTCCATTTCTTCCCTCCACTTCTGCCTCCCTGCCGTTTTGGTTCAGCACACACATGGCGCCTGACTTGCCAAACCACTAAATGCAATTGCTTCGACTGCATCTAGTCAGTGCACACCACACACTTAATACACACATCTGAGAGTGCACACGCATCTCAGAAAAAGGGAAGAGGTTGTATTGTGCAGATCAGTGTCACGTAGATAGTTAATCAGTTATTAAATATCCATTAAAGAACTATACAAATTTAAATTCATTTCCTGCTTACAATTGAGCTTTATTTATTTATAATATTCTACATCACAGCACAGCCCAAGTGAATTATTCTCTACTGTTGGAATCATAAATTTAACAGACGTAGCCAAATTATTTAAATCATAAATTAGGCAAAACAATGTTGCTCATCATTTCCTCTTTTGGGCCCCCTTTGCCTGTGAGTATTAAATAAGCAGCTGTGTGAGTCAATAAAAGTAAAGTCTCACTTGTTCTTATTTTACCCAAAAGGTCTTAACTTGTATCACTTACCAAAGTCTAGCCTCCAAACCACCTCAGTTGTGCCTGCATCATTCATTCTGAACATGATACAGACACAGAAACATGTCTACACACGAACACACAGGTAGGTCGAGCTCCCTTTATTAAAATGTTCTTTTCCAAGCATTGGGATAAAATATTGCACCGAGCGATTACTGTATTCACAGCTATTGCAGGAAGTTCAAATGAAAAAAAAAAGGAAACATTGGGGAGTGCGGACGAGATCAATAAAGACATGTGTTTATTAGATTGAGGTGAGCTGTGACAGAGGCTGGCCCAGGAGTGGAACACTAGCGTGTAATCTTGCACTGTTTTCCTTCTCCCCGCGGAGGAGCAAACTCACTCACTCTCGCCTTGGGCCATAAAGAAGCATGCAATAAACAGGCATCAATCCAGTTTGAGACTATAGACTGGGGACGTGGAGAAGATGCTGGAGACTGGCTGATGGAGGGAAAGGACTTTAAAGTGTGCAACGTTCTGCAGGCAGGCTGCCGTACTGTGATGCTGCTGTTATTAGATGATAAATCCAGTTTGAAAGACTTCAAGAGAACAGAAATCATGACTTTGGTCCAGTTCTGTTGTTAATATCCTGTGTTGTGTTGTGCTCTAAATCTCCTTTAACTCAACATTTCAAAATAGGTATCCTACTCCGCAAATGGCAGACAGTTTTAAATAGTGCAGCTGTCCAACTCCTCACTGCTACATTTTGTTTGTTGGTGTCCGTTGGCCATTAGTCTGGATGCCAGTATTAATGCTTCTGATTATATCTCAGCTACATGCATCATCGGTCTCTTTAAACACAACCAAAGGTCCATTTGTGAAAGTGGGCCTTTGGCATGAGAACGTCTCACATTTTATTTGGGTAATTAATATGTGGTTTATTATTCATTTTTTACGCCTGGTGACAGTCCAAAAAGTAACTGAGCTGGAATGATAATAGAAGAATCTGGTGATTCAGATAAATGGACCATCGCTGCACAATGCACAGAAACAATACATCAGCCACAAGCAGCAGGCGTGTTGTTCCAAAGAGGATTGATGGAGAAAATGGTGTGGAATTTGTTCTCAGCTTCATTACTATGCTTATTCTACACAGCAGGGCTCCAACATGTCGCAGCCAGAGTGATTGAGGTAATCGAAGAGTCTGGACTCAGAGCCACTTTACATACACACAGGCCTATAGGAGCTGCTGCAACTTGTGGCATCTGCTGGCACCTTAAAGAAGGCTGGATATACAAACAAAATGTCACTCAATTAAATAGAAAAAGAAAGGGAGGATCTAACCTTTAATAAATTGCATGTGCGTGTGTGCCCGTGCAACGACTTTTAAATGGGGATGACTTTTTAGTCACAGCTAACTGTCTACATCAAATGTAAAATATAGCTAATATTATAGCTTTCTTAGTTGAAAGCAATTAAATCATTTAAACTTAAAAAGGGAGTTTAGACAAAACTTTACATGGTGAAAACGGCTGAACATGTTAAAAAAAGAAAAAATCTCCACAAAAAAATACTCTCTCAAGACCTTCCACTTGACACAAGAAAAAGCTTCTAGTTCCACCAAATGTCTAAAAAAAAAAAAGAAATAGAACAGGGTTGAGTCAACATGTTGTGTTGTCATGAAGTGTTTTCATTTTGGACCATGAACTAGTTCCTCATGATCAGACTGTTTACTCAGAGTACGATCCGGTCTGAGTGAATACTGGGAACCCATTAAAGAGTGGACAGACCCTTGTTGCTCTCTCACACTGATCCTCATGGCGCTGGCAGCTCCAGGGCAAAGGTTTAATTATTGAGGATTACTTTTCTTGTTTCCTGATGGCTTCATTAGTCCTGTATTGCAGCTTTAGTTTACTGTTAGTTGTGGTTAAGCTTGTTTTTTATGTTTGCTCGGGGTAACGGGTTACACTCCAAACACGCAGCCCTTTGTGGGTTAGTTTGGATGGCTGCTCATATTTTGTTCTTCTTGGCACTCCAATCAGCCCTTTTGTTTTCATTATCTAAACTTTTAGTCGTTTGTATTTAGGTTATACACTGTTTGTGCTTTGACATTTTTGGCCTACACCTGGCTCTTTATAATATGTTTGATTTACTTTGTGACAAATCTTTCCTTTGGGGGTGTCAAAACACCTCCTCCTGGATCCCCTTTAAATTTTCATACAGCCCCTTACATAACATCAGCTATCACCAACATCCTGGTGCAGTTTCATAAGTCCTGGTTCTCTACTATAAAACACAAGCAGAAATCAGTGTGTCCATTCTAAGTGTTGGTAAGAAACTATTAAGGAGGGGATTCTCAGCTAACACCCCTACTAGACTAAATGATTTGTTACTACACAAATATGTTGCAGTTCTAGGGTCAAATATGTGTTAATCTTTTAATTTTGGAAATGTACTTTATTTGGTTTTACTTTACCAGTCATGCACTGCTCTTTTTAAATATCTGGACAAGTTCATGCAGATCAAGTAGTTAACAAAAGTCACCTGCTTCATGAGCTAATTATGAACTACATCACTATCTGAGATGATGAAATGCAAGATGGTCAGTATATTTGATTAGTTTTTCTTTAAATATCTATAAACTGCTTACAAAATGGGGAAACACACACACACGCACAAAAAAAAACCCATCTCACATCTGCAGGCCTGTCAGCTCAGTGCTGAAGCCGCTTCGCATCACCAGCGATGTGGGCCCATTCAGCATCTGGTGTGTTTGAGAGAAAACACAACACGACCGAGGAACAAAGTCATATTGTTGGTTACCCTTTCTGCACCTGCATCTGTGTAAGTGTGGGTGTGTTTTTCTTTTTTTTTTGTGTGTGTGGTAAACCAAAAAGAATCTATGCCAGTCCAATGGCCCCTTCGCACATACACCTACGCACAGAAGCCTTGATAAGTAAAGAACGCTGTTAAACAAGTTTTTCTCACATACACACTATAACAGCTCAGCACATGTTACATAATGATGTTGACTTTTGCTGTTTCTCTCAAACCTTGACAAAGGTGCTGTGCAGTTATGTACAGAGAAGAGATATCTTTTTCCGAAGCGTTTCACACTGCAAGACTTCCAATACTGATGCATCCTGAGATAACTCCAGAAGACTCAGGGGTTGAATTTATATATTCAATTTTCTTTGCTTTGAGCTGTTTATTGGCCTGTAATGTGGGATCTAGTGTGCGCTTTAAAGCAAGTAACATCCTCGCAATGCCAGTTTACCTGCCACACTTTGTGCTTTATGTTGTCATCATTTGAACCAACAGTTTTGTTGGTCATCAGTCATTTTGTACTTCTTGTCAAAATAAATAAGCTCACTGCATAAATGCTATCTGTTGTCCGCTGTCATTATGACACACAGGTCTTACATTCTCTGCAATAGTGCTGATGTCTTACACTATGGAAGGTCAAACTCATCCCAGTACCTCTGTTAGCATTAGCCAGCAAGAGTCAGCCCCGTATCTATGTGCACACACGCAAATACACCAATCATGCCCCCGAGTGCACACACACACACACACACACACGAGCGCCGTTACATATCTTTGTCGGCAAATGGCACACATTCTAGCAATGATGCCCTTTCGCCTGTTCCCCTACATGTCTGCCCAAAATGTCTCATTGAATATTTAATATGTGCGCCAATCTAATGATGGCGGGGGCCCAGAGAATGGCTCTAATTATTCCGTCTTCCACGGCTGACTCATTGAGGCCATCACAAGGGTTGTGGTTCCTTCCACACAATTTTCCTCACCTCCATTTCCCTCTCCTCCCTCGTTCCACCGTCTCTGCCCCCCTTCAGGAGCTGCCACCTGGGACCCTGTACTCTCTCTTACTTGCAGAAAACCTACTCCAATCTGCCTCTGAATGTTCCTCTCCATCCCTTTAAGTCTGCCTGCCTCTCACTGACATTAAATGCTAATTGCATGTCTATATATAGTAAATTGGTGTGGGCAGAAAGCAGAGTGTAGTGCAGTATGGGAGAGCAGTATTTAAATGACTGTGTCACCCTGCTGTTAGATGTGGAATGCTGCCACAGCTTTGGCACTGAGCACCTCCATGAATATGCAGAACAGCTACAATGATGTGTAATTTACACAGAATAGGGGTATATGTGTGTGTGCGTGTGTACGAGTGTGCATGTGTGTGTTTACAAGAGTGGAAGGGGCAATGAAGGAGAACATTTTACTGAAATGATCCAATTCTCCTGGATCATGATGGTAGAGAACAGCTCATCTGTACGTAGTGATACAAAGCTATAAATAGACATATAGAGCTGTCCTGAATAAAATATGGCAGGACAGCGAAGTCTTCCTCCAACAAAAGCCATCCTGAGCACATGCATGTGTCATGTGTATCCATGCACACATGCTAGCATGCTAGCACTTAGCATGTCTAAGTGCATGTCCAACACATCCCTGGTCGTATGCCCTTGAGCCAGGGGTTCCTTCTCTGCTCTCCTACAAATATGCACAGATACATAGTGTATAAAAATAGAGAGGCTGAGAGCCTTTTCTACCCGTCTTAACACGCATGAGTAATTCCCTTTCATCTCCATCTGACCAATCAAGTGCAGTGAACTGGGAGAGGATAATGACATTAATGGGGAAGTTTATTATTTTTACTATGTGTGCTTGTTTGAATTTCAAGCAAAAGACATGACAGCAAACTAAACAAAACAGCTTCATTCAACTAAATCTTTTTTATTCTAGTTTACGTACGCTGCATATATTCTTACCATCCACTTAGTTGTTAAGCCTATTCGCTCGGATGGTGATCAAATTTTCCATGTTTTTTTCTTCTCCCTGTTTTTCCATTCACCAGGAACCATGGAGAACGCTATTGAATGTTTATCCATTCCACTCCACACATGGCCAGCTCCGGGTTCACAATGCTACAAACTTAAAAAGCAGCGTGCGGCAGAGGAGGCTGCTTCCCTCCAGCCTCATCTGTATGCTTTCCAATAGGGAGCCTTAAATCCCACAGTCTGCCTGCGTGCCTGGGAAAACAAAGCATTCACCTAATAACGAATCCCTGCCATTTTTCACACACCGCTTTGATTTCGCTTTTGTTACCCAAACACAAATGCGCTAGCTGTACTGGGGATTGAGAGGGATTCAAATCAGGGGACAGAAAGAGACTGTGTTCACTGGGCACGTGCTATGCAGGTAATTGTATCAATTTTGTATGTAGTTTTATGAGCGCATGTGCATAGTGTGTATGCGTGTTTTAGGGTTTTTTTTTTGTTGGTCCCATTCAGAGAGCAAACATATTGCTTCATTTTAAAGTACTGACCATCATGTTATATCAGTTGCATTGGGTAATAAGCAATTTAAATATGTCTTAATTAGGCTGAAGTTAAAAATAAAAGTAAGTTTATTATATTTATCAGTAAAATAATTCCAGGCATCTTTAAAACGACCTTGTCCGTGTGACTTCGGGCTGCACACTCGCCCACATCTGCCAGCATGGTATCATCTGTATGGTTCTGTATAAGCAGTGGTGACCTTTGGCTCAGCCTGAGCATCTAGTATCTAGACAGAGTCAAGCCATGGCTGTGCCTCTGTGGTCCCAAATGGCTTCCCTGTTTCCTGACAGAATGCCCAATCAGATTGTTCTGCCAGGCAACACACGCTCTTTGCAAAAGGTAGGAGTTTTGCATATTATGTGGCTCAACAACAAAACCGCTAATAGATCATACATCTATTCATCTTCTGAATGAATAGATTGATAGTTAGATGCACATAGTGACAAGTGACACACACACACACATATATTCTCAATATAAAACCTCAGCGTGCTTTGCTGATCATCACTAAACTCAAAATACAGTTGAGGGTGATGGCAATGTCATTAGTTTTATAGGTATTTGATCACAAATCAAAGTACTGGACAAATGTCCTACCCAGTGTTAGCGCTCAATTAAATGTTATGGGACCTACAATCAATCAGGAGGAGTCATATCTGGAAAACATATATATCTGTACCATATGTCATGGCAATACAGACAAAATTTTTATGTCTGAACCAAAGGAGAGGACCAACCAAGACTACTATCGCCACATGACATTGTAGGAAAAACGATTCAGTGTTTGTAAGTCTGCTTGGATCATCCATGCAAATCATAGGGTTCAGTATAAATAGGTGGTATACTTTTCTTGTAAAGTACCTACTACATCATCACATAGGAAGGACAAGGGAATACCAAATTATTGCACAGCTCTTCAACATGAAACTGCAGCACATGGCCAAGATTCAAATTCAAATTCATATGAGATAAAATTGGCAAGCTCGGACAGTGGCTAGTATCTCATTTTGCTTATCTGCTTGATGCACAATAAGGATCCTTTTTCAGCTGATATGGAGTACTAATCAACATTCTGCAGATCTGATGCAACCAAATCTCACTGACATCAATACGTTTTTTTCTCCACTCTAAACTCCTGTGGATTGGGGATTATGTATCGCAAACTGTAACTGTGCTGTGTGTACCTGAAACTGTGAGAAACGTCTACACTGGTGATGACATCTATGGGTATGTTACTTACAAAAAAATGACTAGATGTTGTCTCATTCAGTTATAGTACAACACAGATCAACGCAGAATGGATGCATCTGCTACAGTGGAAAGACTTAAGTAACCTCCTCTGCTTTCAAATTCTCCTTTTAAATTTCTGCTATCAATTATTTAGCCAGCAGGATGTTCCCTAACCTTTCAAGACCCATATCAGCAAGCATCTGCTGGATTGTCCTTGAGCAATACACTGTATACCTGCTAGCTCCAGGGTGCTTTTCTGCAGCTGATTCTGACCTCTGTTCTCTCTGTGGACAGAATGGGCGACGAGACAATTTCCCTAAAGGGATCAATATGGAATGAGACTTACTTTTCGAATATTTTCCGCTCTGTTTAAATGTCAAGCTTACATGGTAGATAATCCATTTTGGTAATGTCTATAAGGCAATGTCTCAATATAGGGGATGTCAAATTTATTTAATATTGCCAACAGCCATCTAAAGGGGTGTCACCTTGTAAAAGTCTATTCAACGGAGCTCAATTTAATTTTTTTGCACTTTAAATTCCTCTTCTGTGACAAATTATACCAAAACTCAAATATCTTTGTGTCACTTGAGCTTTAGCTGTAGTGTATTCACAAAAGAAACAGTGTGTGGATGGACAACTGAAGTGTTTTGGATGATACTGACATTACCTGGAAAAGAAACACTGCAGGAGCTTACTGAAAGCTCACACAGCATTTCATTCACTGCGATCAAAGTTGTGCTGTCAATTTGAGAAAAAGAACTTTCAGGTCTTGAGGTTTTCGAATAAACATTTGAGTCTAAATGGACAAAGTATTCTGCTTCCTCCCCTCCCTCTACTGCAGCTCTTTGTAGTGAGGGAGAAAGCCATGTTGAGAAAAAGTAGAGTGCATGGTGAATCTATTATTCCAGGAGACTTCAAATCTTTTGCTTTGGGGCAAATGTGACTTCGCAAAAGCCTGTTTTCTGAGAGGCTGGCAATTCTGTGCTATTTTTAGTTTTTCTATCTCTCCCCCTCCTTCTCCTCCTCCCCCTCCTCTCCTGCCCATCTCTTCCTCTCCTCTTCACCTCTGTCCCTTTATTATTCTAAAGAGGGCTCCTCTCACCACTGAAACACCCTTGTGCACACAGGTATTACTGAGGCCTCACAGTTCACCTCAACACCCCTCTGTGTGCAGATTTGTGCGTGTGTGTGTCAGTTTCCCTCAGAGTGAGAGGAAGAGATGGAGTGATACAGCTTGACAGACATGTTTTGTAATACAGCACTTCAAAATATATTCCCCCTACACCAACCTGCCCAAGTCACTTATTTAAAGTTGCTTTTGCCATAATGAAAGCTGCAGCATGGGTTTATGGGTTCAGAAAAAGAAAGGTCAACTAGCATCCGCCAGAACCCTCACTATTGTTGGAATACTGCGAGGCACGCAATGCATCAAGTGTTAGCAAACAAGAATAAGTGACTACATCCATGCTAGCTGCTCTGTGAGGCTATGCTTATGCACCGTGCTTGGAGCTAAAAGTTAATATCAGCATGCTGACAATCACAATTTTATCATTTCAGCGTTTACAAAATACAATTGTTACATTGTCAACAGCTTTCATGTAATGTGCTAGCATGCTAAATTTAGCTGAATAGCACTGAACATAAAGTACAGTTGAGAATGATGTGATTGTAAACATCTGACAAACAGCCTATCCAGTCATACAACAGAGCATCAGACAAATTAAAAAATGTTACCCCATGAAGGCACCAAAGCTATTAGAATTGAATGAGACAGAGAAATCTGCAACAAATTCATTCAATAAGCTGGGTTTTCAGCAACATCAGTTAATTTTTAACCGGAAATGTCAACCTGTTGGTGCCACTTAAGACAGCGTAACAAGATCACAAAAGTAATTAGGATTCAATGATCTCAATGCAATTATTTTTTCTCTTGTTTGTTTGTCTGTTTTATTTCTGAAAAGCAAAAATATCAACCTCAAAATGGCTCTGGTGAAAAAAAGTTAGAAGATCATCCGTGTCAGTATTGATTCTCTTTAGGGAAGCATGACGAAAAAAATTACATTCATTCCACCATTGGTTGAGATGTTTCAATCTTCACCACAGTGGATCAACCAGCATATCTCTCACTGACTTTTGTTTTGTATCCTGTGTTATTTTGCAATGTTATGTTTCACACAGTTTGAGGGAAGGATCTAGACGGGTCCAAACACAAGAGGTTAATCTTCTACTGTTTTTGAAAACCATTTGAAAGCCTGCAGCACATTATTTACTGGTCAGTTAATTCCTGTTTACTCCCAAAGCTTTGTTTTCTGGAACTGAGCCTAATGTATGCTCCTCAGTTCCCTGACACACTGTGATTTTTGTCCAGTCAAACAGGAATAAGAAATAGAAAGAACCCGCTTATATCAACCACTGTCATGGTCACATATTGCCATTATTTATTTAAACCATCAAACATACCAAAACTCACTCAGCTCTAGACACGAGTGCATAACATCATAGTGGTGATAGATTTATTCAATAAAGAATTAATGAACCTTTTTTTTTTTAATTAATTATTTGCAGACCATGAAAACAGAAGATCAGGATATTTAATATTCATCAGAATCAAATGCCAACAAGGTATTAAGTGGGCTGTTTCATCTCTTATTGGAGGAAAAGGGAAAGAAATGAAGTGAGGGGTTACAGCGTACCTGATGGTGTGGAAGACAAAACAAAGGGAAGGAGAGCTGTATCTGTTAGTAACTGTTATCCAGGAGCTGTGTGAGGGAGTGTGATTATTGGCTTGGGAGTTGTTTAGGCGAGCAAAGAGGCGGGACATGGGAGGCAGGGTGCAGGTGTGTCGATTGTATTGGTCAGAGCCCTCTGCTTCCTAACACAGGACCCCCGCCATCCACACCACCTGAGCCAGCCAATACTGCCTCTCTGCAGCACCACCACACCGTCCCTTTCTCATTTACTTGATTAAAGCTAACTTTAGCTCTGTCCAGCAGGGTGATGCCCTGCACTCCTCTGGAACTGACCTCTGTTAAACTTCATTACTGGCCCTATAATGACGGGTTCCTTTTAAAACAGGTCATTAGAACATTTTTAAGTGGAAGTGGGACAAAATATTGATTGAGCTATATATTTTTTATATCCTTTCTCTAATGTCTGGCGCCAAATATTGATATTTTTTATTAAATCTTGTAGGTGCTTAAAGAGATTCCCTTACAAAATTGACAAACCAGAATCACTATTTTATACTATAAATCCTTATTTGTCTGCTTTCTAACAGTTCATCCTTTTGCCACTTCATTGGTGTCTACACTTACATGGGAAAGAGGGCACTTGTGGACACAGACAAGTTGCAAACAAAGAGGCACATGGCTGAGACCCTATGCACTTTTGCATTATTTCATCTCAGTCAAATTATGTAAACTTCCACTACAATACAGTGAATGAACACATAATTTCTTGCTTGTCTGACTTTTTAAGATAACTTTTTCCCCTACAGTTAGCCGACATCGTCTCACGGTGTATGAAATATGGCATAGTAATTTTATTGTCAAACGCAACATTAATGCAAATGGAACTTTAATTTGAGCCCATGTAGTTTTTGCTACATGGGCTCAAACTACCGTACCCACAAGTTACTAGCTAATGTTAAATGCTAAAATATTGTGCAATAGTAGAAGGCAAAAAAAGTCACAAAGTTAGCAAACTGTTAAGAATGCTATATCTGCTTTTACTATATCTATTAATCACCCCAGTGACTGTTAAAGAAGGTGATAATTAATTAATCTCTCATTCATAAAGCATTATTGGTTTCAACTCGTGTAATGTGAGTATTTGCTGCTTTTTGGGTTTTCTATTGTTGTTAATGTAGTTTTATTGAGTATTAGACCGTAGTTCACACAAAAAAATAGACATTCAAAGATGTGAATTTGGGCTCTGGGCTAATTTTCAGTATTTTGTGACATTATATAGATCAAAATAAATCACTGATTACCCAACTTATTATATGCAAAATATTTGCAGAGATTGCTCAAGTTTATGTGATTTACTAAAGATTACGTGATTGATTGGTGAAATTATGAGATAAACATAACGATATTTGATCAGCTGAGACCTGATACAAGCCAAAATCTTGACGCACGAGTACGCAGCATCCATCCTTGTCCAATCCATTCCATCTATCCACCCCCAACCCCCTCCCCTTACATTAATTTACAGCCTCTGAGTCGATCTGTCTCCTTCTGTTTGCTGTCCTTGGTCTCTTTCTCTGACTCACTTTTCACTCTTCTCTCTTCTCTTTTTTTCCAATCCCCCCTCCACATGCACTGCTGCACTGGCTCCAGACTTCTTAGCAGCAAAGTAAAAAAAGAGAAAGGGAGAGCAAGTGGGTAGCAAGTGGCGGGGAGAGAGAGCAAAGAACTGGGGGGAAAAAAGTGACCTCGGGGTAAGACAAAAAGACAAAATGATTGCAGTCGGTCAGGAAAAAGAGGGACATAAAACAGGCTAAGACAGAGGCTGGATAAGAAGGGGGGGGTTACGTCACAGCTCTAATTAGATATGACAGAGAGACACAGAGAGACAGAGAGAAAGAAAGAAGGACGGAGAGGATTGATGGTTTAGGAGGCAGAAAGCCATAAAGAGGCAGAGGTCTATTAAAAGTGGAGTGTTGGGACGTACGTGGGTGCAGTAGTGATTTAAATTAGATGTGTGTGTGTCTGCCTCTGAGTGTGTGTGTGTGTGTGTCAGTGGTCTTTGTGCATCTCTTTCTATTACTTTTGTCACCACGGACTTTGCGTCTGTTATAACTGTGTGTATTTGTGTCGGTATTCCAATGTGTGCATATCTGTGACTCAGTCAGTGTGTGTGTGTGTATGTGTGTGTGTGTGTGTGTGATTAAGGACAGGCAGAGATGGAGGGACAGGATGTTGAAGGAACTGCAGAGCAACACGGTGCCGCTCACTGTGGCTCCCCGCCAGCTGACCACAGCTCAGAGTCTATTTCATCCACCAGTGCCGACTTTAGGAAGAGTAATGAGTGTGTTTACATGCAATCCGTACTACAGCGAGCCGTTCTCAGTCTGATTAAGTTCTTATTTTAAACAAACAGCTTGTATGGGCCAGCATATTTCAAAATAAAACAAGCCATCCATCAATATCTCATGCATAAAAATTAACATGTTTTCCAGTTAAAGCAAGATAGATACATCAGAATGACCAATATAATGAACTAACATTACTCTAAAGTTCAACAATGGCAAACATTATAATGTTAAGGTAGATAACAATAACAACAACAATAAGCTTTTATTAAGGTAGTTTAGGGACTACATGGCCAGAGAGAACTGAAAATGTTTTCTTAACAATAAAATGTTCCATTAATGATATGTGCTATCATGGACAAAACGTTTTAAAGCTGCAATCACTAATATTTTCTTAATGATAATGGAATAAATGACGTTGTATGTTGCAATAGGACTCACTCATATTAAATATTATAAGCCAACTACGCAGTATTTTAGTCTCTTATTGTTTTGGTTTTGCTGTCAGCAACGTCAATGTTTTGGTTTGCGTTCTCTTATCAGCTTTGTTCTCAGACAAAGTGAGCATCTTTCGACTGTGAACAAGAAGACCTGATAAACCCACTACACATTATGCAGCACTCAACGGCAGCTAGCAAATAGCTGGTTTAAAGAGTGGAGCATTTAGCAGCTAAATAGACAGATATTTCCCTGAAGAGTTGGTGGAGATCAAAAGAGAGACAAAAGGGACTGAACACTGACTTCGTCTTGAGGCTTGAACCACAACTGTTAATAAATAAGGATGTGAAAATAAAATTATTTTCATCAGAAGTCTTTTAATCTAAAATCTCAATGTGTCTACCTTAAAAATCCCATATTGGACTTTAAACCTCAAATGCTAACACCTGTACGAGACATAAAATTTTATAAATGTCTCAAAACTTCAAGCAGATATAACCTGATATTATATTGAAAGCAGTTGACTAATGAATATTTTTATATAACTTGCATAACACAACTGTTAATCTCAAGTATGCCACTAAAAATTATTATCAAACAAGCCATTAATCTTAACGACCACGCTTCCAGTCACCCAGGACAGATTCTGTCCTTGTCCTCTGTGTTTGAGAATCACTTGTAACTCAATTATGACTGCAAATCAATTATACCTGAAGCTTACGAGTCCAACAAAAATCACACAGAGGAACGAAACTTGTACTTTACTTAACATCCTTCTTTCTAGTCAGATTACTTTTGCATATGTGTGATTACAAATATTGGCTTTTCTGAAATCAGATTACTGTAGCCACAGTATGACATGTAATCAATTTCCTCCCAAACCTTTGTTGGCAGAGGCAGCTCTCGGCTGTCCTCACCAGCATCTGCCCTTCAGTGCCTACTGATGCCTGGCCAAGTCCCCCACCCTCCCCCCCTCTCCAAAGCCGCCACTGGGGTCTGCTGTGCTGATGGCAAGGCCAGCTAATATCTGCTTATCTCGCTCCCGCACTGCCACACTGCGCTCTGACACAGAGACTATTGGTTATAACTGGCCGGGAGATGCCGAGTCAGGAGAAAAGGAATCCGGGGGGGGGAAAAAACGAGGGCTGGCAATATAAGAATATCATCCAGAGAGGAGGATGAAAATGCTGCCTGTCACAAGAGAGGAGAAAAACTGGAGGAGTGGTGTGGCATTCTGCACTGAGCTCTTAGCCAATATCAAGTGGGTTTTTTTTTTCCACTCCTGAGATTTCAATCATAAAAAAGAGGCACCAACTCCTACAAAGCTAATGTAAACAATACCCAACTCTCTGTATTTTAATATTAAACCCATCCTCCTACGGGACCAGCTAATGAGCTTTCCAGTGTATCACCATCTTTGTTTACTGCTATTAGAGTGGTAGAGAATATTCTTTTCTGGGGCATTTCTGATTTAGCATTTGAAATACAAAGGAAATCATTTCTGTAATTGACACTTTGTTGAATCTTGATCTTGTGCCAATCGCAGTTGAAACAAATCATACTGAATAACATAGACAGAAAAATATCAAAGTAATTGGAGAGATGTACAATCCAGTCATCAGATACTGATGTTCACATGTTGGGTTTATGCAAAACACAGATATGTTACAACATTTATAATCAGGTTAAGAGATAAAAAACACTTGCTTAGGGTTAGAAAAACATTGTGTTTTGTACTCCCTTCAGAAACATAGATGCTGTATGTGCTAAGGTCTTCTCAACTTCAAAAAAAGAGAGAAAAAAATACTATCAACTTCACCACAAAACACCTGGCCATGGTCACCATGAAAATGACTGTAAAATGCCTGGAAGTGGCATGCTAAATGCCACTTTGCTAAAATTACACTATTTAATCTGTTATGCTTAATGTGGCACCTTTAACACATAAGTGTCACTTCACCACCATCATGTTAAAACCCTTGGTGAGAAAATTCAGCTCATGTAGGCCTCCAAATGATAACAACATCATGTTAATATATGCTGTTGAACTGCTGACATGTTACATGTAAAATCGAGAGAATGTATGTATTTGTCTGTCGACCAGGCTGGTCGATAAACAAGTGAATTTTCAATACACTCTGCAAGCTTCATAAGTTAGAAAATGTTTTTCAGACATTTTCAGGTTTTCTCAGAGTTTAAACAGGGTCTGAAATCGTGCTTATTGACTGCTGTTTCCCCGGTTGAAAAAAAAAAACAACCACAGAGCTAATTAGAGCTTTGCGGATGGGATTAAGAAAAATGGCGACAGGAAAACGTTGTAAGTCTGGATGAGATTGTCGCTGCTTTCCAGGTTCTTTTTTTAGTCCACTTACAGCAACAACAACCTTCACATTGGCATTCCCCTCTCCTTTCCCTCTCCACTCCCCCTCAATACTCCAGTACTCCCAGGACAGCCCTGGACAACCCAGAGCTTGTTAAACAATAAGTTCACCACTGGTATCGCTGAGCGCCCTTCAACCTGAAGAGCCAAACCTCTGCCCACCAGCCACTCGGGCTCCTCTTCACAGGCCCTCAGCACCGGTCCGCTGTGGCCGAGGGGCTGCTGGAGTTGTCATTATCATCTTTGCACAAGGAGGTAAATGCCTGCTACTTCCTAAATGAACTGGGGCATCTTGACTCCCAGCCCCTGTAACTCTTCTCTCAACTACTTGTGGGCTAACAGGTTGTGCTGTGAAGAGGAGTGGGGGAGGTAAGAGTGTGTGTGTGTTTTGGGATGTGTCTTACTTGTTCTGTCTCTGTGTGAGTATAAATGTGTCCATATTTAAGCGTCTCTTCCACCATGCACAGTGGGATCTGTACAGTTTCCCGTGTCCATCTGCGCACGTGCCTTGATTCGCGTCTTGTGTGTGTGTATTCACGCACCCTCCTGAGCCTCACAGCACGTCTCCAAGTGTGGGTCTGTTGCTTGAGCTGAGTAGCACAGATCTCTGCTTCGGTTGATGAAGACTGGCAGAGCTCGTTCCCTTTGGACCACTACAAGGGCACTCTAGTCGCCGCGCTGCAGTTTGGAGACATCTGTTTTATGAGGCCCACTAACACACCCGTGTACGTAAATACCGTGAAGAAGGAGAAGAAGCCAAAACGATATTAGACACACAATCTGATTTGTGTGTAATTTGTCCTCATATACCTGCTTTCCTCCAGAGTCCTCTCTAGACGGGGCCGCGGGCGGGGGGGGGGGGGGGGGGGGGGGGGGGGGGGGGGGGGGGGGGGGGGGGGGGGGGGGGGG
>JAQNCA010000019.1:4383103-4397918 GCA_029783725.1 Acanthurus tractus | reverse complement strand
TGTGTGTGCGCGTGTGTGTCTCTGTGTGTGTGTGCATGTGTGTAGACGAGTAAGATCACTGGATCAATCAACAGGGGAAAGAGGTTGACAGAGTAATGATCTGTCCTGTTTTCATCAGCTTTTCTCTCTCTTTCTCTGTATCCATATTCTCTTTTTTTTCCACCCTCCAGCTCTCCTTTTTCTTCTCGTCTACACATCATCGTCTTCATTCATCACTCCCTTATTCATCTTTTTTTTTTCTTCCTCCTGTCACACTGGTCCAGGAATAACTCCTCACCGTTGCCTCTCTCACATATTTCCCCTTCATCCCGTCTTTTCTTCGTCTTACTGCCATCCGCAATAATCCTCCATTTCTCTTTTGTGCCAATCGCCTTTCCTTCTCCTTTTTATAAAATTCTCTTTTCAAGCGACCCCCCCCCCTCCACCCCACTCCCTGCACCAGCCCCAATAACTCAAACAGTCCTTTCTTTGATGCATCATTCATGGTTTTGTTCCCTAATGCACTCTCTATCTCTTTCACAGCCACACTATCAAATCTTCATCATCGGCTTTTATCTAGTGTTCCAGCTTTCCCCCTTCAGCCCCCTTGTAATGTCTTGTCTTGGTTTCTCTTGCTGCAGCTTCTTGCCCCTTTCTATTTCTATCCATGCAGCAAAGCTCAGCCTCTCACTTCAGCCCTGCTCTCTCAACCCTTTCTTTTATGTTCCCTCCTCCTCGTCTCCCTCTCATTCCCTTTTCCATCACTTTCGCTTTTTCCTCCCATTTTTTTTTCTCATTCAGCCACCATTCCCTGGCTTTTTTTTCTTCCTCACATGCGCCTCCCTATTCCTCCGTCTCTCCCTCTCTATCCGTCTGTCATTCCCTGAGGTGAGTGAATAAGTGCTAATGTCCAGGTCTCAGTAATGGGCTAATCCTTTATATCAGAGCCTCAGCATCGGTCTGGCTACACATCAGCCTCTAAAAGCCTTATCATTGAAATAGGCTTCTAATCTCTGCATCACATGCCATTTACGCGGCAAAATGTACGCACGCGTACGTGTACACAGCCCGGATGTCTCATCGTCAAGGCCCAGCTGATCCTTGGATCCCATTTTTGTTTCTTATCGGCTGAGCAGCGCTATCACAAAGGATGTTCCTGCGCTGCATTTACCTGCAGATAAACATGTAGACTATAGGATGTTTATCTTCCCTACAGAGCAGTCAGGAAAGCAGGTATGTTGTGTGGCATGATGGAGCAAAATGAATAACTGCAAAAGCTAGATATCCAGCCTGAGGGTATTAAACTTGTGTCAAAACGGTCTTTAAGAGCAAGATAAATGTATTGTTAATGGCTTTTATTGAGATAGGTATATATTATTTTTGCTGCCTTTCACTTGCACTTTTTTGCACTGTATGATAAATATAGAGTGCTTAAAACACTGATCCAAATACACACGGCAGTATGGGTTCACATGGACACACACACAGGTCCCGCCGCAGCTAAAACATCTGGGCTCCCCAATGGCAGGATCATCAAGAGAGCACTGATGTGTTGCTTTCTCTGTCTGTGTCCACCTGTGCCCAGAAATAGCCTGAAAAACACAATCTCCCAGCAACACCTGCTTGGTCTTAGGTCTCACATAACTCTAGAAGGAGACCTAAGAGCAAGCAGCCAGAACAGAAATGTATAGGGAGGTTAAGAGGAGCTTGAGCTTATGTGTGTGTGTGTTTGCGAGTGTATATGTATGAATACGCAGAGGTTGAATGAAAGAGAAGCGAGGCCCGCATGCAGCTCGGAATTATTTCTCTTCTGTAGGTTTTTACCTCAACATATTAAAGTTTTTCAACATTTCTGACAAAATTATTATACCCTTTTTTGTGTTATCCAGTTTTTGTTTGATGTGACTACATTTTAATGTCTAATGTCTATTTGCTGCTTGGTTGAGGTTGGTTAAAGGTGATTTATTTTTGATATATATGCAACCCTGTACAGGAAAAGTAAAGAAGACAGAGGTTACAAGCCCTGACTTATGTGTTCTGACAGAGCAGGGCTACTGAGGACGACCTTTCAGAATAAAACTAATATTCTCCCTGACGAAAAAGGTGAGGATTGCTGCCTGTGAACTTTTCAGTGATGGAAAAGCTTGTGCCACAAAGTGATTTGCAACATGTAACTGTATCACATCTAATAAACGAGAGGAGAGTGTGTATGCAACAAGTGCCATCTGTAAAGGATGCAGGGTATGTGTGTGTGCATAGGTATGTGAGCTTACTGTAAGGGTCTAGCATGAGTTACAGAGTATGGTAATTTTATCATATAATACTTATAGAAAGTATCGTTCATGCTTGAGTGAGCAAGTTAATGTGCGCTGACCCTGCATTAGCATGTCTGGTGTGTCTGCACACATTAACTGCACACTTCTTTTTCTGCAAAAGTCGTCTTAAATGAGGCAGTTCAGTGTGTATATGTTGCGTGCACACGGCTGTGTGTATTCAAATAAATATACTATGCATGATCTGAAAAGGCAGCCATGTGGAAATACGACAGGCGCTGTGGAAATGTTGGAAATATGTGTCAGCATGAAATTATAACTTGTAGGTTTGTGCACAAGGCAGTGTGTAGTTGTAAATCTTAGCCATGGTGTATGTGGTATGAAAGTTGGAGCATGTTTGTTTCACTCATACATAAACGGTCATAAATGCAAATCCTAGCCCTCTGAAATTACAGAGCTCGAGTTTTTGATCTTGGCCCTTTTTCCCTTCTCTTTGAATTTATATCTCCATGATGCTTTTCTCTCTTTCTCAGTTTTTGACATCCTGTTTAAATGTGAATGCTTCTTTGCTTATCGTCCACAACGGGACACAAAGAGCTGACAATAGTCCTGGGCTACAGCACAGCTATTCCATCACAGACACAGACAGCCAAGTGAATGATGATTCCTGTTTTGTGTCAGGGTCTGCACCCATCACGTCACGTTTAAGATAACATGATAGACTGGATGTTTTTGATTTAGTGTGTCGCTGTGCGCTGGCAAAAGGGAGTTGGTAGAGTCCAAATCTTACCTAAACTTACCTAAAAAATGTTACTATAAACTCTCAAAGCAAATAAAAAAAATAAAATTCACGCAGAACCAACAAAATAGATCCTGTTAAGGACATAAGTAGGTGCTATCCAAGGATGGCAAAAAAAATGTGCTCTTGAATGCATCGTGTAGTGGTCTTTAAAAATTTAGCAGCATTTTTTAAATGTCAAAAATATATTTCTAAGTTTAAGTTAGCAATGTGATGTTGACAGCCTAAACAAGGCGGAACTCACCTGCAAAGGCAGTGCATCACCCGAACAGCATGCTCCTTCTGAAGTGATCTCAATGCTCTTTAAATTTTCATCTCCACTAAAGGCAGCAGTTGCAAGCATGTTTTGATTTAATGTCTACATAATTACACAAGGCAAAAGCATATTGTGAGTACTTTCTACATCATAACCCAGAATCTCATTTCAACATACTGGAGCAGGAATACGCTTCAACAAACAAGACCAGCTGACCAACACAAACTGCAGTTTACAGACTAAAACCAACTCTGTGGTGAAGCAAAGAATCTGGTGCTCAGTCTATTTCACTATGTGCTCGCTCAGCTTCTTGTGCAACGACATTCGTCTCCAAAACTACTGGTGCAGCGGAGAGGCTGCCCTTAACACAGAGACGATTAGATGTTTTGATATGAACTGATCCACTAATTAATTAACTTAAAACAATTTTTATATCAATATATGACTTCAAATTATGTCCAGATGCACCACAACCCTCTGATTCAGAATAAATCAAATTGAGAGAAGTTTTGAGATTCACGCCCCTAGTGGTCTAAAATGCTTTGAAGACAGATATTCTCAAATATGGTTGGGGAAAGGAAACTACAGAAATATGAGACAGTATTGAAAAAAAAGCCCTTCCTCCTGGTCTCATCCTGGGTGCTTACAGCTGGGGTTTCGAGGCTGCTGTCAGCCGAACAGAGCTTTATGATGACGACTGACTGCAAGTCATAATTTACCACCACTTCACTGCTTCCAGGTTGAGGATAATGGTGGGGATTAAGGTAGAGTAGGTGGTAGAGGAGGGTTTTAAAGAATCATGCGTTATGAAGTCTTCCTACAAGGTTCTTCATAGCTTATATGGGAAATAAGGACTACTTTGAGATAAGCTCTTTATATACATCTTTTGTGTAAGTGCAAGAGCACAGAGTGTCTATAGGTATGTGGTGTTGGAGAGTTCACAGTTTAGTATGTTTTCTTTAAAGAAAGCATTTCTTTTAATTAAGAGAGATTTTTTTGTAATGCATAAACAATTCCCAATGCCTTGTCGGTTGACATATTCATATACCATAATATATTCCATAATTATAACACTTAATATAGATAATATTACTAATATAGATAAATAGATAGATACTTGATATAGATAAATTGAGGTGATATTTTTAATAGAACCTCAAGCCTGCAGAGCTATGTGTAAATAGCAGGAATCTTAGTGACAAATACTAATACATAATACTTGTGCATAAAAATCTTTATACAGGAAAATATGCCTACAAACATGGTAATTAAGGGGCTGACAGGTATGCTAATCTCTAAATACTGCATCACTTTCATTTCATACCTTCTCACCCATCTAGTGTTCACAATGACCTTGACTTAAAGAACCTTTGGGAACTATTTTACCCTAATGCGTAAAACCACAATGTTTAACTTATTCTTTGTTCAGCTCTGACTCCAAATCCCTGTCTGTCGCAACTGACCTTGAAGTCTCTGGCAAGAGTAAATGTAATAGCATTATAACTGTTGTACAAAAAAGACTCTCCAGCTAGAGAGGGCACTTGGAAGATCAGATTATTCCCAAAAACATATTTACTCTTGCGCAGCACTGACAGTTATAGTGAATGATGCCCAAAGCTATTAAAACCTGCATGTGTGTGTCCTTGCTTGTGTGCGTGTGCATGACGGGCTGAGCCACGAGAGCCACTTAGGCATACGGGAGTCAACAATCTCACAATGTCAACACAATGTAGTCAGACAACAAAGGGGACAACTCACCTCCACAGAGCTGCCAAACTCCCCTGGATATCAACAGCAGGCGATAAAAGCCACTTTTGAGCCTCATTTTGATAATATGCCCGAAAAACACACTCACACACACACATTTGGATATTTTGCCCTCCATGTTAACATAAAATCCTGTTTCTTCACTATACAAACAAAACAGAGGGTACATAGGTGTACAAATAACCCTGTGGCAGACCTCGTAAGTTGGACCTCTCAAGTCACATATGGTAAAAAACCATCTTCTGATTTTTTTTTTTCCCCTCAGGCCCTAGCAACTGTAGGCCACCACCTGAGCAGAAAGGAATCCATTCAGCACAACCCTGGGCATGCAGCTCCTCTTAGCCCTGCAGGCATTCTGTACCTTTGCATTTTCACTGTCTTTGCCTCCTTTTTATTTGCGGAAGGCCACGAGGAATGGTGTTCACTCCTGAATGTCTTTATCACGGTTGTAAAAGCCATCCTTTCAGAGAGAACAGAAGCGCCACCTTCCATGGTTACAAAGGTTATCAAACACAACAAACGTGGAAGGTGTTATGCAGAATGGTCTAGTAGCAACACTCAAGCCACAAAAACACATCTATATGAGAGATCCTTTTTTCCCTCCCTCTGTCTCCACCTAGAACAGCTAACAAACAGCTGGCCTTGTCACTCTTTACAACCTCTGTTTTCTTAGTGAGCGGACTGCAATGTGTCTCATCTTTTAGTCTTTTCACCTGCAAATGAAGAGCTTTAAAAAACAGGCGTGACAAAGGTGACAAAACAACATTCAATCTCCTCTACAGAGGCTCTTGTAGGGCCACTAGCGTAGTGCAGCAGAGATATGATCCACGACTGGCCTCCATTCTAACTGTTACCTACTACAGGTAAAGATGAAGCACCCTGCTAAGTTAAAAGCAACCACAGCCAAGGAGCAAACCCAGCTCACAGCGCCGGTGGGTAAGTATATTTCCTCTATGCCACCCAAGTTTTATTGTGATAAAGTTCTTGTTTCTGCACTGTTAACAGGGAATATTTCTCTTCCATAGTATGCATTCTCCTCCGCAGTTTGCCAAAGCATTCTATATTTAACAGACTTTCACAAGTGCACACATAGCTTCTGGCTCAGTTAAAATTCTGGTCCCTGGCTGGAGCCTCAGCGGGAGACCTTGGGATATGAATAAATTACGTACCAGTGAGCCAAGCCTTTAAAGCTGAAACTCTCATCCGCCCTGAATAAGACCATAGACAACACATGTCCAATATCAGATCCATTTAGCACCCCTCCGACAAACAAACAACATGTAAATGAGGGCACTGAGTGTGACACACTATGGAGCAGGGTACAAATTATACATTAAAGAAGAAATACGGCAGACATGGGCACGGATGATTTAAGTCATGAGGGAGTATAACGATAGCGCAGGCTGTGGAAAGGATGACAGTCAGGAGAAATGTGAAAGAAAATGTATAGTAAGTGAAAAATGAAGAACAAAGAAAGAGGATTGGGTCACGAATGAAGGGAGAGCGGAACTTGTTTGAGAGGTACAAGCGATGTAAACAAGGAAAAGAGTACAGAGGCAGGACCAGAACGGAAGAAATAAGCAAGAGGATGTTGGGGGGGTATGTTCGAGGGGCCTCCTTTTATAATGATATCTGAGATCCTAATTGGTCAAATCTTTGAGCAGGCACCAAGTACCCCTGCTTGAGAGAACAGGTCGGACCGAGAGCCAAATTGAGAAGGAAAAAACATTTACAGACACAAGGGGGGTGCCATGAAAAGGTCGAGCAATGCGAGTCCAATGAATTGAGGGGTTGTATTCGTGCAGCACTGACCTCCACCCAATTTCCCGCTCCCTACTCGTCTTAATTCCTCTTTCTACTCTCCCAGGTTTCTGCTTTAACACTGTTAACCTATGTGAAGCTGAATCGACCGAAATTTTGAAAAATACATTTGGCCCCGAAAGAAGACAGGACTGAGGCTTAAGATGGCCCAGGGACCTTGTTTGTGACGATGTGGCCAATGAAAAAAATCATGCCTGGGTGAGGGGTATGAGAGAAGGGGAAGAGTGCTCTATGAGGGCCTCTCAAGAGGACTAATTTATGAGCATCCTGATCAATGGGTTAATTAAGTGGAGAGAAGAGAAAATGGAGAGGGCAGGGGCTGGCCTCAGTAGCCTGTGGCAAGAAATAAAGGGAGAGGGATGGAAGGGCAAATGGGTGGAGGTTAGGTGGGTGACAACAGGAGAGGCACAGGATGAGGACCCAATTGTGTGGGAGTCAAATTCCCTTGTGTGCTTAACCAAATTGACTGCAACTATCCAATAGTTCTCCAGTGGGAATATCATCATGTTAGCGATGATTATGAACAATCGGCTCACCTACTTAAATCAATACAACTCCACCTCTTCAGATTTGTCAAAGTCTTGCAAAATAAGATGTCACGAGCACAATCCATGGGGTAGTCTTTCAAAGACCTTTGAAAAATCAATTCAGATATTTACTTGTCAACCAAATCTCAGAAGGAGGAAAACACGTGGCAAGCACACACGCTGACATCAATCATACTTACACAACATGCACCCTTGCAGCTGTTCTGTCTTCTAGAATGTGAAGCACGTTTTCCCTGAGAGAGGGACGGAGCTCATCCTTTGAAATGTGTTTATTCCCCACAAACACGGGGAGAGAAAGAGGCAGTAACAGGGCCAGGAAATCCTGCTGACTCTCAACCTTCTAAATCGCCGCCCCTTTTTTCCTTTTCCCCCCCTCTTATTCCCAAGTCCCTGGAGTTTAAATCCAAGTAGAAAGAGATCGTTTCAAGTAAACACCAGGGGAGCATTGTTTGCTTTCTCCTCAGGTATTCATCTTTGCACAAACATTTCCACCTTACCTTGTTCTGCCATCTAAAGGGCATACATACTGACAAATATTCCAGCAATGCAATCTCAGCACTCATTAGCTGTTAGCACTAGCACGTGATTAAGGTTACACAACTTTACTCTGGCTCATTAAGGCGACAAGACTGTATTTTTCTTTTTCTAATGCTGTGCTGTGCCCCTCTTTATGTGCCACAGGTACATCCTTGTGTCTTTTACCTTTTCTTCATGCTTCCTATGCTTGAAATTCTATCCCTCTACATTTCTATTGTCATCATTCTTCACCTCCAAATTCTTTAAGGTGTTATCAAAAACCCTGTATCCCAGCTCTTAACACTTTTCTCCTTCTTTCTTACACCTTTGTAAAAGTCCAGACAGTCAGAGAGGACGCATGAAGGGCACTGCACAGGGAAGATGAGTCATTTTCACCAAGATACAGTAGCCCGAGGGTAGCAGATAAGTGCACTCAATAAAGTTCTGTACAAGTCAGAACACTGACATTTATGTTCCTGGTTCTGTGAGCGGCTACCTGTGCAAGTATCATCTATAAAAATGTGCTCATGCAAGAGTGTTTGGCCCGGGAGAGATCCACACAAATTGGAACTTAACCCCTCGTTGCCAGCTGCCATATGCACGCAGAGGAATTGCTACAGCCTTGAGAGACAGACTGAAGAGCCACGGATGAATGATTTAACCAACACACATTGTTTTCTATGAAGGATGGATGATACACATGCCGCATCTCTAACTACTGAGCGAAAAAACAAAAAGGAGCCTTTCGTTCAAACAAATCAAAGCAGGAAGGTGTGCTAATGGTTTTCAGGCGATTCTTCTTTAGTGTACGTACAAGGACAAAACCTTTCACTGTTATGTGTGGGCTCATGTAAACACGTGTGTGTGTTTCTGTTTATCCTCAGGGTTAGTGTGTTTTCCATGCTGATTGTGACAATAACAGCAACGATCATTGCCTGCTTGGCATCATCGAACGCAAAAGTGTTACGCTGACATTCTGGTGCTCATTCATCACTGTCGTGCCTCTGCTTTCGCTCCTAACCAGCAAACACACACAAACACACAAACATGCACACAAACACAAGCAGATTCTATCACGGGCCTGTGAAGGAACAGACATCCTAATTCACTATCTAAGAACAGGTTTAGTCTTGTCATTATACCATTAGCGTCCCACACTAGAACTGCTGAAGCCCAGCAGCAAAACAACATATCAGCTTTTGATCAGTTGCACAGGGGAGTACTTGAAAAGCAGAGGTTCAACTCTTTGAGTAAAGTTGAGGATGTGACATGTATTTGTACGCACATGCATGTAGTCCCACACATATTCACTGCTAAGCAAAGCAGTCTTAGCAGTAGAGTTGCTGAAAACAGCTCATCCAGATCTCCTTGAGGCAGCACTCTTAAGAGCAGCAGTAACCCCTGGGAGACCGACAGCAGCTACTGGTATCCCTGCATCCTCAAGTGTTGCCATTAGCCGGCAGCTCTGGCCATGCCTCAAACCCAACCACTGCGACCCACCATCACTTATGTCAACAGATGGGCATCAAATGGATAACAGCCTAGCTTGTACAACGGGACGGCCATTGGCTATGTTGCCATGGAGGCTCATTATATTTGACCGACTGAGGCAGGCGCTCAATGTGTGTGTGCCAGCACAAGAGGGAAATATGTGTTTTATAACAACCCTCATCATTATACAGTGCAGTCACAGTGATAACACTTCAGCATGTTGGCCAACACTGCCACTACTGCTGTGGCTTCCTTTGCCAGCATTACCATTCAACTGGTCTTTCTCTAGCTAGTTGTTAGTGCCTCAGCTGACAGCTCATACTAATATGTGTGCTGTTGTGTCAGCTCATACTAATGTGTGTGCAACAGCAGGGAAGAGGTAGCATAAAGCAGATGTTAGGAGTGCAAAATAGAGATGGTGGTGTTGTAATGTTGTGGCATTCCTCAACATTTCTGTCTCCTCTCCGCTTTTCTGAACCCGCCTCCTATTTGCCCCTAAACCGGCTACCTCCTCTCTTTTCGATTTTCTTGTGACATCCGGGGTCACTTGACTTTCAGAGCACATTCTCTCCTCCCCTATCTGTATGTGTCTGGGGTAGGAGGGCAGGAATACCGGCCTGCCTGCCTGCCTGCCTGGCTCTAGACCTGTGACCCAGAGCTTGTTTGCAATGCTGAGGGTTTACTGTGGAGTACTCATGAGGATGTGGCTTCTCCTGACCTTGAGATGCTGTCAATACCATGACTCACTCAATTTCTTCGCGTCCCCACCGATGGTCAAATGTAACACGGCATGTACTTGTGAGAGAAAGATGCACTGCAGTGCTGTTTGTGTGAGAGACAGCAAAAGACTGTAATGACTAACACAGAAACCAAAAAAAAGGGTTTTTTTATAAACACATTAATCTCCAAAGTTATGTTGCAGTGAGATTTCTGTGTAAAATCCCTGGACTATGAAAAGGATTGCAGAGGGGTATTAAGGGCAAAAACAAAGCACGCAGGTAGAATTCCTATGAATGCACCAGAGAAACACAGTCCGGCCACTGGGTTTGCCAGAGAGATGAGCTGCACTGCTCAGAGCGGCATGGATTCTGACTGTCAGTCAATCTGATTGGCCAGAAAGCAGGATGCATTTGATCCTTGCTGTTGCTGACTTCACTGTTGTTGGTTCTATCAAAAACTGCATCATGCTTTCTATTCAGGACCAGACTCTGCTACTCAGGAGTCTGAAATCCCATTGTAACCCTGCACCTCTATTACGAATGAAATTATTTTTTTAGAAAAACCACTCAACAGTTGTTTTAATCTTTGCAGGTTTTCAATTTTCAGAGGGAATGTGGAGCTGTATCCAACCTCCTGCACTGTCAAGGGGGAGCTAGCAGTTCAGAGCCGGCCGATGGGTGTGTTCCGGGTGGTTTCTCACTGTCTCTGTGACTTCCTTTGGCTTTTATCTCTTTGAAGAAAAGAGGAGAAAATGTTCATTGATCCTGGCCGGTGGTCAGCCTGGCACTAGCAAGAGATGGGAGGGGATGGTGATGTGAAGGTTGCTGCTCCTGCTGGCCAGAGATTTGAGAAGCGAAACACCAGGTTTTTTTCGATCAAAATGTGTCAGAAAGTGTTCGACCTTGATCTAACCTTAACGAGCCCACTGGGGACGCTACAGTGCCTCAGACGACATGGGAGTTTGAAGACGGAGGAAGAAATGTTCAGAAAGAGAGTGTGAGGGATAGACATGAGAGACAGAAACAATATGCTGTTATAAAGGAAAAAAAAAGAGGAAGACTGAGGCTGAGAGAGAAAGAACGGCAGAATGGAGCTGAGACAAGTAATGGCTCTAACCCCTCGTCTCCATCTTGCACCCCAGAGAGCAAAGATCTCATTCAACAGGCTCAGACAAAAGAGAGAGATGGGCCACTGTGAAGGAACTGTGGGAGACCAGCGCTATAAGGGAATCACAACAAAACACACAAGGCTGAGCGGAAAAGATGGAGGTACTTGTCTCGAAAAAACACCCTCAACAATTTGATAGAATTCTTTTACCTTTAGTCTTTCAATAACTCTTAAAGAAAATTTGCCGGATCAATAGCATTCACCGCGGCACACGCAAGGATTGAATTATATAAAGAAATTGGTTATCCGATGTCTGGATAGAAGCTTTTTTTTTCCAGCTGCAAAAAATACTGGAGTTAATAAGACATGCCAATGCTTAGGTTTGCTCGTTTCGAATGTAATAAAACATTCAGTTGTAACGATTTGAATGTCAGGTTTCTGCACAGCACCAGAGAGCATTGTTTACTGGGCTTCATCATAAAGAAAAAATGCAGCCTCCAGCTATTTGGACACTGCAGAAGTCGATGTGTTGATGTCAGTTGGTTTTTGATTAATTTTGCAGCCTTATTATACAAAGACATATTCTGAAGCACACATACAAACTGGTTAAAGCGAAAACAAAAGCCTCAGGTTCAAAATCTTTGTGGGACTTATCCCTCCAAAAAGATGCTGCCATAGCAACGACACACACTTCTTGCAAAAAAAAATAAAGAAAGGCTCCCTTTGAACTAAACAAACTAGTCAGTCAAAAATTGGATGGAGAAACAAACTGGTGCACAAATGAGAAATGAAAAGTAAAAAAAAAATAAAGGAGTATATAGTCTTACAAAAGTATACTGTCCCAGGTGGAAGACCAAAAGTAGGAGTAGTCCAAAAATCCAATTTATCGTACGGGTGAGGAGTTCTGGCCGACAAATGTCAACAAAAACATGTAAAAGACTAGCTGATTACATGAGAGACTGGTGTTCATGGGAGAATGGGAGCTATATTCCCATTGTGAACAGCTTGTTGTCAATTACAAAGCCTTGCAATAGAAAAAAGAGCATCCATTGTGGAGCTATTCCATTTAATCAGCTTTATTTTCTACTCGAAAAATGAGAAAAACACAATACGAGTTTGGTGGTGGAGTTCAGTAGTAACAGTGATCAGGTCACATCAGCTACATGTCAAAGGAATTGCCAAAATATTAAACATCCACTCAAGTAGTCCCATGGATACTGTTAATATTTCCGTGTTACTTTCATAAATAAGGTGTTCATTAAGTGTGTGTCTGTCTGCTCTCAGTTAACTTAACAGATTCTCTTAATGTGTAAACAGATCCCCACAATTATTTAGCATTCAATAAATTTTGCTGTTGGGGAATCAAAATTACGCCAGCGGTCCCAAAAAAAAACCAAAAAACATTTCTGCTCCTTCAAAGCAATAACTGACACGCACAGTTTCCTTCCTCGGCTCCTCGTAACAAAAGGCAGATATGAACAACAGTGCCTCCCTCAGGACTTGTGTGTTCAGCCAGCCTTGGCTTTACTAATTCATTTCGACTTTGCTAAACAAACATTTAATTTCACTAGCATTCATCAAATGAGTCTCCAGCTCTCTAGTCAACATGTCAGCAGCCATAATACTGAAGACTTTTTACTCAGATGACATCTCTCACCTAAAATTAACAGCTACGGCTGTCATCTCCACAGTCAGAAAACATTCAAACACACCGAGGGGACCTGCTGTCACTGATTTATCTACAGTAAAAATAAATAGTGAGGGATAAAATTAGCAGCAGTGAATGGACAGGTAGGGTTCTGAAGGGCCGCTTGATTGTAATGGCTGTTTCAACCCTCCCTGCCACAACAAGAGCGTGCATCTGTTGACTGCTTAGCGACCCGAGTTAGAAGCCATCAATCTACCAGACAACACGCTTTGAACGCTACAGCCCCATCTGCCTCCAGCTTTGCTGCACCTTGCAGGAGATGGATGGCACTGAGTGCTGTTTTCAGGGGCCTTGCATTGGCGTAGAAATGCTCCACAGTCTCTAGTCCTCTTTTCCATTTATTCTCCCATTAAGTGTGTACATATTTGTCACACACAAATGCCTGCGATCATTCTACGAACTGCATGAGCGTGCCAACTTTATCCCCCCCATAAACATCTTCACAGGTCTGTGAAGTTTGCAGCCAGTCGCTATATCAAGTTAAAAAAGCACTGCTCTCCGACGATATCCATTCAGCACAAGGACAGTTCACATCCCCTCTGCTCAGCCTATATTAAAATGCTTCCTCCTCACACAGGAGATGTACCTATCTGCTATGTGGGCAAGCTAGCTGCCTTAACCAAGAAGAGAAGCCGAGCTGAGCCGAGCAGAGCGGCCTTTCCCTTCTCGTCGCACAGATAAGAACAGAGGTCTTCTTGTCCCTCCTGAATTCTATCATCTAGCAGGCCCTGCCTATCTGAAAGCCCCACATCACCAGCCACAGCATATAAATGCGCCCCATTCTTCATGCTTTGTGTGTGCATCTATTTATGTGTGTGTGCAGGGGAGCATTTAGGGGAATATGGTTTTTTTGGTCATGGTGTTTCCTGGGTCTTTGGAGTGTGAGGACCTCATAAAAATATTCCTACATTAAGTTGATGGACAAATTAAATGTTAAAGGGGTCCTTTTGTGAATGTGTGGGGATCATTTTAATCATCTGTCTGCAAAACTTGGTAATTTGCAGGCAAATTGTCCCTTGTCACTTCTGTTTATCTCACTGTTAAAGACATCACACAATTACAGATATGCACGATGATCAACGTTGATGATAAGCAAAGCACTTTGATCAGTAGGCTACAAATACTGCACGTTACAAGGAGAGAGAAATGAGCTCAGCCTGACTGAATAGCAGCCTCTGTTTCTCTCATTCCACCAGAGGAGCTATGAGTTCAAGTCCTCATTAATGGTACAGAGCATACATCTTCTCTGTTGTGAAGGAGCAGCAGCTCCTCTGCATTAAGCACGACTTATTCCAAACAGGTCTGACATCGCCAGACAATATATTAATAAATAAATAAGCACATACATGCAACATATAAAAAACATACTAAAATAATCTCCAGATTGGCCACAGATCTGTTGAATTACAACAAAATGTCATTTATTCCAGACATGTTTTGGACAACTTGGAATGCTTTTTTTTTTTTCGGAGGCTGTTGACATTCATCCCAATCGATTTTCCATTGATGCATTTTGAAAATATTCCCAATTTTAGTCCAAATTCACTGATATTTTTTTTTTTTTCCACTTGAGGTGTCAAAGACACCGCTCGAGCGCGAGCACAATTAAAAATGCTAATTTAATGCAGTTACAGTTGGCTTAGAGGACTTATATCACACTTTGTTGCATTTAATCACTGCTCAGACCGAGCATAAAAAAGGGTTATTGCATGTTTTCTACGTTAAATTATTTACATACCTGGAAAGTCAAGATGTAAGTGGTATTTAAGTGCATGTAAGTAAATGTGTATGTAAGTGTAATATAAATGTAAGCAAAGATAAATTAAAGCT
>JAQNCA010000019.1:4354213-4383003 GCA_029783725.1 Acanthurus tractus | reverse complement strand
AATGCTAATTTAATGCAAATTTTTTTTTGGGGGGGGGGGATAATCAGTTGAAACAACATATTCTACAGTTTAACTCGGATTTTATGGCGGAGATCGGTCTCCTCAGTAGAGATGAACACTGATGGAAAACCTCAGCCTACCTGTTAATTTGAGATCGGCTGGTGTTGGTGGGTTGCCAGATTCCCACTGATGTTTTTTGTTTTTTTTTCCTGAGATTTCGTCCTTCTCCTCCTCGTCCTCTTCACTAAACCTTCATCCAGCAGGGGTAAAAAAAAAAAAAATGTCAAGCGCGCAAAAAAAAAAAGTGCTTGCTTTTTTTTTTTTTTTTTTTACGAAAAGAGAAAAACAAAAAAACGAAATAAAAACAAAACAAAACCAAAAAAAAAGCTAAACCTTTAAAAAATGTCCCCCGACAGCACTACCTCGTTCAATCCGGGTTGACAGGTGGGACTTCATGACTGGAGACAACGACAGTGGACGACTGAAGACCAAAAAATAAAGCTGCTCTACTGCATCACACACCACATACATCAGGATATAGTATGATTCCCCATCCGAACAGGCAGGCTCGGCTCGGCACGGCTCGGCTCGGCTCGACCCGTCCTCTCCAACACGGCAATGTATTAATTAATTTCTCGGTTGACAGTCCGGTTTGCCTCAAGAAGAATGTCTGTCTGTTTTTATCGACGCCTTAATAGGACGAAACAGCTCCGAAATAACCCGGACGTGTTTGAGGGGTCTCGGTGGATTTGACAGCCGGGGGGAAGTGTCACCTGTGCTGACCAATTGTCGCAGCTTACTCAGTTTTTTTTTTTTTTTTTTTTGGAGCGTTTTTCGTGGGACGTCGTCGATAAATCCTCAATAAATCCCGTCGTGGAGGAAAAAAAAAAAAAAGTCCAAGACACGGTGCAAGCCTCGGGCTCGCGTTAACTCTCCTCGGTGACAGCGGACACAAACTACACGGTCGTCCCGTAGTCTTGTGAGAAGATGCTGCCTCTTCTACCGCTACCGCTGCCGTCGCCGCCGTCGCTGTTGCCGCTGCTGCTGCTGTGTGGACGCCGTGACCGCCTCGGCTAGCTGTCGCACACGCGCGCACGTGCGCAACCTCGCAGGCACGCACGCTCGTCCGCGGCGTGTGACGCGCGCCGCAGTGTCCTCCCTAGCAAGCCGGTCGCCTTGGAAACGCTTTCCTCTGACCTCAATATGGTCGCTTTTCTACTAAATAATGTGTCGCGTTTTGCTGCAGTTTCAGCGGCGATGACAGCGCGCTGGGATTCACTCAGTGATGAAAAACAGGTGTTAATCCCTCCCTTCGTTTGGCAGACGTTGTGACACGGTTGGTCTCCATCTTCTCCCGCAGAGGGATGAGAAAGAAAAAAAAATAGTGCTGAGGAGTTTTATTTTTTCGGCATCCCTCTCCTCCTCTCCTCCGCTCGCATCCAGCCGGGCAGATCTGCATCACCATGACGTCAGAGGACGTTAAAGGGATACTCGCTCATTTTTTTTTCTCTCTCTCTCTCTAACCTCCTTCCCTCCTCCATCCCTCCACCCAGCATCTTTCTCTTTTCCACTATCCCTTTGCCATTCAACCAACCACCTAATGTATCCCTCTTTACCTCAGCTGCTCCCTCCGACTCTCCATCCATCATACTTAGCTTATCCCTTCAACTCAGAGAGCATGTAGTTCTCTACCTCTGCCTGGCTAATCCCTATAGGAGGGTGACCATGTTTAACATCCAGGGATAAATATCACAGGGGTATTTAGAGACAAAAAGGGCGTGAAAGCAATTTAATAGTGAAATCACAGATAATAAAACGATATATTATACAATTAGATCAGGACATGCACTCTCTAATCATCATTTTAAGTCCCTTTTGGAATATTATACTGATTTTTTTGAGGCTAAGTTGCTGAAATCACCAGCTTGCATATTTTTTTTTTTATTTTCGGTTTTATTTTTAAGGGATAAATAACCATCTAACATCCAGGATGGGCCCGAGTCCCCGATCTCATCAATGCAGATGGTAATGGCTGTGTGGTGGCAGCACCTGCTCCTCTGGATGCAGGACAGCCACATGTCTGTCTTATTACCAGGGTCATAACACAGCCAAACATCTGCCTCAGTCACTCTCCTGCTGCACAGCCATGTATTCACAGTCAGTGGGCTGGTGCCTGTCAGGAATTCCCAGCTCAAAGGCTAAAAGTCTCTTCAACAAAAAAAAAAAAAAGAAAAACTTAAATTTTGCTCCATCTTTGCTTGTTTTCACGCCACATTCTGCAGTCGCTTAAGCTGAAGTAAGATGAGTGCCACCCCCTGTTGTATATAAATATGCCCATGTGTTTTTTGGCAACATCCAGATCTCATTGTAGAGAAGATTTACTGCTTAACATCCATGTGCCAGTGTTCATTCAGTTTCTTGTATAAACCCCAGGCTGGGAAACAGGCTGCTTCTCCACTCATGTGGGGAGCCAGCCTGTCGTCAATCAGCCAAAACATCTTGTCAGCCGGTCGGGCTTTTTACTTTCGGACACATCCAGCGACCTGAGGGACACAGATGAGGTAGAGCGAGCGGTAGACGGAGATAGCTGTGGGACTGCGATCTCTGCTATCAAGAAAAATTGTCTTTGGTAGTGGATGTACATTCCCTCAGTGATATCCCATCAGGCCAAGGTGAGGAGGCAGAGGGCCTGTGTGTGTTTCTTCATGTACAGGGCTGATGTTGATGTCCTACACTTGATAGGCCCTAGCCAAGCATCAGCGTTAATGGCCCACCAGGGAGACCTGACAGCTGAGCCCACATTCACTTGCCCTCACACACGCATACACTCACCCACACACACACACCTCATTGCCTGTTTGACACAACTCCTCGCAACTGATGGACTACGTTGATACAAGTACATGGTAGCAAACAAATGCATCATGACACACGCTGTCCCTCCTGCTCTACCTAAACACAGACAGAACACACACACACACTATCCCCCTCCTACACAAAGACACCTCTAGTTGTGACATATGTTGTGTTAGAGGTCAGTTTGCCACTGTGGAGCCCCAGGGGGAGCTGCAGGTCTGTGGAGAATTCCTCTGCAGTGTTTACCAGTATGTATGTATGGTCTTATGCTTCCAGAGCACCATAATTGTGGGCTGTGCCTGATTAGAGCAGTTCTATGCATAGGTGTCCAGAAAAAAAAAAGGCTCTTTGATCAGGTCCCTTGGGTCCTGCACTGCTGCAAACACCCACCCAAGGCACTCTTTTTCTATCTCTCAGCTTGAAAAGAGGTTGTAAAACAACACCCAGGAGAAAAGGCTTTGCTAAGACATAAGCATACACACATGCACAAAAAAAAAAACATGCATTGTTATATATAAAAATGCATGTATACACTTGTCACATGTATATGTTCAAATATCCCTGTGGATTTAATATTCCATCAACAATAAGCTGCAGCAACTGCTACATTAGGTGATATTACAATCAAATAATTAGCTTGCTCGAAGGTGTTTGTGGTAATATGTCATTGCAATCTCATAAAGCCATTAACCTTTCTGTCTAAGGCACCCAGACTATGCACAAAGCCCATTTTCTCTATGCCTAATTTACTTTTTCGTGCAACCTGACCTGTTGAGCATGCCCACAAATCCTTTCTGTGTTTGCAGGCTGTGAGAGCCCACACTGTCGCAGACACTGAAACAGAATATCAAAAAGAAACAACAATTTGTTTGTTTATGTCTAATTTTAAGGATGATAGAATTGTACGCACTCACCTATGCACACATACACATTAGACACATCATTTCAGGCTATTATTCCTCAGTAGGAGAAAAAAAAAAAAGGGGGCCTGCAAAGATGTCATTCCAAATAGCTGCAAACCAACTCCAGCTAGCCGATGCCAGGAGCTTTTAATTCACAAAGCTGATTTGGCGAAAAAGAGACGAGGCTTTAGCACAGTTGGATGCTAGCTTGGCAGGAGAAGGCAGAGGAACTGCATGGCACAAATACACATTAAATGAAATGTGCTCACTCTTCTTCCTGTTCCTGCTGGAGTGATTATCCTTTAAACGCTTCATACTCGTGTAACATTGGGAGTTCAAAATTGCACTTCTTCTTCCTCCTCTCTCCCTTCCTCACTGTCCTTATCTTGTCCTTCGTGTTCTCACCCTCGCTTCTTTGAACCTCTTACACATCACACCCTGTCTCCGTTCCTCACACCGGTTTAGTCTGTTCTTGCAAACCATATTGTTGGTAATCTTGCCTGACTTCCTCGCAGCCTCACATTTATTTTACCCCGTCTTTTCCCTCATTTCTCTTCCTCCCCTCCTGCCCTGCAATGAGGCACCTGCCCCCCCGGGTTGGTAACTGGTGCTCTCCCAGCTCTGCTCCCACTCGCTTTCCCAGTCTTTACCTCCTGGCATGGTGTTCCGTTTCTTACAAGCTCGTTCATCACTCTAAGGTTGGATTTATGTTTAAACACAGTGTGATTTATAGGGGAATTGTTTTTCTGTTGGGTAAATCAGCTTTTAGGAATGTGTTGTATGAGAAAGGGTTCGAGACAGAATGATACCTGTAGCACTTTGTATTTTAATGGAGTGCTAATGGCATTTAGCAGTAAACACATTGGTTGTCAGCTGTTAGTCAAAACAAGGTTCGACCTTTGCCACACTTTGACCTTGTCTTTTTTTTAACACTGCGATGGAAAGAAAAATGAAATAAATGGAACATTTGGAAAATATGTGGGAAGCATTCAGTATGAAATCTATTGGCTCCAGAGAAAACAGCAGAATGATGCATTTTTTACACAATGATGGGCCCATCCAACTTGGTCTGTCTCACAATGCTTTTAATTCTTCTCTGTTTCCGTGGCCAGATGACTGCAAGTGTATTAGTTTGAGCAAGACTCTTTAAAATTTATTGCTCACCAAGGCTGGTATTATTTTCTGAGCTAAAAGCATTGAAAAATAAATCTTTTTTTGGTTAACTTTAATTTATTTCATGAACACCAATTCCAGTGTAACACACTGTAGCCTATGCTATTTGCCCAAGACTAAACAGCAGACAGACAAAGTAAGGAGGGCAGTCTGAAGAGTATTTAGCTGCTAAAGAGACAGATACAGACCAAAAAAAAAAAAAAAAACTAGAAGGAGAGTAAATATTGGACATACACTTATCAGGTGGACAGGGGCAGGACTTCATGTGAATGCTAATGCTGCTCATTTTTTGGTGGACATTTAAATAAGTTTCTGTGTGCTAAGACTTTCACCTTATCAACTAATTGTTAGTGTGTTTTTAAATTGTAGCTGAAGTCAGCCATGAAATTAATTCAGGATATGTTAAGAAACTAAACCTGTTGTCCCCATCCTTCACAATGCATGATGGGTAGTTTTTAAATTGATCCAGAATAAGATTCATATTTTTGGTGAATGCAAAAATATATAGGTTGAAAAAAAGATTTCTTTGATGGTGATACAGTGGAACGGATGTTAGCTTTAATGCTTAGTGGATTAAGCCCCCATTTGCTAAATCAATAAATTTGAGTGAAGTGAGGTCTAAAGGTAAATTAAATCTGGAGCACACACTGTAAACACAGGACAAACCAGTGTGAGCTACCAGTTGACACTGCCAAAGAAGAAAAAAATGGGTTACTTGTTAAGATAATGAGAATTGTGGCGAAAGCAATACTTCCAGTACACTCGCTCAAACTCTCTCTCTCCTGTCTACCTTGAGCTCATCTCTCTGCAGATCTCTCCCAGTGGATTTCTCGTACTTTCAAACCCCTCCTCTACCATCTTCCCTTGTTATATATCCATTCTCATGTAGCTGCATGTCTGCCCTTTCACCTCTGTCTTCTCCTCTCTTACCTCACCTCAGAGGATGTGGTCTGGTGGGGCTCGTTGTGGTTCCTTTACGTTCCTGGACCTCCTGGTCTTTTGTTTCTCCAGGCTCACTCACAACACCTCAACGCCGCATGGTTACACACCGCTCCTCTCCCTCCCCATCCCATCCCTCCCCTCCCTCCATCCTCCCCACCCCCTGTTTTCTTATATCTCTGCTCTCCAGCAAGCCCTCAGCCCCGTGGGGTTCGAGGATCATATCCTTCATCTCTGATCTGTAGCAGCAGGGAGCCCACCAGATTAATGCTTAAGTAGCTCCACTTGCATTGATTCCCAGCGTACGCCTCCCACTCTTTCTCTGTCTATATAGCTCAGTATCTCCCTACCACACGCAACTACACGCACACACCCCATTAGCTAGAGTGGCATCTGCTTTTAACTGTACCCGTCGGAGCACTGGCATAGTCTCCACATCCATGAATCGGCCAGTACTAATTGCAGCACCACATGTCCAATTGATGCCAGCTGCCACAGTGAGGTACAAAGGCAGAGAGAAAGAGACCTTCTCAGTGTCATTTCATTGCTTCTTCTAGCCCAGAAACTTTGGCTTTATGGCCTTGTGATCATATATGCATATATAGTTATTATTAACATTAATAGGTATGGGATGTCTGCACTGGTTCCCGTGCCTGTCTTGTGTGTGAATGTGGGTACATGGGACCCTGCTGAGTGGAGGAGCTCAGGACTTATGTATTATTCATGTTTAGGAGAAACTTGCGTAACTTGAAAATGTGCTTGTTTGATACGAGCATGAAAGAGTGCCCCTCCTCACACATGAATCATAGATGTCAGCTGGTCCATTTGTTCTGTATGTTGTTGGACTTATCACCCTTGTCATAACCTCACCTGACTTTGTTCTTACCACAGTCCTTTAATTAGGCCTGCAGCATGAGGGGCTGGCCACCTCCAAGTTAATAGTGAGGCATGCTAGATGGCTACACACATACTTGTATAACTAGAGTTACATCCTGTAACCTATAATTCACCTAATTTTGATAGTGATTAATTATTTTTTAAATAAAAATAAGGCAATTACAATCATCCATCCATCTATCCATCCATCCATCCATCCATCCATCTGTTACCCCTAATCTTTTCAAGCTGATGAGCAATGAGTCAGTTCATCACAGGGCTGACACATAGAGACATACAGCCATTCACACATATTCTCATCTACAGGCAATAAAGAGTCGCCAGTTGACCTGCCTTCCATGTCTTTGGACTGTGAGAGGGAGCAGCAGTATCTGGGGGAAAGCCATGTATACGAGGAGAGAACATGTAAACTCTTGAACTCCATCATAATTACATTCAGTGAAAAGAAAATGCAAAACAAAAGACAAAAGAATGTTGTATCAAGTAGGTGGGCATGCCAAACAAAAAAAGGACATTTTTGAAATGTATTTTATATGTAATTATTTTGATAATTAAGATAATTATCCTAATTATCTTATCTATGTTGTAATTATCTTAGTTATTATTATTATCATTAGCAACAACTGGAAAATGTATATCATAAGCAACTGTTTTGTTCGATTAATAGTTACATAAAAAAGCTTATTTCTTATTAAAGTTCAGTCCTTGTGGTGACTTACTTCATCAACTTTGTGCTTGCAATAACATAAAATAACTGAGTGACCAAAAAAAAAACTTGACTGAGTGATTTGCTATGCACACACACACAAAAAGTGGGATTTATATTATAAATATCCTGGTAACACTTCATTAGCTAGATACTTTAAGAATTAAAATAGTTTTCTGTCGTGTATGAGCTTGATTGGCTTTTGGTCAGGTACACATCAGGTTGTCTGGCTGAGGTTGGGGGTGATTAGGGGTTTAGGGACACTAGTTATTAACACTGAGAAAATTCCTTCAGTTTGCATCCTGACTAGTAAGTTGGAGAAGTGTGGAGCTTTAAAAAATTGCTAAGCACCTTTAATGAAACTGGTTCGAGCAGTGAAAGTAAAGTAACAAGTGATATGTATACTTACTTTTGTCAATGAGTAATTTCTACTGGACTGTAAATATTATTTAAATAAGTGATAAAAATTAATAAGTTAATAAATAAAGGTGAATGATAACAAGTGAAACTGAAACTTAGATGGAAAGGACAACTAGAACAACAAAAAATAAAGCACAAGCTGTAATAAACTGCAATCATCTGTAAACTGCAATATACTCTATCATTTTTATCGCACACACACTAAGTGAAGACACTAGTGTGTGTGTGTGTGTGTGTGTGTTTCTGTGTCCTCATGCGCACTTCAGAATGAATAAAGCAGAGCAAGACATCATATTACAGGTTATTAGGCAGGCTTATTCTGGCCTGACATTTTGCTGACTGTAATTGTTTTTGATATATTTAATTCATCCGCCGCTCGCATTTCTTTTGTTTTCATTGCAGCTTTCTGCCTTGTTAGAAAAGCATTGGGAAACGGATAGACGACATAAGCAGCGGAGCTAAATCAACATAATGAAAGCAGAAAGTGGCTCCTCTGGGAAGAATATCCAAATGACAGACATCTCAACGACTCTATCATGAGCTACATCATTGTTCCAGATGGATGGCATTCAGCTTAAAGCAATAGTTTGCTTGCAATCTGTACAACACTTAAACTTTTCAGCATTATTAGATTAGGTGATTAGATGAAACCTTAATGGTCCCTGTGGGGAAACTGGGCTTGTTGCAGCAGCGAAGTGGAGGCTCGAGATTAGAATTAAACAAATAGAAAGTACTAAAGATAATACTACATGCAATTTGTACAGCAGAGTGTAATGGCTGGCAGATTACTTTGTGGATTTGTAATGGACATAGAGGGATGGAACACTGGCTGGTTCATTAGGTGAGTGTGTATGTAAGGACATACACAATTAGAGAGCTGGGGTATTTCCTTAGGGGCATTCCTTACTCGAGAAAAAAAGGGGAAGTTTAGAGCTGCACAAATCAATATATATTTTTTAAGAAAAAATGATTAGGACATGCTGGCTACATAAGGATTAAATTTAACTGTAAAAAAAAAAAAGAACAACATGACTAACCCTAACCCATGTCTTCATATATGAAGCCAAAACCTCTTTATCGCCTCCCAGTGTCTGGCTGCAGTACAGGTAGATATCCCGCCTCACTGTTTATGCAGATGCCGGTGTTTAAATGATCATTTTCTTTTATTTTGGTTTTAATAAGCTATTAAATGTAATTTCATGATGAACAGCGAACTGTATTATATAATTGAGTCATGTTTTGTTGAGTTGTTGCACTTGCATTATTCATTATGAATTAAAGAGTGTTTAAAGCTCAAAGAAAGGTAAAGGTGCATTTCTTCTTGTTACCGGTAATTTCATGATGAACAGCGAACTGTATTATATAATTGAGTCATGTTTTGTTGAGTTGTTGCACTTGCATTATTCATTATGAATTAAAGAGTGTTTAAAGCTCAAAGAAAGGTAAAGGTGCATTTCTTCTTGTTACCGGTTGATAACTTCCCTGTTAACACAAGTCAGAGAGCAGGGAAGGATGTCAGCAACCAAACTTAGTGTGAATAAAATTTAAATACACAACCTGAGTCATTCAAGTGGATACGGCCAACTATCATCACAGCTGTAAAACAATGATATAAACAAATCCCACGATCTCAGGTTATTTCACAAGATCATCAAAATGTCTTTAGTTTTCATTGTTTTGATAAAGAAACATCTAGCAACAAAAATATATATTGTGCGTTAAAAATTGTTAATACCTGCCTCCACAGGAATTTGTAGTAAAATGGAATAACACTCTTTTTTAAAAAGAAATTATCTCTAAACTGGCACCTGTGTTATCACAAATGAGTGCAACTCTAAAAACATTACTTTCAAATATTTGTCAGTTTTTTCTTACCAAACTTGGCAAAAGGTAATTACTGTATGTCTTTTCTGTAATTATAGATAACAGCAGTAAAAAACCAGCCTTACTGTGAAAGCTGCATACAGATTAACTTTATAGTTAAGGTAGACTGTGGGTGCACTCATTTTAAGGTGACTGTTTAGAGAATGAAAATGAATTAAAAGAAGAAAATATTTTTCTTGAGTAAAACTTGCTCATAGGGCTATTAAAATTAACCACAGTGGGTGGATTTAGGTGTAGCACAGTGTCAGATATATTTTATGTCTCCTGCACATGATGGGACCGTCTGTGCTGCAAATATAAAAAAGGATTTATTTTGGCCTCCATTATGCTGGTTGAGCAAAGCAGCATTAAATGAGAGACCTGCATTTCACCTTTGGAGCACATTCACAGATGTATGGGAGACATTCCAGTGTGAGAACGTTGCCGTGATACTTTTCTTTTGAGAAAGTACAAATAAAACACATCTCCTTTTTTGTTCAACTTCCTGCTTCCAACCTCCAACTCCTCTCCAGGTACATGACTAATGAGCCCTGAATTATTCTATAGAAAAAATCCTGCAGTGAAGCTGCTGTAAAAGTTTGCTTTTCTATTCCTTTTTTTGCTCTTGTTTCCTCCAAACAAAGATAACTTTGTAACCTGTAGAAGCCCAACATCTTTCACTGTGAATTCCGGTTGTGCACTGGAGCACTGGACACAGAGGCTTAACCTTCAATGCAATGTCTCATTTTTCTATGCTAGATGTCTCCAGAAATCCTCAAAAAAGCCAAACCACACTCATCATTAATTAGCAACTAATTCTTGTGATTGAATTCAGGCTGAAAGGGATGCTGACCACTTTTCCAGCCAACATTCGCCTTGTTATCATATTCAAAGCCTCATAATGTTGAATTTGTGGACACAAACATTCACTCCCCCTCCTCTGACTGCCAGCCTTGAATTTAGCTCCCAGCGTCTTCATGTCCATCTTTATGGTGCCGTGGAAAAACTGGTGTTGTTGTAGAAAAACAAGCAGGCAAGGGGAATCATTAGAGGTGTGAAAACAGACTGATGGAACAGGTAAAGTGAATGAGATGGATGACCGGAGCTGCAGCAGCCCCGAGGACGAATCCAGGATGTGACTAGTATACATGTTGTGTGACAGCTCTGATTAAGACGCGTGCCGGCTTATCTGCTCCCTCTCTGTCTTTTTGCATCTCACATTCTGACTCTCACACAAACACAAACCAGCTAAAATGGAGCAGTGGTGGAAAACGCCGGGGACATGGGGAGAGGAGACATTCATGTTTGCGAGGCTGATCAAGGACATGAAATCGCAGCAACTAATCAAAATCAACACGATTCCAAGGCAGTGCTACAGCTAACGCGCAGTACTTATTCTCCCTTTTGAGGAGAAAAAAAAAATCAAGAGTGATAGTCCATAGACACAGAAGATTCAAGTGCTACCAGCTTGTTTGCAACCACAAATTGAACTTTGTGGATTATAACATGTAAAAAAAAAGTCTTAACATTCTGTGGATGTTTATTTCATTTGCTAAATTCAAGTTAAAAAAATAGAAAAAAATGCAATATTTTACTGTTGCTAACCATTTTACAGGATGTGCATTTTACAATGTCTTTTTCTCACCTTTCCAGACAGCCTTGGTTGTCATGGACGTCTTAATTGTGTCATACAATATTAAGTTTCTATGTAAACACAAACATTGTCATTGAGTTACATTCAAAGCAGACTGATTTGAAAAGTCTCAATAGCTTCATCTCATTTAATCACTTTTGACAAAAATAACTGAGAACCTGAAACTCACCTTGATGGATGACACAACTCAGACAAAGAAAAGCTGCACAACACCATTTAGGTTTTTGATAGGTTGAAAAAAAACATCTTTAAATTTGGTAAATGTCTTGTCTGTTGCGATCACATGACATCGTTTCTATTGAAATAGCTAAAAGGAGTCAGTTATAAATAGTTTCATTGTTTAGTTTGAATTTTAGCAAGCTTTCATAAATCAGGAGTAATTAATGCATTTGCAGGGATCTTTTGTCAGCCGACCCACGTCAAAGTAATAGATACATACAGCTGTCAGATAACATATGTAGGGGAAGACTCAAAATAAAATACAATTATGGATAATTAAAGGGTTTTAAAAATTATTCGAGAAGTAATTGAACTGTATGGAACAGAGAAAGAAGTCACATTAAGCTGTGGATACATAGAAAATACTTGCAATGTAAACTTATTGACTGTTAAGCCATTTTTAAGAATTTGTCTACGTCTCGATAAGAGAAATAAACAATGTCCCAGCCTTACACTTTCAACTAAAAAAACCTAATAAATACCAACACTAGTTTATTAAAGGAATATAACATTGCTCTAATCACTTTATAATTATCAGTTAACATCTTCCTGTTTAAAAGGCAAACAGTACAAAAACAAGAAAAAAAGAAAGGTAATATAGAATCAGTTTCATTTAAGTTCCGTAATCAGAATAAAACTCCATGCTCTCATGTTGTTCTTTGGTGGAACCTTCTCAGTTATGACGGTGATGATGTCACTGTTCTACAGTCCATGTTCTGTGTACTTGTGTTGGACTTGGCAGTTGGATTCTCACTCACTTGGGAACTGATTGCTCAGCTACCCCAAAACCCTCTGAAGGGACACATTAACCCATATCTTGCAGTCCAAATGGATATCATCAGGTCAGTCTTAATACGTTTTTACAGCGTAGGAAGCTTTATATCAGATCGTTTCTTCTCTTTGCAGTGCTTTGGTGGGGACTGAAGTACAGTTGTATTGTTTTAGCATTGCAGCACTTGGTTGGGGCTCTGTTGTGATGTTACTGGGTCATCATTTTGTCATGAAGAGCCAGATATTTCAGATGAGATAAAAGCTAATAGCTAACTCTAATGCATATACATCGGGGTTAAATTGAAATGTTGAGAAATGTGCATTGTTCCGGATTAAATAAATGATGAAATACAAAAAAAACAAAAACTAAGGGGAGTTAATAAATTACTTTCTAAATCAAATTTGCGTTGGGTTGTAAACAAAAATGTCTGAGTGATTCTGCTGGAAGCTTTTCTTTACATCTAAGATGGCTATCATTGTGCCTGCATGTATTTTTGTATGTGTGTCGTCCTACAAGCTGGTGTGACAGTTGAAACAATGGTATTTAATTCTCTGTTGATAATTTTATTTCTATTATGTTGTGTTGATTTGTGATGAGGGTGTCGTAGCTCGAAGGAGGATTCGTGGATTAATTTGTTATATTTAATGTTGTGTCCTTTTATTTTACTGTATCAGACATATCTAATTAATATTATCTTAATTAGTTGACATTTTCCTTTGGGGGGGCGGACTTTTGCACAATACATGACTATATTCTAACTCCTTGTTTTCTAGCTCTAGTTTTCTTCCTGTAAGATCAATATGAGAACAGTTTTCCTGTATTACTGTGTTTGCAGTTTCCCAGATTAATGTTAGTAAGTAGTTTATAGAATTATTTACATTCAAAAAATAATAATCATTCTCTCCTTTTAAATGTGCTGAAGTCGGGGTCTTTCAGTGCTGATATACTGAAGCACCATCCAGAGAAATGTATAGGGAACTACTTACTGTGGAGATGTAAGGGATCAGAGCAAGATTACTTATTACATTTGAACAGTGTGGAAGAAGTTTATACAAGAAAATGATAGATGTAGCTGTGAGAAATACAAAAAATACTATATTTGCTGGAGTATTGTAGCCAACTGTTGTTGAACACCCATTGAAATTTCCTCCATATTCTTCATTATATCAGTGGATTGTCATTTTCCGCTTGCTGTTCCTGAACAGTCTATTGCTGGTTTGAGAAGTACTAAAATCACCTTAAATGGTAATTTTGAGGTCTGTGAAATTGCATGAGGATGTGAAGAAGCTCTGAAATAGGATTATCTGTGCGGGGCCTTAAATACTTGCTAGGGTCAGATTTATATTGTTAGAGTATTTATTTAGGACGTTAAATCTCGCATCAGTGATGATGGAGATATGAGCTGTTGTGATTTTCCTGTAAATCAATATGGATTCTCCTCTTTCTTTAAACTACAGGAAGCAGAAAAAATTTGATTGACTTGTATTGATTCTAAGTTATGGTCATTAGAGTGTGACGTGTGTTTTTTGAAGTAGGCATATATATCAAGATCGAATTGATTTAAGTGGTTGTATATTTTATTCCTTTTAGCCTGGGAGCCAGTCCTCCGTATGTTCCAGCTTAGGAATTTAAGTGGGGTGTTGTTAAATACATCCAAGTGCATTGAGTTGTGTGTGTCTGTGTGTGTAAGTTTTTGTTTTGTGGGTGTGCAAGCGAGGACAGATTATCGTGCTCACTCATGCTGTCGCTTAATGACATGGGAGAGGTTCATTCCAAGTCTGTCTGTCGATCAGGCCTCCACTTTGGTCCAGACTGACTCATATCTTAACAAGTACTGGATGGATTGCCATGAAATATGGTACAGACTTTAAAGTGAGCCAAGGGGATGACGCCTATACTGACTTCAGTGTTGACTGCATCTCATTCTCCAAAAGAAAAAAAAATCTCCTGCAAACACCAAAACTAATGATGCATTTGTCCCTTTCTCATTCATTTAAAACTTGCCTACAATGTCTGAGGCTCTCAGCCACAAACCCATTTTCTAAGTGCTAATGATCTTAATCTTAAAAAAAAAAAGAAGAAACCCTTAAATGGCGTATTTCTTTTTTAAAAAACAGCCTAGTTTTACACAGGAGTAAATATTGCATTCCTTGGGGACTGCTTCAGCTGCAGATTTAGACACATTTTGTTTTCTGGTTAAGTTTTACAAAAATCAGGTCCATGTTTGTGGGATTGAGTCCAAATAACCTAAAGTATCTTTGTATGTGCTCATGGTAATGAAGGAACATGTCATCCAGTACAATAGTGGGGCTCATTTATGTGTTTTTAATAGTTTGGGGACAATAAAGGAGCTCTCTGGCACAGTGACACAGCCAACACTTGTTAGCAGAATAAATTGGTGACAGTGTAGCATTTTCCTAATGAAACTTTATTCTCCCTCAAGCCCGGGATGATGTGATAACCAGGAGAGCTGGTACTGCATGAGAGTAAACAGAACTCAGTTTGACATGCGGATAAATGAAAGCATTTGTTTTGGATTCTATTACGTGCTCCGTGCAGGGGCAGAAAATGCATTTATTCCCCTGCAATGAAACCAGCTTTGCCTCGCTGTAACCGAGTTTCTCCAGCTTAGATATTTTTTGGCCTAATTGTTGCCCGTGGCTAAATCCTATCCATTTGCATCGATCTCCTTTGAAGAGAGATGCAGATGAGCTTAACGAGTGTGCTAATTATGCTCGCTCAGCGTGGGGAGCCTGCTGTAACCGCAACTTTGTGTGTATATACATGTGTACGTGTGTGTGTGTGTGTGTGTGTGTGTGCATATTTGAAACCTAATGCTTGTGCAGGCCTGAGTGTTTGTTTTTGCACATGCATAAATACTAGGGACAAACAACTTGACGTTAAGAGAGTGACTTAGTTTGAATATCATTCAGTGGATTAATAACGAGTGTGAACGAGCTTTGATTGCTGTGTTCGGAAGCTGCACATGTAGTTCGCTCAGTATCAGAAACAATCCATTATTCTACACAAAAGGGGAGGAAAAAGGAACTATTTTTTTCTCAAAACAGCCACAGAACAATATTTTTCAGAGTTGACATGAGAATGATGACAAATACTATTGTTTGTGTGTGTGTGTGTGTTTGTGTGCGTGCACCTGAGGCTGTTTTGCTCTAGAGTATGTGTGTGCATGCTGCTCTGCCAGCCAGTGTAATGGCAATGACTGGTGTTGTCTCCCCTAGCACACAATAGCCTGGACACCCAGACAAAATGTCACTCGACAGGCCTGCCTCTTCTATCTCTCTCTCTCTCTCTCTCTCTCTCTTTCTCTCTCTTCCCTCATTCCTTCCTCTTTGCTGAGAGGGATGTAATGACATGGACGAGTGACAGAGCTGGAGCATGAAAAGCTGTGACACCGGGGCACAATACGTACATTTGTGACTAAACATCTCGGAGACATGAAAGCGCTCTAACAGATAGATAATTGGCCGTGGTTGAAGCTCCTTAAAAAAACCAGCCGAAGACAGTGAGGGGCTGCATCCGTCAAAACACATCAAGGTTAATGGAGAATTTGAGAAATGTTAGGTTCCTTTTTTTTAAAAAATCTCAGTATTTGGAAGGGGGGGAGGGAGCACGCCACCCAGCAGGCGAAGCTTTGGGCACACAAAGGATGTTTTCATTGCTTACAGGATGAGGCCGTCCTGTTTTTGACTTTAGCTGTTTCCCTGCTGCATTTTTCACTCGGAGAAAAAGAGAAACCCAGAGTTTTTACAATGCAGGAGACGGATGACACATCTGACATTTTAAACAGTATGACCACGTCAGATTCCCATTTCACGAGGCATCATACAGAGTGTAGCTTATTTCTTCAAAGGATGACAACTCAGAGGTCTCGCCGTGTTGTGTTTCCGTCTCTCTTGTTATCTGCTAACTAAAAAAACAAAGCAGAATCCATATTTTTCTGTTGACAAGGCGGTCTGTTTCCATTTTATTTGCCCTAAATTTAAATTTGCTGCAGAACAAATATGCATTGCCGACAGATATACCTGACAATATAGCTAACAAGTATTGGAAATTGGATTTTCAAAACAACCCAAGGGCAGTACATTACGTCGAAAGAAAAGTGAGATTCCAGGCATTCATACACTTAATTTTAAATTTGCAAAAATGGAAGGCATAAAGAAACATTTCATGTTTTTTTTTTCCTAGATGGAAGCATCTTTCTCGCAACTGTCACATTCCTGAAAAAGGTAACAATAGAATTAAATAAAGCAAGCAAGAGCAGCAGTCATGTAAACGTGTATGCGGCAAGACAAGCTTCATCCAGTTCCCATTTGCAGGAAGTGCTCCCTTGAATTCCTCGTTTAAAACAAGCAGTGTTCTCCTTGTCATGTGCTCGACTGTGAGAGAGCCGAATGTTTTCCTCGGACGTTAGCCTGATTATGACAAGACAGACCGGGGGGCAAACAATCTGAGGAGATCAGACACATACATGCACATGTTGGGACTCAAGTGTGCCGAGGTTTGGCGGAGAGTATAGCAGTCATTGGAGAAGAGAGGAGAAGAGAGAACAGACAGGCGGGCTGGCTGAAGTGAGATGGATGTTGGCTCTTGGAGGAACCTCACAGCACACGGCTGCTGGGACTTAGAGATAATTCGCTGCTTGTCTCTGAAAACAAGATGTAAAGCCATACTTCATTGTTGTCCTTGCTGTCCCATCTGCCATGGGCCAGAATGAAAATGACCTGTGTTTATGCTTGAGTGCAGCATCCTTCTGCATACAAGCCAGCATGCAGGAAATGCAGCAAATCCTGCCAAATTCAAGTCCACACATAGACAAGAGGATCTTCATCCCTAGGTAGACTTGTCTCAAAACTCACAAGCCTTTACACAAACACCCACAATGGCTACAGGTTCAGTTCACAGTTGATGATGAAGCCTTGTGACTCATAAGGCTTATTTTAATTAGCTACATGGTCATTAAAATGTGTTAATTGTAAGCATTGTGTTAATGCTGTGTCAAAGTCAGCTAAGGACGAGGCTCGACGGAAACCGTGGTTTAGCCACTCTCCAGTAATGCAGTGTGACCCTGTGTAATTTCAGTATGATAATTGGAAGAAGTCCCCCTGCCCCCTAAATGAACACACACAAACACACACACAGGCACACACCCTCTGGACGAACTTTGGCAGATGAGAAAGCAATACAGCACCCCCTTTTGGTGGGCTCTCTGCAGGGAAAAAGGGTCTCCAACACCTCTGCTGGCAGGAAAAAACACACCACACATAAGGAATAATTTACCATGGTAAGAGAAATTCACTACTGTCACCGGATTTGCAGATATGGGAAAATTGCTAAGTGCTGCACATTAATGCACCTGTCGTACCGCCAAGCATATTATTCAGTGTTATGTGGCAATTTGGTGCATATTGCAATACTGAAAAAAGGGAAGCGTAAACCCCATTGTAAAGCCAAGCAACCCCTCTGTGAAGAAAATTAATTATTCATACAAAAGCAGCACAATAGTATAATTCAGAAGTGCCATGAATAATGCATTTCAGATGTGAGGTCTTAAACAAAGCAGAGGTAAAAAAAAAAAAACTAAACAAAACTATGTGCTTATTGTTATTTTTCATTTGTGAAGTGGAGATCAGGACAATAAATAATAGTGAGATTTAAGCCTGTTGATAGCATGAGATTCACACGAAAATCTAATAAGATGACAGGGATAATAATAAAAATGTGATGCATTTTCACTTTAGCTGTAACTGCAGCGTCTTCTGTTACACTGAGAGCTTTAAAAGTCAGAACTGACCGGCCATAGGAGTGTAAAATCCCTACTCTCACATATACGTAGCCTGAGTACAGAGCCTGAAGGCATCACAGTGCCCGCTGAAGTGTCATGTCAGTGTCAGATCCACTTGGCAGAGTTATGAAATTTGCCCATGGGCTGAAACCGTAGCACGGCATTCGCCATTTTGGTTCAAGCTTCCACACGGATAACGGATGTGCTTGGCGGTCAAGAGCCCTGGGTTGAAAACGCAGTTCCATCTCCCAGTGGCGCTGCTTTCAAGGACTCAGCCGAATGTCGTAGTTAAGAATACAGTTGGGCGAGTCATACACGTGCTGGAGCCTATTGCACAATAAGCGAAGACGTGAGGGACGTGAGGGAGCTAAGTATCAGTGTGAATAGGGATAGGTCATAGGATGTTGTTCTGTCATTTATTTTTTATTTCTCGTAGTTGCACTGGTATGGACCTAGAGTGGCCTTTTTTAAATACTGCAAACGTATAGTCAGTATCGAAATTGAAGAAACAAAACTGTAAACAAACGTTTCTGTGTGAGTGTTTTACTTATTTTGCACAATTCCCCAGCTGAAGTGCAAACTCTGTTCTTTCCCTCCCCTAGATAACATATTGGTATTGTCTCTGACTGCTATAGGTCCTGGTACGTTTTCTTACAAATTTTGGCTATTTTTGATAAGCCTCATTCGAAGTAATGACTTCGTCTGCAGACCCCGAGTTCAGAAGTAGGAGTTAACACAAAGACCGTGAAGGCAGCATTGCCGTTTGTCTTCCGCTTGTCGGATACACGCAGCAACAAACATGACCGCTTCTGTTATTGTCCGAAGGCTAGCAGCTCTGTCAGGGGCTTCGGCGGTGACAGCTGGAGCGTACGGGGCTCACGGTAGGAACTCTTCGTTAGCTAATACTCCATAGTTAGGCAAGAGTTTTTCCATTCATTGTGCTGGATAGTATCGGTCAAGAAAGACCCCTTGGTCAACCACGTACTGCTCCAGCCTCCTTCCTCAAACAAGCCAATTTAACGTTGACTTCCTCACTGACACAGGCGCAAAACGCCAAAACATTAGCAATCAACATTTATTATTGTTTTAGAAGCTAATGCTTAATTCGGCATACAAAGGTTATGAATTGTAACACGGTGCTTTGGTAAAATAACCAATTGTGTAATTGAGGTGACCCGCCCCACAAGGTGACATGGTGGGAGTCTAGTTATTTTAAATGAGCCAACGGCAAGAGTGTGAGTTGACATTTGGTAAATGTAGTTCAATGAAAAGGTGAACTCTTTTACTGTTGCTAACTTTTTGAAATGCTATCAGTCAGTATGCTGACTCATATGAAGGCTGCACTGACCCTGTTTTTTGTGTATGATAACGATGTTTACACCACACTGTTGATGACAATACGAGAGTACTCAAAAGACTCTGTTGTTACCACTGACAGGGTCAATAAGAGTGGAAGAGTGGAAAAGTCTGAACTAAACATAAAGCTTTATAAAGACAGAGGTCCCATATGGTAAAATCACTAAAAAGTTTGTGGAAACACAAGAAAGCCTTCATTAACATGTTTTTGTTTGATTGTATACAGATTGTACAGAAAGGTAACATTTACATTACATGGTAATTTGTGTCATTTTTCTTGATTAGGTTTTAAAAACAAGGACCCCGATGACTACCAGAGAGTGGTATGTATATACACCTTGAAGAAGCAAATACAAGCTCCATTAAACTTCCACTTCATTGCTGCTGCAGCCTCCCAAAGTAGTTTCTACCTCAGTGATCTTGTTTGAAATCATGATGTTGATTATGAAGTTTTGAAATTGGTTTTAGAATCACTGTAGCAATGCTTTTTCTCCATGGTATATAAAAAAACAGAAAAATACCAGTGAAAAAATATTTTTGAACTTGACTTTAACTATTGATATGGAAGCTTTCTGAACATCAAAAGTCAGGAAAATTGAGTTAAAATATCTCTAATATATTTTTATAGTCCCTTGTGCTCAATTGATGAGAATTGTTTGGTAGATGCAAGGTATCAACACATTCCTCTTTTCACTATCATCCTGTAGTCCATTTACACTGTACAGTAGAAGCCCTCATCAAGCCATTACTGGAAATCTCAGACTGACTAAAATGAAGAATTTTTCTGAAAGCTTTGTCTCTGTGTGCCTGCCTCTCCAGCTATATGAAACTGCCAACAAGTATCATTTCTACCACAGCCTGGCCCTGCTGGGTGCTGCCCATTCTGGCAAACCTGCTGTGGTAAGTATGGCAGACCAATACCGGCTCTCAGGCCTGGATGCACTTGAGTATTCTCTAAAATTGAACCAGTGTGATATTGTCAGTCTGACCTCACTTGGAACATTAGTTTTCTTTTAGTCAGTAATTACAGAGGTGCTGTTTTGAACACATCTGTGGATAACTGTTGGTAATGGAGCAGTGAAACTTAAGAAAAAAATTTGCTTTGTACGTCCTGTTTTACTGCATGTATGACTAATGGAGCTACTATCATGTGCAAAACATGCTTCCAAGTATAAATGTTAGTTTTCCTATCAGGATTTTGTAGGGCAGATAACTGATAGTTGGAAGCTGTATTGGCTGATGCTCACTACCAATGAAAATGTATTTTTTTAAACTTTATTATTGTCTACAATTTTTTGTCATTAGTGGCATAATAAAAACACCTTCAAATGCTAAAGGAGCAAATGATTGTATTAAGACTCAGTCTCTGTTGAAACACTCCATGTTTCATGTTTCTCTGATCATAAACTCTCAGTCCTGCTGTGTGTTAAGCTCCATTATCCACACAAACTGGAGTATTTTGATGCACACCCCGCAACAACAGCTAGCTTGTGCGCTTCCTACTGATATAAATACAGGTTTTGCAATGCACACTGAGTTCAACCATTTAATTTCGCTTATATATTAATCAGCTAACTGTTTGTGACAGAGAGTAGAAGGACAAGTGCTATAGGAGCATTTAAGATTACTATTATTTTCTTAGGTTCATTTGCAAGTCAGTGACAATGTTAACCACAGTGAAAGCATGGCTCAGTTTGTCTTTCGCGAATAACTAGTTATACAGCTATATGTATATCCAAACGAGAAAAATAGCTGTTGCAATGGGGGTGTTGAGTTGAAGATTTTTATGTGTTTCAAACATTTTTTTAAAATCTAATTTTTAAATTGAATGTTTCTGACTGAGTTGACGGGACCTCATGAGGCTTGACAGAGTAATAGTAAAAGATATAAACCTGTCACCTTTGCCAAGTTGTAATATTCAAGCTTGACTAAATCTACTTGGAAAAAGGACCAAACACTTGCAGTTCTGTCTTGTATATATTTTATTTTAATATTTAAATGTAAAATAACATCTAGTGTTTAAAAAAACCAAACGGAACAGAACACTAAACCACGGGACTGTGAAGGTACATCAGAGCAAAGTCCAAACAGAATACATTTTTGGTATGTTGTCAGAGGCAAAATGGTGTTTTGCAACCAAAGCCGATTAAAACTTTTGGCCTTAAATGCAAAAACGTTTGGACAGGCAGGTTCACCATCACCCAGAACACTGTTCAACCATGTCATGCAACTGGTTGCCAGCTGCATGTTTTCAGTTAACATCCAAAATGTTTCTCTTTGAGGGAATCGTGTGTGTGTGTGCTCCCAGTGTAACTTTGAGGCTGTGCACACCTGGTGTTAACATGCATCCTAGAATACGTTTTGAGATCAGATCAAACCGAATTTTTTGGTAGTCAGGGACAAAGACGCCTACCTTGCTTGGCAGTGTGTAGGTGAATAAGTTCTCAGCCACCAGGAAGGGCCGCCCACTCAGCCGAAACACAAAAGACTGAACACATTGTTTTTTAAAGTTGTTGAGTAAAGATAAACTAAATAAACATTAAAGAACAGCTACAGCAATAATTAATCATTTGTTCCTTCTTATGAATTCAACATTAAATGGAATACATTTGTATTCCCTGTGAACACAACAGTTTGTCACTGAACCTGCCTGTTGGCTTCATTACAAAGCACTGTGAAGAAAGAGTTCTGGCTACACAAACTCCTCTGTATCTAAAAGTGTGTCTAACCTGCCAACATTTACTGGCTGTTTGAACACACTTTTCAACTGATCACACCATTTAATTTAAATGTAGGAAAAAGGAAAACACTTATTAAAAGTTATGTAAAATTTTACAAAAACAGCAAACTGTCACTAATTTAGGCCATTTCTTTGTTGTACCCAGTCTTAAAAATGGATTACTTTTATCTGTCATTAAGTTAAAATAAAATTAAAAACTTAATGAAATGCTATGAATTTTTTTTTCATTTATTTGTGCCTTCTTGTTAATTTGGAGTGTTATACATTAAATTATTTCTCTCCTTGTGCGAGAAATGTTTCAGTTTGTCCAAGCATGTTTGCTTCTATTGTTGGTTTGCAAATAAAAACAAAATCTTGGTCCCTGTAAACAGAGAGATGGAGGTATTTATTTGCATATGGATTGGGGCAATGAGATCAGATTACAAGTGGTCTCTTGAGACAGATGTGGGGACGCATTAATGCAAAGAGTGAACTGATGTGCTTAAAGCTGTCCACTTGTGATCCCATCAACCAAGACGGATGTTGATACTAGGTGTGCCCAGCATCTTGAAAGCATCTGATGTCATCCAGTGAAACACATCTGGAATGATAAAGAGTATATGGCCTCCAGCTTGCTGTATGCTTTTGAGTCTGAGACAATCTGAGAACACAGTTACTTTGATTTATTATGACTTAAAATCCTTACATCTGCGATTTATTGTTAACCTGACTGATGAAAAAAAAAATACAAAATGTAAAGTGTTTCTTGTGTGTCTCCCCTCTCTACAGGCTGGCACCCTCCTGATAGCAGGCATGGGGCTGTTTTGTGGCTCTCTGTACCACCAGGCCTTGACGGGGGACCCTGCGCTACGCAAGGCCGCTCCCATAGGGGGTGTGGCTATGATCGTCGGCTGGCTGGCCATTATTCTCTGAACTTTACCAAGTCCCATCTCCTCAGTAGGGCCAGTATGTGACACTAAACTGTCAGACTGTTGATAGATGAACTGGAGAGTTGGCTGAGAGGTTCAGAGTGCTGAGTTATGTCGTACATCTAAACCGCTCCCTGTCAAGGGTTGAGGGTGTCAGCACTAGATAAGGTCACAACAGGATTATCACTTTCCTTCCAGTGCTGTCTGTTTGTCACTGCTGACTTCTGACGTTTTTTATTCACATCACAATGGATACACAGCTGAATACAGTAAATGCAATAAGTTGATCTGACATTTTCAATGGTATGTCAATTTTCTATCAAGAAAGAAAATAACTAATCAGCTAATAGAAACTCCCAATGCTCTTCATAAGTTTGTGAATGTAAATACAGTACCGGTACTATCTTTTTCTTGATTTTGACCAGATTCCTCCCCACCTGCAGTAAATACAGTTTATATATCTGTGTAATTCTACCGCAGAGGTGTGGAAAATAGGGTAAAACTAACGGAAGACGTGAAGGATTTAAAATGAAATAAATACTTTTTCTTACACCTCATTGGAATTTCTGATTTCTTCACTTGAATAATTTTCACTACCTCTTTAAGTTATCTGCAAATAGAGCATGTGTTCAGCACCATCCCTCCATTTGTTTGTCTGTCAGCAAGATCAGCATCAAATCTTAATGAATATTTAAATAAGCATCAACTCTTGAAGTTTCCAAAAGTGTACATAAACTGAGTCCATTTCCCTCTCAAGCTACTCAAAAGGCTGCTCCCCTATTTTTTTTATTCTGGCCTAAAAAACATGTAAAAAAGAAAAAAGTTAGATTTTTATTAACTTCATTTATTCAGTTTCTAGTGAGTTTGCAGATCAGTGTTTTCCATTAAACTCTCTATCAGTGTATAATGCAGCAAAAATTGACCAGCTAACAGTATGAAGTTTCACCCTGAAGCATGTTAGCGGCAGCAGTGACTCACATTAGGATACTGGTGTTGGTCTGTCCATCATAGTGGTCCGATATTCCACAACTACTGGACCAATAAACCTTGATTTTGCTCAGACATTCTGATCCCCAGAGGATACATCTTACTCATGCTTGTCATCAGCTTTCTTACAGCGCCATCATAAAGCTGACATTTTGTCTTTTTAGTAAAATCTCAAACTATTGTTGAGGAAACCCTGCTAAGCCTGCTGCCTGAGTGACCCGACTCAGGACAAGCAGATGACAGAAACAGATGGATGGATGGACCATTTGGTTGCCAAGAAATCAGGTACAGACACTTTATGAATTATACAGTGTTCCCCTGAAATCTGCAGCGCTTCTGCAGCAGTGGCACTTCATACTTGCAAAACTTAAGTGTTAAATTTGCAAATGACAGCATGTAAGCTTTGTAAACCAAAGTGGTAAACATGGTATTCATTTAGCCTGCTTTACATTAGCATGTTAGCACTTTCACTGAGCATTTCAGTATGAGTGAGTAAGCACCTAGCTCGAGGCTTTGTTTTTTCACATTGTATCGTATTATACTAGGTTTCCCTAAGTGAAAAATCCTTCTGCTACATTAATCTCTGGATACTGGACTGCTCATGTGTTGATAATGTATACACTCCTTCATATCAGAGTTTAGATAAGCTTCTTGTCTATCTATTAAATTTTGTCTTAACTGCTTCTAGTTACTGTATGTTGACAGGAAAAGGCAGACAACCTCGGGTGCTGACTTTGGTACATGAATCTGAACCATTTCACCCAGGCTTGATTTACAGCTGTCAGAATGCCAACCAATTACAAGTGACCAATACCAAGGCCAGCTGAGGGTGAATAAACCCATAGGATTCACTACCTATGGCAACTAAAGGAAATCATCTCTCTTGCAGTGCTGAAAGTCTTCACAGCCTCAAGCATTTGATCCTCTAAGTGGCAGAACACAAAAGAGTTCATTACCCATGGCCTCCCCTTAGCCGGGGCCATGTTCCAACCACTCCGCATTCAAATTGAAAGTGAAATCCATTGAAACACTAATTCGCCTTCCTGACAGTAGGCCCACAAATGGGGACCTTTAGAAAATGGCTGTATAAATCTCCGGGTCAATTTGCAGGGGTCGGCACATAAGCTGTGGCTCTGCTCAGAAAAGAAGGCGCTATTGACTGAACACGTTGCCAATGAGCTCCCGATCACGACTCATAAAACCCTCATTAGATTTAAGTAGCTATCGGGAAGCATTCTGCTGTTCCAGGATCAAGCAATCACACAGCACAGAAAGCTCCGACACCCAGGCACATCTCTCTGACTTTTAAGTTTATGGGAGACACCTGACTGGAAGTTACAGGGTGTTCCGCACTGCCAGATCCATATTTGAACCGCCATCATCAAATTTTCAGCAATGTGTTAAATACTTGAGGGGAAAATCATGTGGTTCCCTGACAAGATGTGAGCTACAAATTTTGTCCAGTTTCAGTGAGGAGTCTTATTTTAGGCCTATTTATTTCTCTCCTCTGTAGCTGACAGTCAGACGTGTGGATGCTGCCGCTGACAGCACAACACCTCTGTGTTAAAATCAAACCGGATCGTGATGTTCTGCTCTGGCAGACCACATTGAATGTGTGAGCACATGAGAGAGGGAGAAATGGAAAGTGAAATAAGGTGAGTCACTTGTGTCTACTTCAATCTCCTTTATCATAACTTTCCAGGCTGTTCAGACCGAGGTATTCAGTCTTCTCGCTGTGTATACCAATATGAACAGTGCAGGTCTTTTCTTTACATCACTTTTCTGCACAGTTTAGAATGCCTTTAGAATGGATTCATATGGCTACTTTGATACTGATCTGATCCCCAAAATGACTGAAGACCTTCACGTGGTCTAATTTAATTACAAATATAATATGCTAAATACTTGTTTCCATACGCACTCACCTTAACAAGCATGGCTGGTTTAATTATTGAAAAATAAATTAAGGTGCCAAAATTTGCTGTTGGGCCTCCTGCTACCACATACCCCATGGTAATTATACACCATAATAAGCACAGTATAGCAAAAATAACTTTGATTAGCACAGTCATTTTTGAACTTCAAATACAATTTTACAAAATGGGCTGTATTCATACAGAACTATTAAAGTCTTTCTACTACCCAAAGCACTTCACAGCACAAGTCACCATTCACACACACACACACACACACACACACACACACACACACACACACACACACACACACACACACACAAGTGGCAGGTGGCTTCTATACAGAGTGCCAACCTGCTCATCAGGGACTCATATACACACATTCACACACCAATGGAGCAGCCAGATCAGAGGAGGCAACGATCAAACCAAAAGACCTTCATGATATTTTGTCCTTTTGACAATATAATGGGGTCTTCAAATGCAAATGGAGTTAAAAATTACAATTTTTAAGACATTTTTACAGCCACTGAGCTCAGATTTTTTAACAAATCTTTCTCCATGACAACTGAACAGAGACCACTCAAAATAAGTGCGTAAGTAGACCCTCAGCTGGCAATCTTGACAATAAATAAATAAAAAATGCTAAATTGACATGCAGTAAACGTGCCCACTTTGACTGGCTGGTAATCCAGCCTTGCTTACAAACCTTTCTTGGTTGGCAGCGGAGAAGCATCCCTACAGGATACTGCCTTCACCACCATGCCTCATGCTGTGGATGGTAAATTTATTACAACCTGCCAAACATAAGAGAGTTTAGTCTGATGGCCAGAAAAACCTTCAATGTTGGCTTCATCGCACCATAAAAGCTTCTTTAAGCTGGTTGCAGAGTCTCCCTCCAGCCTTCTGGCAAACTGCTCAGATGTCACATGAGTTTTTTTTTCTTCAGATTTGTCGCTGGCATGGGTTCCTGTCATGTTTAAGGATGAGGAACAATCTCTGACAGATACATAGTGGTTAGGGTTCTGGGTAAAAATACATGTCCTGCATTTCTACATTACTTAACCTCTTGCATTAAAAAGCTATCTGCAAATGCTATAGATTAGATTGAAGGTGCTTTGATAATCAAGGACGCATCAAGAACGTCATATGATTTATTCCAGGGATCCCCCTCTTTGGACAGACAAACTTTCCATTTTTTGGCAAATAGTTTGACACTGTGGGAAATAGACTCATTTGATTTCTGGTGAGACTCCGATAAGAAGATTGATATCTTCCTCATATCTTTCCAGCCGACCTCCGGCTACCCACTGTAGCATAAATACCTGAAACAGGTGTAAAAAGCTCTTCGGTTCAACAAATCATCCTACCAAAACCTCTACAGCTCACTAATTAGCTGAGACAATATGATTTGTTTCATCTGTGCAAAAAGTTAAGTGTAAAAACAATTTTAATATTTATGGGGCTTTATGTGCTGAACTAATTGTCTCTGACAAGTTACGAGGCAACCAGCATACACTCTGTAAGACTCCATTGCCTGACTAAGAAAAAGTCAAAACTTTCAGGTTGCGAATGATTGATTTAGCTGTTCTCAAAGGGATGCTTGGGGACTCGAAAATGGTCCTGTATCCATCCTCTGACTTGTTCTTCTTAATCACCTCTTCACACAGTTGCTTGGAGTGTTCCTTTGCATTTATAATTCATCCTGTGCCACAATAATGACTCAACAAATGTTGGGCCTTCCAGCTACGCTACGGTACCCACATTAGCAATGAAAAAACTTCATTAGGCACAGGTTAAATAGTTCAACAGGTTTAAAAGGTTAACCCTTTTTAAATAAGATCCAAAAGGACTGTTTTCATTTCAGATATTTGGACTTGTCATTGCACCAGGAGCAGCACAGGTGTTACCCGTGACATTAACAAGGACTCTGTTCAAGTGTCCCAATAAGTCATGATGCTTTGACCCAAAAAAGCCTTTTTGCTGGACCTGTGGTGATTTGGATGTGTCCTAATGAAAGGGTCAGCGATCAGTATCAGAAAAGCTACATCAAATCCCCTTTGAGTGATTCTTGTAAAACTGCTAAAACATGAGGCGGGGAGAATTTCTGTATGCTGCTGTTCAATCTGCAAAAAAATACAGCAAGATGGTCTGCAGAAGCAAACCCACTGGCAGGAAGTCTGTCTTGGGTTTTGCCTCTGCGCCATTCTGTACTGTTGTGAGCATCAGAGAAAGAAGAACAGATACTAACGGTAGATATTGTTAATTATACCTCCAGGGACTTCCCCTGCACTTCACAAGCTTTCCTCTCCTTTATTTCTCTTACCCTGCAGACAGATTTAATTACATCAGCTTCTTTTCTGGGGCGATTGGCTCCTTGTTTCATTGATTTTTTTTTTTTTTTTTTTTTGGTCGGAGTCTGTTTCGGTCAAAGATGAAGAAACTGGTTGTGAGAGAGCGATCAGTCATGAGCGAGCAAGGTGATAGAGAACTTACAGAAGTTGATGAGTTGACTGTGGAGAGAAGACGACCTGGAATGAAACTCTCTACCCAGGCCATCTTGCATGATTACCCACAGCTTCCTACCTCTCATTCACGTAGTCGGGGGGGGGGGGGGGCACAAAAAACTCAAAAACCACAGGCAAAATATAAAATTGAATTATTTATAATAAAAACACA
>JAQNCA010000019.1:4329946-4340207 GCA_029783725.1 Acanthurus tractus | reverse complement strand
GCACAATCCAGAAAGGCCAGAACATTGTCTTTGACATCCTCACGAGTGAACTTGATGTTGTTGTCCACTGTGTTGATTTAAAATAATGAAAATTTTATGATAGATGATTTTTTATATTTCCAGGCAGTGTGGAGACTTCAGAGCTGACCTGTCCTGCTGAATATATACAAAGAGAGGCCCTACTTTTTACTTTTGTACGATTATGTATTTGTCTCTTGAACTTTAGACCACATATCCCCGAAACACCATTTGTCTTTGCCACAAAAGGTGTTTTTTACTTATCCGCCCATTCGTTTAACTGTCAGTCTTAAAAATGAAGTGCACATTACACCATTATTACTAATAAATACTAACAATGCGTCTTATTAAGTAGAATTATGGAAATTGACATAAAATTCACTTTTGCTTTCAAAGTAAACCACTTAGCTTCCTGTACATTTCCTTTGGTAAAATGCAATGAAATGTTTGACTGTGGCTTCAGCTTCCTGCAGTTTGTTTATTGCAATCGCAGTTCCCTCAGAGGATTAAAGTTGTGATGATTTATTGATGTTAAAATCAGATATTGAATTTTTTCCAGCCTCATCTCCCGAGGCAGGTCATTTCAAAGACTCCAGCAGCAGCATGATTGCTCCCTGATTGCAGCACAAATGTGATTTTTTAACCTTGAAAGTTTGTCTCATTACTTTAACGCGGCTGGATGTTCAAGTAAACAATCCTTTTATTATTTGTTACACTGCATAAAGGCTATTTTTAAATTCAGACTTTTAATTGAGGTTTGTAAATAATGAACCAGCAAGTGGAAGAAAGAAAACGGCACAAATTTCCGCAAATATGTGTGAAAACATGCAGGTAGATCGGCAGGCTTGACTGTAACACACACTGCAACTAACAGCCGTCACAGATATGAAGATTCACAGATTAAAAAAAGGGTCTCAAAATAATTACAAACTTTTTTTTGCTAATTGAAACCTACATGCAAAGAGATAAGATTAGTTTGAATCAGTGGCTGTGAAAGCAGCCTCTCTGTTCCAGCTCTGTTCTCAGGCAGTGTGTGTCTCCAGGCATACATATTAGAGATTTTTTGTACTTGTGTGTGTGTGTGTTCTTACTGGCAGATGCCTAATAAAGCACAAATGTTGATTTGAGAGTGAATTTGGATTAAAAAGTAGATAGTGTTCCTTGGATCAACCTCAGACTTCCCGCTGTCAGTGTGGAGACTGAAGAAGCCTCGCTAATTGATACAGTTTTTCCTCTGCGATCTCTTCTCTAACTCCAGTCCTTGCTGGGGAAAGATAAGATGCTCTTTTTTTTTCCCCCTCCTTTTTCATCACCCCTTTCCTCCTCCTCGCCTATTTGACCCAATTTATCAGTGGCAGATAAAAAAAAAAACCAAACAAATCAGAGAAGTCGCAGCTTTAAAATTGGTGCCCTTTGGCTGGCGTCTGATCAGTTCCTCCCTCTGACACTGTCTCTTCCCCTTTCTTCTTCTCTTTGATCTGCCCATCCAGTGTCCCCCACCCCCCCTTTTTCTCCCTCGCCACTTTTCCAAGCCTGACAGATGTCATGTTCTGATTATCGATCACTAAGAATTTGGTTTGCAAGTTACAAACCCTAACTAGGAATAAGAAAATATGTAAATAGATCTGCTCTGGTAAAGATTGACTGTTAATAGTATCGCACATTAAGACCTGCAGCCATTTTTATAGTCAGCTAGTCAATGAATAGATTATTCTATAAAAAAAACCACTTGTTTTCTTCATATTAATTCTGAACTTGACTCTGTTTAAGTTGGTAAGACTTTCATAAAGTGAGACGCTGGCTCCACGTTTGACGTTGGATGCCAGCAGGAACTCGTGCAGGTGTCATGGGAGAGTTCAAAGGCTGAAGATCCTGAGGAACTTTAGTGCTTTGGATAAAGCCGCAGAACCGGAGCGAGGAGATGAGTGGAGCTTGTAGAGGTAGATAAGCTGATTCTGCAAAGAAAAATGAACATCCAAAGCTGTCATCCTTATTTTTTTTATTTTTTTATTTTTTTCTCTACCTCCTCTTCTTCTCTTGGACTACTTCCCCAGTGGCTGGTTTTTCGAAAGGGAAAAGAGATGAGACTTTCATGTTGCCAGGTTTCAAAGCGAAGCACCTGAGAGAGCCTCATCAGCACATTTGACTTTGTCTCCCGCTTAAGACGCTCGTTCTAGATGTTTCCCCTCTTCTTTCCCACCTGTTTTTTCATATTCCATGACACTGCGGTGCCTTTTTTTGGATGCAAAGTAGCAAATGATTGTGTGGGATTCTGTGGGCGGGGACGCTGCTCTCGCAAAGGGATGTGTTCCTCAGTCAGACCTGATTGGTTATTAACCTGAGTACTTTAAGAACAACTCACCAGCATGAAGTAGGAGGAAAAACAGACAAATCAGCCATCTGAAATTCGATGTTTTCATCAGATATATTCCCAGAAATGTTTTTTTTTCGTGAATGCCAATTTGTGACTATCAGCGGCTTTTTCCCTTTTATCTGACACTTAGCTTACGACTCACAATTTCTCACATCCAAACGCACACTTTGGCACACACAAACACACACATGAAAACATATCGACGAGGATGTGTGCCCATGTAATTGGATCAGAGGAATCATGTTTTGAACTTGTGCTCCCGAGCCATGGCCTGCTGGCTTGGTCCGATGCCCCCTGTTTCAGCTCCCTGCAGCCACTTAACCGCTTTGCAGGGGATCAACGCTTAAGCTCAAGCTCTCACAATCTGTCCTCAGCGAGGGGGGGTTTTTTTTAGTGTCCATGCTTTACCTTTGACCTGTCAAAACTACAGTGGCAGTTGGCTGTAGACCAGCGCGAGTTTTGGCCGTAGGATCAAGCCTTTCTCAGTTGCTCTTTTAAGCTGGCAAAATGTAATTTACTTGACTCCGGTTCTGCCGCTCCCATGGGCCTCAGAGCCTGGGACGTTTACAACACAGCTAAGTAGCCGTAAAGGGATTTGGAGGCTGGAGTTTCTCACATATAAACTGTCTAGAGAGAAGAGTTAGGAATGCTTTTTTGCACTCTGGAAAATGATGGTGCAGCCGAGCTTAGAATATAATAAGGAAATAATAAGTTGATGGTTTGATTGCTCATATATCTCGCCCCTCCGGACTTCCTTTAATTGATATTGCCATGTCCCCAGGTCTCTGCAGTTAACTAACCAAACTACAGAGACGCGATTGAAATTGCAGTAAACTGGAGTGATCCTTCAGGTCGCCTCCCTCTGCCTGCTTCCTGCTGATCTCTATCCAGAGAAAACCCCTCCTGGAGTCAGTGGCTGCAGGGAGCAGGTACTGTATGGTTGCTGGAATGAAACCAATGGTTGCGCTGAGCGCACATGTTGGTGAGCCGCTGGAATCATCATTAGTGTCTAGCGGTCAACTGTGGCCGCAAATTTCACACTCCTCTTTACGTCAATATCACTGCGGCTCAGACTCATAAATAAATGCATCACCTTCTCAAAACAAACTGAGCCAGAGATCTTCCAGGCTCACCCACTTGTGGTCTGGCTTTTTTTTTTTTTTGTCCAAGTACATTCGCCAGAGCCAGCATGCGTACTCTGATCTTATCCGTGCATCTGAATGTGAAATGCATAATGTGTATGTGCGTCTCCGAGTGGGAGAGAACAATTTTCAGAAGCTTTCGAGCCATTTGCCTCCTGCATCAGTTCTGCTGGCAGAAACACATTTCCACACATAACAAAGGCTCTGAATTAGAATTTTGCTGACTGTGATTGATTTGTTTTTTGAGTATATTCCTTATCCTCTTCCAGGCTTAGTCCAGAAGGTGGACCAGCGCCTCCCTGTGGCCAACGAGTACCTACTGCTGTCAGGCGGGGCTCGGGAGGGGGTCCTGGACCTCAACCCTGAGGATCTGGGGGACTACGCCAAAGGGGCGGACTTCGATCTGGACTTCACCCTGCTGGTGCCGGCCCTCAAGCTCCACGACCGCAACCAGCCCGTCACCCTGGACATGAGGCACTCCCCTCCCTGCCACTCGTGGCTCAGCCTTCGCCTCTGCGACTCCAACATCCTGTCCCGCTGGAGCATCTGCTGCCAAGAGGAGAACGGAGTTCCCAATGAAGAAGACGAGGAGGAAGAGAGAGAGATGGGTAAGCAGAAAAACAGCATAATTACCGCACGGGCAGCGGAGGAACAATGAAGAAGAAACTGGTAATGAGGGAGAGGAATAAAGCAGGGAACAACAGGTGAATAAATGAAGTGAAATATCGGGTTAAGAGCAGCAGGGATGGTAAGGAAAGTAAGAAAACAGGTAGCAGACTTGAGTGGAAGGAAGATGGGTGAGCAAGAGTAAGAAATAGAAAAATGAAGAGATAAGCGGGAGAGGAGGAGTGGAATACACAACGAGGAAGGCACTGTGGCAGTGCCGAGTGGAAGGAGTGGGTGCCGATTGAATTTTTGTTCATGTTTCAACCGAGATAATTTGATGCATGATGTTGTGATGCAATTTTGCCCGCCAAAGCTGTGGAGGAGGCCCGTCTTTATACCTCCTCAGATAGGTGAAGCGAACAGCGCCTCCGCAAGAAACACACGCTGAAACATTGACGAGTACAACTTCACAATCCAAAGTTCAAGATTACAAGACGGCTTCCAGATTGCACCGCGACATCGATCAGACACACTCGTCGAGTGTGAAACTTTCCAAGATGAGAAAAAGTAAAGGCATTTATCGATATAAATCTCTTTAATTTTCAGCGATTTGGAAAACACATTTGATGCATTCCTGCTCGTATCATAACATTTCCCACAGGATCTTGATGTTGCTGTATTTGTGGTGGCAAGACGGCGTGATATCGTCAACATTACCTGACAGCACCGAGGTGCATTACGACAGAATGCTGCTCAAAGGTCACAAAGAGGACAAAAGAGGACATGAGGTCAATTCAGATTTGTGCCTTTGCAGTACAGCACTTCTTTGTTTTTGCTGTTAACTGCAGACTAAAAGTACCAAAAGGTTTCCTTAAGGAGCCATTCTAAATACTTTCTAGTCTACCAGAGTGTCATGCGGTTCTATTAAAAATAGACAAGAAGTGTTGGTAGTTCAAATGGAACAACATCCCCAGCAAATCCCCACAGGCTCCGCTGCTGGTTGTTGGCCATGAATATTGGATCTCTGGTTTACGGAATCATAATTTAGATGCTTGTATTCTTTTTTAACCTGTGAGTTGGGCGAATATTGTCTGTAAGGAGAGATCCAGCGTTTCACCCCCCCCTCTCTTCCCTCATCAGGTAAAGGCTCTGTACCTTCCCTGGGCTCTCCTCAGTCTCTGGATGGCTGCTACTTCTCTCCCACCCTGGTGACGGACTGGTTCTGGGGGGTGGTGAGCGAAGCTGTGGAGGAGCTGAGACGCAGCCCCCAGAGAGGCATTCCCACCCCGGACCGACTGGAGAGGAACGGACCTCTCACCACTATCATCCTCCAGGTGCACATTAGAAACGAGCTGTTTGCATGCAAATTTTTCTATTCTATATTCAGTATCATTTATAGCCACGTAGCTTTATAACACAACCAGAGGCCACAAAATCAACAGGATACCTCTCGCTTTTGACTCTTGCTCTGTAGCAGTTTATTTAAAGAAGACATTTTTTTGTGCCGTCACATCAATAATGGAGGAGATTGGAGAGCGTCCTGCGAGAGTGTTTGTTGAAATAGAAATTCAGGACAGTCGAAAGCAATTCTAACACCGTCCCCGTCCTCGTCCCCGCAGGCGGGCTCCAGCCGGGTGCTGTACGACCTGCTGCCTGTGGTGTCATTTCGGGGCTGGCCCGCCGTGGCCCAAGGCTGGCTGACTGCCAACCACTTCTGGGACGGTAAAATCACGGAGGAGGAGGCCATATCGGGTTTCTATCTGCTGCCCTGCTGCTCCCCGCTGGGTGGTCGGCCCGACAGGGAGTGGAGGCTCGCCTTCTCACGCAGCGAGGTGAAAGGATTGATAGCGTAACTTTTAGTCCGGCGTCATGTTTGGTGTCAACTCTAATTAGGTTTGAAACACTGGTACATTTTCTGCAATATTTTCCTATTTGTTTCTTTGCCATTTGTCTTCCCTTTCATCCCACAGTCTCTCTCTCTGCATATCAAATATTCATGTTTTGTTTCATTCACCGGTCTCGTGTTTCTCTCATTACCAGGTTCAGTTGAAGAAGTGCATCCCTTACCCCATGGCCCAGGCTTTCCAAGCAGCCAAGGCTGTGTTGTCACGTATTCTGGCCCGTCCTCGTACGGGCCTCAGCCTCTATCACCTGCGCACCCTTCTGTTCTGGGCCTGCGACCGACTTCCTGCCGCCTACCTGTCCTCCCCTGACTCTGACACTCCCGGCCGCCTCCTCCTGGGTCTCCTGGATGATCTGGCTCATTGCATCCTGGGTAAAAACTGCCCAAACTACTTCCTTCCCCAGTGCAACATGTTGGAGCATCTGACAGACGGCCAGGCGCTGCTCGTCGCCAGGAAACTCGCCCACGTGCGCTCGGATCCCAGCGAGCACCTCCGGGCGGCTCTGGATCAAGCCCAGCAGGCGGGCCAGCTGAAGAAGGAGCTAACGGCCAGCACCAACGGCCATGGTTCTCCGGGGCACCACCCGGCCAACGGCATCATCTCGCCTTCAGAGGACAAGCTGGCGCAGCGACTGCAGCAGCTGGTCACCGAGAACCCCGGGAAGTCCATATCCGTCTTCCTGAACCCAGACGATGTCACCAGGCCACACTTCCGCATCGATGACAAGTTCTACTGAGGCAAACACACCGCAGAGACCAAGTGTGGAAACGCGTGTGTGTGTGCTAAGCTCACACACACACACTCCTGAAACCTCATATCAGAGGGTATTAAGACGGAAAAATCAGGCAGGTGTTTTCCTTCTCGACTCTGCAGGCCTGATAGCGAGCACACTCCTCCCGTTAACCATCCTTAGCCTGAACAATGCAACAAAGCCTTGCTGCTTCACCGACTCTTTAAACCAAAAACACACCACGCTCTACTACTGATAAATGACCAGTTTGGTCGTTTGTCCAATTTGGCCGACGCCGCACAAAAAAAAAAAAAAAAAAATAGACTTGATGTCACCGAGCTGTTGCCACGGAGACGGCCCTCTCCTAACGAGTCGGCCTTAACAAGACTTATCAGCTGGTGCTACAGAGACAAGAACCGGCTTCAGTCATGTGAATTAATTCCAGTGGAGATCACCACAGCGCGCGTGTGTGTGTGTGCGCGCGCGCCCACATGCACGCCGAAGGGTTTTTTCACATATTACTTAAACTTCTAAGGACGGAGGGAGAAATGTTTCGTGATTGCTGCGTTTCTCCCATTTTTGTTTCAGATCAGAGTGGGCGATGGCAGAATTAGAAAAGCAAAATAAGGTGTGGCTGATGTAACCGAATGTAATGTTGTGAGGAGAACTGCAAGGTCTTTGAACAAAGAGTCTCTTTTCTCTGTCAACTACATTTTTTTTAGTCATCTATTTTGATCCCCACGCCTGCATTTGTTGCATGTGTTTCATTTCAAAATCTTTCTCAGGTAATCATAAGATCCTTTATTATTTATACGACTTCCCTTTTACAGTCTCCTACATTTTTTAAACGCCGCTTACATTTCATTAATAGTGATAATGGGGTGTACCAAAGAACTGCACTGGAGCGGTTTTTGCAGAGAGAAACAGGTCGTACGCATCTCGAAGCATCGACTTTTTAAAGCTACTGAGTCATTGTCAGAATGTCAAGTTACCCTTTTTTCCTGCTGATGACCTGGTCACGCCAAAGACAGAGGGAGGAAGTGCTCCACGACGGCTGCTTTTGAACAGCACATATTCGCAGAATTCAAGTTGAATCATCACAACAGAGCTCAAAAAATTGAGGAAACCATTTGCTCATCAACAAACTGTTGCACCGACACCATCCTCCTCCTCTGTGGGAGGGAAAATAATATGCAGACAGTAATGAGACAGGATTGAATGGTACAAATGCATCTTCTGGAAAATACCGTGCAAACTTAATGTCCCGTTAATGGCCGAGCTCATGAGTGTGTCGTTTCTGACTATTAGTCAAAGCTAACAGTTTTCCAAATAATGACAATTTGGTACTTTCATTCATCATTTTCAAAGGCAGAGTGATGAATCAGTAATAGTTAAAAACAAACACTGTCACCAAGCTTTTTACATACAACTGCAGGTTGATTTTGCATCTTTCTGGTGCGACTGCGCCTCATGAAATTAAGACTGAGCGGCATGAGGATTTAATTAAGTGATTAAAAAGTTTAATCCTAATACCAAAAAAATGAATTTACTTAAACTACAAAGACATAAGACTTGTTTCAACATTTGGAAAGTCCTCAAAGCTTCCTCAAGTTTTTGAGTTTTGTTTTCCCGCCCGAGCAGACGTTTCAGTCTTTGGTGTTTAGAGTGTTAATGCAGGCCGTTAAGGAGGGATGTAGTTATTATAAACCTATGTATGAACTTATGAGTAATCAGATTAGCAGGAGCGTGTTGATCAAATCAAACTGATGAAACAGATGTGGAGTCGAGACTTCAGCTGTTTATCTCCCATAGTCACAAAGAAGGCCTGGTGCTTCACCATCGGCCGGCACATCCTGTTGCACTTCATGTAAGTGGGGTTTTGGAAGAAACTTACAGTTTATGTGTCTTTCATTGGATTTTTTTTTACTTTAAGGGGGGTGTTTTGACTTGACTGATTCTGATAATTGTCTGCTGTCGTCTCTGCTTGGTCGCTCTTATTTAATGAGCTTTGTGCGCGTGTTATGTGTGTTCACTGAGAGACGGACCCCGCAGCAGGACGCAGACACACACACACCCAGATGCTGCCCATTGAATTCTGTCCTCAGGAGGTGTGTGTGGTACTCGCTGGGCCCTATCGTCTCTCACCAGACTGGAGTCGTTCGCGGGGGGGTTGGGGGGTGGGGGAGGGGGGACGAGGAGGGAGACAGGCTCCTCTCTGGTCCTTTGAAGAGGGAAGTTGGGCCTTGCGGGGCCAGATTGACTGCCTCTCTCTGGATCCGTTGCTGTCTTCTTCTGCCTAATTTCTTTTTTTTTTTTTTTTTTTGGTCCTCCTCTTCTTGTTTCAGTCTTTTCCTCACTCTCTTATATGTTTTTTTTTTTCCTCACTCTTAGGGCTCTGATGTTCCTTTTATTCCTTCCTCCTCCCTCAGATTCCACCTCAGAGGATTGGCATCCATCTCTCTTTTTGTACTGTAAGTCCTGAGCAACATATTGCCCCCATGAGCTCAGCACTAGTCCACACTGATTTGATTTCAAGCTGCACAGTACAGCCAGTGAACGGTGTACTGGAAACAGGAAGTATATATATCAGACGAGCATTAATGTTCTTGCTTCCATTTTGAATGCGTTTCTTAGGTCTTTCACGTTTGAACTTTATCAATTTGAAACTAAACACTATCTGCAAACAGAATGAAGGGTAAACTTTGGTTCCAAAGGCTTTACCAAGCACTGAAATGCTGCTTCCAGTGTTCGTGGATGCAGGGTATAACTGTTATAAGCACACAATTGGTTACATGTTAGGTTTACATGAATATCAAGATGATGGTCGTTAATTCAGGGGAGTTTTAAACTGCTAATGGATTGTTTCTTTTCTCCTTCAGGCAGGCATATGAACATCTCTGAGCCTCATGTTACAATAGGTCTCAAAGTGCGAGTCTGCAAATGTCATGTGCTTACTACTGAATGAATGTTCTGCAGCATCTGTCTGTACTGATGATGATGATGATGATGATGATGATATGTGTGTTTGTGTGTGTGTGTGTATGAACTCAACCTGAGGAAAACCAAAGCCTGTTGTTCAGGTGGCACAGAATGTCAAAGCAAGGTGTGTTTTTCTTAGCTGCTGAGAGTCGGTGTGTTTTCAGCACTTTTCCAAGGCGAGCTCAAATGTCTGCTGATTTCTGAGTAGTCATAAAGAAAAAAACTTAGCATTTATTTAATGGAAAATAAAAGTAATGTAAAGGTACCTTGGCAATGCCCTCTTAATGTTTGACTGAGAGTTTTGGAAGCGTGTTCAATGTGTCAGGAAGTGTGTATCACTTTGTACCTTAATGGGCCTAGATAGAAATTACTAGACACTGAAATCAATCAATGTTTTTTTTTTTTTTTCTTGAATTGTTAACACGAAAATCTTTTGGAAAACATAATCAAATCTTGCATTTTACAAAAGTCTCATTTTATAAATATGCAAACAAGCCCCACATAGATG
>JAQNCA010000019.1:4298634-4313735 GCA_029783725.1 Acanthurus tractus | reverse complement strand
CACCCCCTCCCCACACCCGTCTTCCTTTCCCCCCCCGCCCCCCCGCCGGGGCCCCCCCCGCGGGGGGGGGGGGGGGGGGTCCCTGGGGCCGCCGGGAGGGAAGGAGGGAGGAAAGGAGGGAAGGACAGCGAGAGTGAGTGGGGAGGTGGAGGGGTGGTGGTGGCGGTGGTGGTGGTGGTGGGAGAACTGGAAGCGGACCAAGCGCTGGGATGAACACAGAGAGCAATTCACGTCTTTCACACCGTAGGATGAGTCATCTCGCTCGGCACTGCGCTGTGAATGAAACAGAACGGGGAGGGACGCCTGCAGAGAGAGAGAGAGAGGCTTTGGAGTGTGTGTGCGTGTGTGTGTGTGTGTGTGTGTGTGTGTGTGTGTGTGAGTTCGAGTGAAAGCATTAAACACTCACTGAAGGGAGTGAGAAAAAAAAAACAACAAGCACATGATGTCTACCTCAGATTCTGTCAATGAAAGTGGGAGGGAGGGAGGAGGGGAGGGAGGAGGGGAGGAGTGGCGGTCACAGACAGGAGGGAGTGAGCAGTGTGTGTGTGTGTGTGTGTGTGTGGGAAAGGAAACTGCATGGAGATGCTGGAGTGAAGTCATGTGACGATGCTGTCAGCTGAAGGACTGATGTCAGAGGAGGGAAAGATACCAACAATTTATAGTCTTAATGAAACAGACTCAATTACTTTTTATCTTTCCTATGTGCTGTGTGAGTGCTACAGTTAAAGAAACCATGACTCATCATTCATTACTGTTACTACGCTCTCTTCAGCGAGAAAGATAAGCAAACAAGCTAACCAGACTGAACCAAATCATGTTTACAGTGTTTAAGTACATAAAGGACATAAAGGTGGAAGTGGATTAGTGAGTGAAAGACTGCAGTATGATTGGACCCACATGTGGCGTATTTATGTGGCTGTTTCCTGTTAAAATGTGGGGAGTTAAAGCATGGCAGTTAAAAAACAAAGAAATCATAGTTAAGTCAGGACCACTTTTGTCAAAATAATCTTTATTTTTTACAAGTTATATTTTCTGGGACCCCCTGCTTCATTTATCCTCTGCCTACAGGGCGTGATCTTTTCCGAGCCCTAACCAAAACGTAACCAAACTGCATCTATTCCACAAGGCTGAAGTGAAACAGCAAACACACGGTGCACCGATCAATAACCTCGGTTCTTAACAGGTTGCACCATTTTCCCGGTTGACCTGCCGTGTGAGGTGAGCCATTTTGAAGAAAGATAACTGATACTTCAACTCAACACTGAAGCAACCAGCCTCGGGCTCCATCAGACGCTACAACCAGTCGTCCACGGTAATTGCAGTCTGCAGTTACATGTGCGGGGGGGGGGAACACATTTGACCAATCACAAGCACGTGGACATCTTCTGTGATGAAGGTAAATTGACTTGTTACCATGAGAAGTCTTTCCTCCTACCTCTGGTGTTACCTCTCAAGGGTAATTATTGTTTCAGCCTCACACCCAGACTTTGGTATGTTACACCAATAAGAACAGAAATCTCTCATGTGTTTGCAAACATACTGGCTTTGCATCACCTACCTTCTCCATAAGGTCATTATTTCTGGTATTTAATAGCCTTGCCTTGTGTTTTCCAAGGAAACCAAATATCAAGCGGATAAGAAAACAAGGGGTTTGGGAAGAAAAAGGTTGCTTACTCTGCATCACGTCTTTAAAGATGTTCAGTTGAACAGGACATTCCTGCAGAGCTTGAGCATGTCCAGGTCTTTAGTTGATTCCAGTGGAATAATCTGCTGATGCATGTCCTTAGCCTTTAGGTGTTTAGCCTCTGGGTGTGCACTAGTTTTAATTAGAGGTCAATGAGTGGATCAATCAACCCATCAATCAGTTGTTTTAACCAATCACTTGTAAAGTCATTTGTCACAGCTCACCACCTTCTCATCCAGTGCCAATAGGGACGCTGCCAAAGAACAACATGAATTAGATAGAAAGAGCGAGAGAAAGTCAAAGGAATCCTGTGAGGCTGTTATGCATTCATCAAATAAGTCAAAGCCAAGCTGCCAATATCCAAATGTCAATCGCCGCATCTGTTAATGCGGAGAAAGACAAAACCACAAACAATGAGGGATCAATAAAATGAATTGAGATCTATTGCTGAGCCAGAGGTTTGGTCAAAGACTCGAATCTGAATTGAGATCGAAAGATTGGATTCTTTTGAAGTAGCACCCATGGGACCACTGAATTGAAAATAAGTGTTCTTTTATAGTCTGTCCACTCAGTGTTCAGTCTAGATATGATGCGTTTTGTGTTGAAGGATGATTCCAGATGAATACAGCTTGGGTTTCATTTTAACATCTTCCAAAACTGTGCAGTAATTTATATGATCCAGAAATGCATCATAATTGCAATACAGTGACAGTGGATGAGGGAGCTCACCGGGCACAGAACCATTAAAAAAGGCTCCCTCCCTACCAGTCGGTAGTGGCTGTTCCCATAAATGGGATTCCCCTTACACTCCCCTTACAAAATTAAGTACAAATTCATAGCGATCAATGCCTCCCCCCAAAAAATAGTTACTGTGACATGAGGCTGGAGGTTTCAGAGGAAAGTCCAGCGGTTGATTTGTCACCATTCAAAGCCTCTAGTTGACAGAGCACCTCTGTAAATGAACTGTTTATCTTTGGTGCTGTGCAGTACTAAAGCAGTTACAGTGAATCTGCAGCAGATGTTTGCAGCCAGGCATGCTGTGGGTAGCTAACACTGACAGGTCATAGTTTTTTATGCAGGACCTTTTTACTGTTTTATTTTGTTAACCTGTGTCTTTTATTTCCTCACATCCTGTCAGGTTTCCCTCCTTCTGTGATCGCCGTACTGTGTTTCACCTGTGTTGATCGCCCCACCTGTGTCTCATTACTCCCACTGAGGATATAATCTCTGTGTTCAGCCTTTTTTCTCTGTCAGTGCTTGATTCACATCTGTTGTTGTTCCTGGCTCGCTTTCTGCTGTCTGGTTCTGTGTCCTTATTTCCCTCCTACCTTATTTCCTCCTTGTTCGCTGTTTAATTCCACTTTTTGTATTTTCTTAGTTTGTTTGAATTTCATTGTGTTGCACCCGTGATTTTTGCTTTGTAATAAACTTTTTAATAAAGCTTGGTTTTTGTCAGGGATTTTTAAGTTAATGTTCTTGCTCTTGGGTCTTTTTTTGTGAAACTCATGACTAACGTGCAGGAGACGGAAAGAAACATTATTGTTTGTTCTATAACCTGACTATATTTTACCAGAGCAAACATGAATTTGTTTGAAATATTATTTTCTAAGTAATGCCAAATTAAATAAACAAAATATAAAGTGACTGCCTGGAGGAAAGCAGTTGTGTTTTGACTGCGGTCAAACAGCATTTCGATGCCTAATCAGGATTCAGTCCAATCAGATCGCTGGCTCATTTGTATCCGGCCTCTCAGAGCCAATCATCGACTCTCTCTCACCACCCTGCAAGCTGATTCAGTTTACATTAGTATATTCTTTAGTGATGGTATTTGAAAACATTATAATAGCAAATTAATCATTTCAACTGCATAAATGAATTGGACACACTGATAGTTTATCGACTCGTCAACTGCCAATCGGAAAAGTCACCCACAACTAAAATGCAGCAGTTCTGAATGTCCTACTCGGCACTAATGATGTTCATAGGAATAAAAGGAGATGAATTGATTTAATACCACAAATATACACAAGGTACACACAGAACAAGGCAGTGCTGACTGATATTTGACAGAAACTGGATGGATCTCCTTTGTGAACTGACTCCAGAGCTTGAAAACATTGCAGTGTTCGGCCTTGTGGACGGCTGTAATTAAGGGTCAGAATGTAAAAATGTAAAAGCCATGCCTGAGGAATGATGCAGGGTCTGACTCAAGGTGTGTGTGTGTGTGTGTGTGTGTGTGTGTATGTGTGTGTGTGTGTGTGTGTGTGTGTGTGTGTGTGTGTTGCCTCTGGGGAGGATGTTTACTCTGTGTTTGTGCATGAGGTGTGCATATCCCTGGTTTGTTCACACTGGGTTAATCACATCGTGCTGTCCTGATTAGTTTGAAGCTAATCCCTGCAGGAACATTAGTGCTAACATCATCTTACAGATGAATACACACACACACACACACGAACATGCGCACACACACGCATACACCCATACACGCATATTGCTTCCTGAGTATTAAGGTCCGGGCTGCCTTGTTCCCATACATGAGTAACAACCCTTGTTGTTGTCTGCAGGAAGCACAAGGATTAACTGATTGAACCAATTTTGTTCATATGATTCAATGTCAAAAACCTTTTGTAAAGAACACACGACAAAGTGTCTCCCTCTCTTGCTGTCCCAGCTTTATAAAGCTTTCTATTGTTACCAAACTTTCCAAGCAACACAGGGATTTCTAAAAAAGAAGGGAAGGGGTATTCAACCCATTTGGGTCATTTTTTTCTGGAGGTTTGTTAGACCGCTCTAACCACATTTCCAGATCTTTACAAAGACGAGTTGTTGCTTCTTTGGCTGTCGCCAAAATGAAGTTTGCACAAATCCCAGGTTTTCAGTGCTCACGGTCCTCTCAGAACCACTAAAACCAGTTGGGGTAATTGTTTTTATTGGGCAACTTCCCTCCTCCAGTCTTTGGAAAAAATATCATCCCTGCCTACAAAATCTGTTTACCGGTACTTGTACTTGAAACCAAGTACAACTAAGTATTTATGATTGATATTTAAAAGAAATATCATTTGAATAAGCCAAACGCAAACAACCATTTATTTCAAGCACTTAAAACAATACTCACTTCTCATATGTGAATAAAATCCTCTGTTACTGGCTTTTATGGTTTAACCTGTTCAACTGATTACCTAGATATCCCTTTTTTTTAAAGCTATGTTAATGTGAAGAACAATCAGAAAAAATGTCACAGTCTCATTTCTGAGCAGTCTTATTCAAAAATCAGGGGAAAATAACCTTCAACTCACAACAGACTGATGCACAACTATGACCAGCACGAACAAACATGATGATATGAACATCACTCAAACCGTTGGGCTTACCTTTGTGATAAAACTTTCCCTTTCACACGACTCTTTTACATTTGATTAAGTCACAACCTTACTGGTAATGTGGACAGTCTTCTTGTTCATGCTTGCCCATATTTATAGCAGATACTTCTCTCTTCCTTGAAAACAGTCCTTCTGAAATGTCAGAGACATTTTCCCACCTAAATGACAATCAAGTCTGACTGTGTTTTATTACTTCAGCCTTAAATAGATCATTCTTTTAGGGTTCTAGAATGTTTATGACCAAAGGTGTAAAGTTCCAACAGAATTCTATGACACACACACACACACCCACCCATGCATACACAAAATCCCACACACTTTCACATTTCAACTTTGAAGCAACACAAAACTAAAACACATTAATGCCCAAGCAGACAAGAACCAATTCTGTGTGCAAAATCTTCACCTGACTCGTATCTCATTTTTCTTTTGTACTTGATGAGAGTGTATTTTCCAGGAGTTATGTGTAGCATTTCACCAGTAACTCTCTGATTTCTCTCTGTCCCTTTGAAGCAAAAACTTAAGTGTTTGTGTTCTTTACTGGATGAATTAAAGAAAATGTGCATAACTTTGCATGAACTCTCAGGAAGATGCTTCTTTCTCAGCATTTTCTTACATTATAAGCCTGAGAGTCTTCACACAAATAGCTCCCCACAAAAAGACACTTCCTTATTTTGAAGGAGTTTGTTGGTGAGAAACATTAGTTAACAGCCACATTTCTCTAGAGTGCAATGATTTCCTGGTAATGATGGCTGATATATACTGTGTATTGAAAGGGAAGTTGACTTTTTGGTGGCCTTTACAGAAACATGGACATTTTGTGAAGTGAAAGATTCCTTTTTTTTTTTTAGCAACAAATGAAAGTGTTAAAAAAAAACCTCTCAATTTGTCTCTTGCTCTACAAAAGATGAAAGTTGTTCTCCACATCACCTTCATGTTCATCAAGTCCCCACATCTAAACAACCACACAGGTCGTTTGTTTGTCCTTACCACCCGGGGTCCCCACCATCAGCAGGAGGCATACTACAGAGAATTTTCACCTCTGGACACTTTGGGTTTTTATCCAGCTGTCTGTTGACATCCTTTCACAGAGCTGGTTTTCTGTCAACATTTGCTGCCTATCAAAACGTGCTACCCATGAGCCTGTATCTTGATAATGGTGAGGGTTAGGGTTGGATAACAAGTAAGACATTAAAGTGCCAAAGCTAACTTTAAATTCACCAAATAACAGAACACGCCAGACTGCCATTGCTTACATGGCTGCTAGAGGTGGTGTATGTTCAGAACGTACATGTGGGTCGTAGAAAGCTGCTTGAACAAATGATCCTTTGGGGATGTTACCTGTTGGAGGACAGTCTCCTTATGCTCCTTCTTACCCCTGGACTAAATGTTGTTCTCATAAACTTCAAAGGTTTAACATGAAGTATTTTGTGTATCTGTGTTATTATTCAATGAGTTACCGAAAATACTAATGTTGGTATTTACATGACTTTACGTAGAGGTGCCTCTTTTTTAGCATTCTACGCATTGTAAACCTGGAGGTTTCATAAACATCGCAGCCCTCCATAAAAAGACACTTTATTTTCAAGAAGTCTGGAAGTATCAAATAATAGCATACAATCACATTACCCTGTTGTGCAATGATTTACTGGATTTATCAATGGCATGCACGGTCAAAGGGAAGTTTGGGATCACATGTTTAGGAGAGTATAAGAAGGAGAAACACTGTCGGACTTCTAACATCAACCTGAGCTTCTTGGCATCAATCTCCTTCAGACTATCGCAGCAACATTTACATTGCTGATTGATTCAAACAGGTGAGAAAACTTCTTCATTCTTTACATAAATTGGTGTTTAGCTTTTTTAAATCAGAACGTGTTTTCTTCCATGTTATTGCAAATCAACTAACATTGGAAGGCTTTGCCTTCCTACTGACAAAGTAACTACAGTAACTATGGATTTATTTCTGCTTCACAATAAATGGCAAATGTGGATGTGATAAAAAAGTCTAAAACCCTTATTATTATTTATTTGCAGTGTGTACTTGAAACCAAGAACAACTAAGTATTTATGATTGATATTTAAAAGAAATATCATTTGAATAAGCCCTACACAAACAACCATTTATTTCAAGCACTTAAAACAATACTCACTTTTCATATGTGAATAAAATGCTCTGTTAATGGATATGGATGTGATAAAAAAAAGTCTAAAACCCTTATTATTTGCAGTGTGACACACATTAATGAGCTTGACAAATCCACAGTGGTATTAATGAGTGCCATCGATTTTAAAGAAGAAAAAGCCCAGTCTGTGTGTAAAAATAACTAAATAAATATCACTTTTGTCAAATATTTTATTTTGCACCTGGTAGATGTTAATTTTACTGCTACATGCTGCATGTATAAGTTTCAAAGTTGCACAGGTCTTTTCATTATTAAGGAGCAACAGATTGAATCGCTTAACTCTCATTCTGTCTCTCACTACAGACAAAATGAAGGTCGTTCTCCTGATCATTCTCATGTTCAATCTTGTCCTTGTTCGTGGCCACAACAACAGCCCATGTTTACCGACCAACCGCTACCGCGCTTACAAGGACTTCTTTCACAAACACATCCTTAACAAAGCCTTTAACAGAAAGGCCCCTGAAGATTGGACAAGGTGAGTTAAAGGCATATATCAGTGAATTCATAGTAAAATGGCTTTTTGTTAAGGAGTCACAACACAGCAAATTAATGCAAACATTGACAGCATTTTTTAAATTATTTCTATTAAGTCAGCTGAGTGGCCAATTTCTAAGTCACATTACTGACTTGTTTACATGTTTATAAGCCAGTATCATAAAACTTACCTGTACTTTTTATACAGGTACTTGACAAAGAAAGGCCTCTGCCTAAGACAGAAGCAGACCTTCATGGAGTGGAGCGATCGGAGAAATGTCAAGAGAATCTGTACAGGCTCTGGCTGGCACTATAATTCAAACTTCTGTATTAGTAACTCACCCATCAAGGTGTATGAGCTCGAGGTGGGCAACAACTGCCAAGTTCAACAACTAGTTGCAGCCACAAGATATGTGGTTGTGGCTTGTGATGCAATTGACAATAAGTGCCGTCCTGTTCATTTTGAAGATTCCACCAACCGAGGTCCAAATAAACGACTTGGACGCTGTAGAAGAAAGGTACCACGGTTTTCTGGAGGTGATGCAATTGACAATAAGTGCCGTCCTGTTCATTTTGGAAGATCCACCAACCGAGGTCCAAATAAACGACTTGGAAGCTGTAGAAGAAAGGTACCACGGTTTTCAGGAGGTGGTTCGTCAAGGTACTGGCTAAAGAGTCGCTCATGAAAAGGAAATTGTATTTCCTCTAAATTACATAGGGAAATAGACCATGTTAGATTACATGATAACATAACAGATTGAAGTAATGGATGCCTGTGTTTTGTAGCCCATTAAAAATATTTTTACTGATATTTACTTCTGTTTGAGATTAATTAATTACAAAATTCTTAGATCTGTTTGCTAACCTGACATTGATTGTTGAATTGTCATGTAACTTAATTGTTCTTTTGTCACTTATATTTCTATAATGAATCTGATTTATGATATTGTTGTCTCTGTATAATCTTCAGTTTATCTTCACCAAATCAAAATTTATACACCTTCTCTGTGATTGAAATAAGTTGTAAAACTGCACTCGAATTTGCATGTTTTGCATTTTATATGCGATCAATTAAAAGGAATCAACCAATAAATCACATATTTTTTTTATTAACTATGAATCAAAAAGCTTTCCATCTAATTTAGAAAAGTTTGTCTTTTTCTTCTATGATATGTTTTCATGCATTTTCAACAGAGTTTATCAATCAGAAACCAGCTATGAACATTATACTTCATCTATAAAGACCTAAACGCTTCCCAGAGGTTTAAAGACACAAGACGGCTAAAAAACAAGTGTAGCACAGTAACACACACAATAAAACAGACACACAATAAAACAAATAAACACACACACAAAATCATTTGTACACACACACACACACACACACAGAAACAGTGCCTCCTCTCTAATAAAGAGCTATTGCTAAGTGAGTTTTTGTACTCTGACTTATTCTTCTCTGACTTGCACCAGTGCTGATAGAGACTCAGGACCCTAACCCCCAGGTGTGTGTGTGTGTGTGTGTGTGTGCCTGTGTGTGAAGGCGTTGTCTTTGTTAGCTTTTTTTTTTTATTATGTCTGTCTTTTTCTATTTTCCCCACCAGTATAATAAAAGCTTGTACCAGGTTGGAGGAAAAAGGCAGATGTCGCACTCACAGCTTATAAAGTTATCTCACACCACACAAACCAGCTGACCTTGGGGATGCTGTCATGTGTGCGGGCTGCCTCTCAGCCTCTCATGCTCTACACACACGTGCATGCTCAGTGTGTACGTGTGTGTGTGTCAACATGCATATAAATGAAAGTGGAGGACTGTGTAAATTAGTGCTTAACTGGTTTATCTACCTGATTCTTTGCACGTCTTTCTGTGTTTTGTGTACAATCTCTGAAATTTGTATTCATCTGTATGTGTGTGTGTGTGAGTGTGTATGTGTATTGAAATGATTGAGTTCGAATTACATAACAGGGGAAATACTCCACTGTGATTGGCTATTTCCACAAGCTTCTATTTAAAGGAGGGGGCTGAGGTGCATTTTGGTTATCGGTCCATTACCCCATGAGGAAGATAGGCAATGTCCACTGGATGTTTTTGGATGTGTGTGTCCTGGTGTGTGACTGTCAGTACATTAGGACATGTAGGTCTGAGAGCGTGCACACACACACACACACATGGTTAACCTCCACATACAAAGTGTCCCATGTGTTTTCCATGCAGGAGAAGGTCAGAGGAGGAATCCAGAATGTTCCACCAGGTAGGCAGTCAGTCATGGCGGAGCTGCCGATCCACTCACCTCTGCAGAGGTCATCTCTACGGTCCCCAAAGCCCCGAGGTCTCTGAAGGAACATCAATCACTACAGACCTTGGACACAGGAACACACACACCGCTACTTTAACTCTATAGGGCTATAATGTGCTATAAGGACAGTCGTGACCGCCGCTTTAACGGGTAAACGCTGTGCTCTTTTCTCATTAAATACACACTTCAATAGGAGATCTCAAAGGTTAATTTGATTAAGCTTATTTTGCTGTTATCTACATATTTAAGACATGCAATAAATGGACACATTTTGGCTTGTGATCAATAAGGGGTAAATGTCACACACTCTGATATAGAGACCAAGGTTGTTTCTGACGTCTTCATCAGTCACGCTGTGCCCCCTCTCAGCCTGTGGAACATGAAACAAGGGTGCACTGCTACTATATCCCAAAAAAAAAAGAAAGTATCCTTTATTGAATGAAACGCCCAGTGTTCATCTTGACAGAGGAGACTGCAAATATCACATCAGTTGTGTTTGTTAAGGAAATAGTGCAACATTTAGGGAAACTCTTAAGCTTCTCGCTGACAGTTGCAGCCACAGCTGGAATTTGATTTCGTGTTCACTTTTGTATCAACTTTTAATTAAGGGAAATGGACACAAGGATATTTACATATGTACTACAGAATTACAATGTTTTAGTCCTCTTGTGTCACAATGTTGCCCTGAGACAACACAACAAAATGTGATTAAGGAGGCACTTGATGATGATGGACACTATCAAGGACCTCGGGGTTCCCAAAAGGTGAAATATTTTATTTTCCCCCTAAATAAGACTAAGTGCTGTAAAGGAATGTGTTATCTGTCTCATCCCTGGTTTAAGGAGAAGTCAGGTGCTGTAACCTTTTCTTGGTGAACCAAAACCAGGTGAAGTGGATGTCATTGTCAAGGTGAGTTTGTCAGTCAGTCAGTGAAGATGCGACCCAGATGTGCCAAACAGATGAGTAACCAGTTGTTTGTTTCAAAGCAGTTATCACAGTTACCACAAAATTAGCTCAAAAACCAAAGGAAGTGCCATCTTTACATTTGCATATATCTCTTTTCTTTCTTTCTTTTTCTCTGTCATTTTGTCATTAAAACTTCTAAAACTGTGAAACGTTTTTTTAATTAGACAAAATTAGTTAAATATCTAACTTCATTTACGTAATATTTGCTTGTCATTAACATTCCTGAATGACGTTTGGACAAAATATGCCTTGAACACAGAAAGCTAAAGATAAAAAGGACAAAAGGAGCAAAAGTTTTCTTTGGCCAGTGGCCTGCGTGAGGTTTTTAAAACTTCACATCATAACTTAAGGACCAAAGCAAACAGAGCTGATAAGTGCTCTGGCCCAGATTGTGTGAGTTTTCTTTGTGCCTTGCAGCACAGTATCAGCAGGACGGTTACTTATGCATGCATAGCCTGGTCAGGCCTGCACAGATGAGTTTGGCTCAGCTTCGCAGATGCAAAAGCCATCTCCCTGTGATAACAGCAAATACTCTTTCAGTAATTTATATTTTAATATATTTTTTTTTATATTAAACCTCCCCCACGCTAACACACACACAAACAGTGTGAAGTCTTATAAATCCAAACTTTGTGGCAATGTTTGAAAGACAGAAGTGTTTGGCTGAGTAATATGCAAAGGCAGATTGTATAAAATATGTATAAAAAAATAAAAAATATGAACCACACATCGAGAGTCAAGTACATTCAGCTGCTCTGTACTCTGTGCTGATGAGTCCGCTCTGTGCTGGAGTTTCCAGGTTTTACTGTGAGGGAAAACAGACTGGTTCTTACACACTGTCATCGCTGAGTTTATGAGAGATGCAACATTTTGGTCATGAACCTTTATCAGGCTTTTAATCCACACAGTGACACAATCTGAATCCACCAAAATAGTGATGCAATTTCAAGCTCCTAATGAGGCTTACATATAAAAAAAAAGAAGTGCAAATGTGCCAAAACTGCAGTTTCCATAGAAGCCTCCTATTAAAAAGTCCAATTTTACAGCAGAAATAAACATGTTTACAGCTCGTACAAAAAACTGTTTTGGTCTCTATAGCTATCTATTTGGGGTAATTTTTATTAATGCTTATTTAGATTATATTAAGGCTTAAAGTTAAAGTTATGCAATAAAGCTTGGCTGCCTTCACTGTTTCACCAACTTCAAAGTTTTTCAATTGCAAAATTTAAGCAGCAATCTAAAGTAAATTCTCTCAGAAAATGTAGTGTTCAGATTTGACTAAGTGTCTCCTTTTACATACACGTAATCATTTCATACTCTATATATGTAGTGCAGCTTTACTTTGTTGTTTATTTCATATTTAAACTGGGATTAAGTTCATCAGGAGGCGAGAGTCAGACTGCACTCCGGCTCCACAGCACATTGATGAGCGACTCCAAACAGTGACAGCGGACTCAAACGTGTGATCCTCTGGTGCTCAGGCAGACATTAGCTGTCTCGGTGTAAAACAGATGTTCCTCATTCCTCAGCCCCTCACTACAGCTGCTTCTCCCTGCCCGAAGAATGTAAAATGAATTGGCTCTCCAGGATATTTATCATTAAGTAATTGCGCGTGAATCCGAGCGAGAGTCATTATGCTGAAAGGGGAAAATAATCTCGGTGATCTGCATTCCCCCCCCCAGTCCGGCCTTCCTCTTTCTTCCCTCATCGCCGACACTTTTTCCTCCATTTTCTCCTCAACCTTTTGCTCTCCCCCTTCACACCCCTCTCCTCTCTTCTTCACTTTCTCCTCTCCACTCCCCCTGCCCCCCCAGAATGACCAGATGCTGGCAATTTCACGACTGTTGACTTATTTACATTCCTGCAATCATGGGTATGTATGAATATTTATGACGCTGGTCTCTTGCTGTGGGGCATCTGCCTATTCAGCCTTCTTTTGTGTGTGTGCGTGAGCCTGTGTGTGTGATTATGAGCGTGTTCATGCATGTGTGCACTACACCCATATTCTATTTTGTTGAATTCTGTGTGTACTCACAGTAGAGTTCTATATTTTCATCGGTCTTTCATTTTATTGTGTATTTTTTTTGTCTGAAAGTTGAGAAGATGTAACAGCTGGCTGGTTTAGTTGGAGTGTGTGTGTGTGTGTGTGTGTGTGTGTGTCCATCAGCCTCTGAGCTGGGGTTTTCCTCCTGCTTTTTGTTAAGAGCTGCAGGTGTATGAGAACACCAGACGGGAAAAGACCAGACGAAAAGAAAAAAAAAAAAAGTTAATCAATATTTTATGAGTGCTAAAACCTCAAGGCACACACATTTGATCTCTTCTCTCCCCGAACGCTGCTTGTAAATGGATTATTCCTGGAGAGCTAAAGGATGTCCATGGAATGAAATACAGTATGGTCGAGGCGGGAGGAATGCCCGCTTGTTCTTGCGGCTGTGTGTAAATCTGTTGAGATAGCTTTATGCCAACAGAGCCTCTTCAAAAGTCTCTGTTACGGGTCCCTGCTGCAGTCACATTAAGCTGTTTTGACAGTGTATTTCTTTCCCGGCTCGGTTCAGGAATTCTCGGAAGGTACTCAAATTAAGCAGAAGCATTTGTCATTTATTCTTTAAGCTGACCTATTTCATATTAATAACGAGTCTTCTACTTTTGTGACAAGTTTAACTTTTTTGTATTTGAAGCAGTTGAAGAAAAGGCAAGATTTGGTTTTACTGCTAAAAAAACCTTCCTGTTACATCGACATGATGCCTTCCAGTTGAGTTTGAAAACAGGAAGAGACAAATTCATGCACTGTTGCTTTTGATTTTTAAATCTCATGTGTTATCATGTGTTGACCATGCTAAATAAAGAACATAACCATACTTATCTATTGACATTAGTTTATTTTAGCCATGACCACAGTCTCATCTTACACATTGTGGTGTTTTGAATGTGTAATAATCACTTTTCTTGGAAGAAAGTCAGTGATGTCAGTTTGGACTGGCTCTAACTGAAGTGAAGTTATCACAATCCACAGGAGGTTGAAATATAACCGTCAGCATGAACCTTCCATAAATTTAGCATTTGAAGAGCTGAGGGCGATTGTTTGTTATCAGGGTTACTCATCAACAATGAACCACTTAAATACGAATCTAAAAATTATGACTCATCATCACTTTCATCACATACTGTTTCACTCTTGTATTCCCACAGCAGCTTGTGCTCAGGGCTGCACTAAAAGGACACATGAATCATATTTCTTCTGTTACATCAAAGAGAAAATAAGATCAAAATAGAAATGCAATTATCAGGAGAGCTCATTCAAGTCCTTTTAGGCACCCAAAACCATCAATAATTCCTTTCACCAACATACACCGCCATCATGAGTCTATATTTGGACAGGACATTTTGAAATATAAAAGGATGTGTAGCAGTTTGAGTTATTGAATTGTTAATTACAAATGTTTAAAAGGATGCTTCATGGTTCTTTAATTACAATGAAGAATGTATGTCATGGTTTCCCCTCTAAACTGGTTAATCCATAGTTTACATAATTTTTCCTGACAAAAAAACAAAAAACAAAACATATCTTGTTCATTTCCATTTTTAAAATTGGCACTACAAGTTGAACAGCCAGCGGTCAGCTTCCTGCAGCACTGCACATCCAGCAGAAATGCCGTTAAGTGGCCTGTGGGCTCCACCCTGATGGGGAAATTGTTACTAAAATGATTATTTCTGTTTTTATTGACTGGCAGAGACAGCAGAGTTGGATCCGTTTGATTGAATTAGCACTGCACTTCTGTAGACTTGTGTGTGATTTTTTTTTTAATCTCAGTTGACTCTTTATAGACTTTGATTGAGTGTGATTTATTACACTGATCCAATCATGTCAACTCCCTATTTTACACACCTCAGTAAAGACTGTGTGTGTGAGTTAAATATTTATTTTATTTAATTTTTTTTTAATGAGGAACAAAGTGCATGTGCTGACTGTGCATATGAAGGGACATACACATGTGGAACATTAGTGCGATTTATTCCACTGGCTGAGGGAACAAGTGCATACTCTCTCTCTCTCACACACACACACACACACACACACACACACACACACACACACACACACACACACACACACACA
>JAQNCA010000019.1:4283972-4295929 GCA_029783725.1 Acanthurus tractus | reverse complement strand
CCCGTCCCTCATCCTAGGTATTTTGTGATTTTCTACACATGTAGTTTTACTTTGAAGCGCATGTTTCACTGGCGTGTGGTGCTCCACTTCAAAACGACAGAGAGAGTGTTTTTTTTTTAAAAGAAAGGACAGATGTGTGGGTTTCTGAGCATCTAGCGCCAATGTCAATTTTCCAAAAGGTAATTGTGATCAAGCGTCAGTAATGAAGACGCAGTCACAAACTGATTCGGTGTGATGGGTTGGTTGAAAGCGTCTGTGTTTTCAAAACTTCACCAGTTTTTCTGCGGAAGTTCCACTTCGAGAAGCTCAAATTAATAAATCACCGGTGAACCAGCTCTTGATGGGGGCTCTTCTTTAAACAAGCGGTTGAATCTTTATAATTAGATGGTACAGTGTTGGTGTGTGAGTGTCAGTGTTTCCTCTCTGTCTAACTTCACTGTTACAGGAAGTGTGTGAGACATAGTCTGTAAAATGTACCCCAGTTGGATTTCCCAGGTGTGCAAACCTTGATTTCTTTCTTTTATTGCATCTTTTTATTACTGTTGACATTGCAGACTGAACTGGACTATTGCAAAGGAAGCTTTGTAATGTTGCTTTGAACTACATAATATCATTATGATAAACTCACTCCTGCAAAATGGTCTTTATATAAGTCCAAAACTTACATGACAAGTTTCACCATATTCTCTATTAAGTCCTATTTATCTAAATATAAAAGGTGACTGTGACTCCCAATCACTGATTTCAGCTAATGTTTATACATTTCTGTATAAATGATGTTTGTTCCAGAAGATAAACATTTGGTGACAAGCAAAAAGTAATTGTTGAAAGTGAAAAAAAACATTTTTTTTGCGGCAGAAAAGAATATTTCATGATCCCACAGACTAACCTCTGACCTCATGGGGGCTTTTAACCCTCAGGAGGGGAACTTCTAATCTAAGACGATCATTCAATATTGCATGTTATCCTCTGCGTCTCATTAAGTGTAAATTATTCAGGTCAGTGTAGAAAAAGAAATAGTGGAGATAATACCTCTGGGCTGATCTGCCAGACTGGTTGAAAAAAAAAAAATCAGTGGAGAAATAAAGAAAAGGGCTCCTGGTCTGCCCTTGAGAAAGTCACTTGACACCAATTCAAAAGTCTTAATACAACCTGCTGTAGAAACTTTCTTCAGCTCTATTATTTGGAAAACTGAAGGACTGGAGAAGTTGATCAAAGATATAACTGCAGAGCCTTTCTAATTAAAGTTTGTGGAGTCTGAAAGTTGTGAGCACTTATCTGGCAGGCAGGGTAGAAGAAAGGATTTTTATCAAGTTGCATTATAGGAAATGTAGGATTCAGTACATTGGGAGCTTAAAACATACGTATCAGGGTATCCATGTTCGGAGATCTCAGCCTTTGCTAACTTATTTATGATCCATGCTGGAATAGATCATAAATAATGAATCGAAGAAAACTTTAGTGTTTAGTTGAAAATCTCAGCAACTATTGGATGGATTACATGGACAGGTGATACGATCAGAGGAATTTGAAGTTGCCCCTTTTATTCACAAAATGACCAAAATGCATCTGCTTTGCTGATGCAGGGATTGGTCCATCTTTAGCCTTTTGGGGGATTCATTCTTACAACATGTTTGCCACTGACTATGAAATTGTCCTAATATCTTCCCGAATTTAATCTGTAATGCATCCATCTTCCCAGTTGTCTGTTTTTATAAAAAACAACCAGCATTACTTTCCTGGATATTGATATCTTCAGCGCACTGTGCATCGCCTCCTAATCACCCAGGAGAAAAACTACACAGTGCTGCTAACACCATTATGTAAGAAATCATCAAACGCTTTGATTAAAAATTAAGAAATAAAGCTCATTTGCAAGGACAGTGCACTTAAAAAAAAGGCATGGGGAAAAAAAAAAAGTTTGATTCGCTGTAGCGTGTGCCCCACTTCTTCTTCTTCTTCTTCTTCTTCTTCTTCTTCTCCCGCAACTCTCAGAGGAAGTGAGGAAACTTCTAATGAACAGAGTGAAGGCTGCGGAGCCGGTGGAGGCCACGGAGCCCCCGTCCTGTGCTGCACCGAGATTGTCCGCTTTGCTCGGCTGGGTGTTGTATCTCCACAAGACAACGGGTCAGTTCTCTTCATCTCTCTCTCTCTCTCTCCCTCTCTCTCTCTCAGTCTTCCTCGGTCCGCTGTGGCTCTTTAAGTATTTAGAGCTGCTCGCCTTTTCTTCCTCTCCTGTCTTCTGTCGGTCTGAGTGGGTCTAATGCTTTGTCCCTCGTCAGCCTTCCCCTCCTTGTCTTTCTGTTTTTTTTTTCCTTCCACTCCTTTCATTTCCTCTCATGTCTTTCTCCTCTCATCAGCATATTTCTGTCTCTGGACATAATGTCAGCCTCTCCTCTTGTCTCCTTGCTTCTCCTCCCTCCCTTTTTTTTTTGTGTGTGTGTGTTTATTTCAAATCCATGCCGTTCTCCTGTCCTGTCACGTCCTGTCTTGTCCTGTCCGGTCAATAAAAACTTCAACGGACCCTTCCTGGTTTTAACCTCTGCTTATGAGTCTAGACTTCCTGTCTGTGCTTGTTTGTGCACAGATATGAATATTCATGGTCGTGTCTGCGAGAGAAGACACTCACACGGCGTGATGGACTGTTTGCATGACATTGTGTGTGCGTGGAGGAGAGTGACTGGCTCACAGATGGAGCAACTGCTGCTCAGCTCAATGCTATTGGACATACAGTATACTCAGCAGCAGGAGCACACTCACACACACACACACACACACACACACACACACATATACACACACAGCACTGCAGATGAGAGGAAAGGGCTGTTTCTTGATCCGTGTATTGTTTCAGAGATTGCCAAAGAGCCCTCTGAACAGAGTCACTTTCATTCTGCTGTAAAAGAGAGCGTTCGGGGGGAGTACAGCAGCTCGTAGGATCCGGCCTTAATTGGCTTGATTCTTTAGGTATCTCAACCCCTTTGTTCTTAAGTGTGTGTTCTTACATGAAAGCAAATCCTCAGAGGGAGCAAAGATACAAAGTGCTACATTTGAGAGTATTTCTACATGCTTCCCCTAACAAAGGCAAAGCACATTAGCTGCTAAAACAGTGAAGCTGAGAACTAAATATGTGGGTTTAGAAGCTGGCTTTACCTCGTAACAGAGGCTCAAACACTTATATGTTACATGCAGATTATTTCACTGCCCAAAACACACACATACATACACTAGCATAACATATGTTCAGGCTAGTGTTATGCCATAAACATGTCATGTCACAGTTACAAATAATTAGCACCTTAACACTTGTATTAACACTTTAAGACACCTGATATCTTTGAAACCAAAGGAGCAATTGTAACTCAGAAACTCAGATTGTTGCAAAGCTCTTGGTGGCAAACCTACATTTAACTATTATGTAACAATCTTTTATTTTTTTGTGAGGTATTATTGGTTCCAGTGCTATATTTTACAGTTACTAAAAGGTTGGATAGATACTCATTTTAATGTATTTCTCCACATTTCCTCCATGAAACATGAGGAGTAAGAACACCCCTCCATCCATAAGGCTCTTTATGCAATAAAAAGCCAGTTTATTTTGCTGCTCCACAAGCCAACATCCAATAATATGTAACTGAGTAACTGTAATAACTACTATGCGATTTACAGTACATTAAAAACACTACAGACAGTGAAAGGACACTTAAATATGAGATTTTTATGTCTAAAACTTACAGTAATGTGTTGTGTGAATTGCCTTATTAAAGCTGCAGAACCTGATTTGCCTGCCAGCACCTCAGATGGCAGAGCTGTGCAGAGCAATATGTAGTCTGCTAGTTTCAGTCTATTGTATGCATAAAAATCATTCGCTGTTCTGTGCAGAATCCATACATCCAACTACAATTCCCACAATTCTTAAAGAAATCAATAAATCCATCATCTGCTGAGCATTCTACCTTTTTTTTAATCCATGCAAATTGTTGCTAAGTGTATTATTTTTATCTTAGTGCATGGAAAGTTGCTGCTATGATATAATTTTGTTTTTAATTTTGGAAAAAAAGACATCTTCATCTAAAAAAAAGGCCTTATTACAACAAACAAAGTTAAAAGAACAAGTACATTTCTGTAAAGGTTCTCTATCAGTAAATGGCCCCTCTGTCCTCTCCGCTCTTTGTCCTTCTTGTCCTCTCCTTCTTGTGTCTCTTCACTGTCTGAACTGCCGAAATTGCATTGTAAACAATCAATAACGGCATTTTTGTACCTAGAAACAGTATGATTTGATATATGATATGATCTTTCATACTACCACATCATCTCTTTCACAACCCTGGTAGCTGATCGGTTTTCTAGGTCACAACGGCCACTGGCAGGACAAACGACCTTGACCAGGTGTCATAACACCTTTGTCTCTCAGTAAATACACACTGTCACAGAAACAGTTCAAGGTCTGGCTTCACTAAAATGACTGATTACAGAAGGTCGTGCAAAATTTATGACAAGTACATAACTAACAAGTCCTGCCAACCTCAGACCTAATGAAGCTCTTAATGACTAACATTAGCTGCTGTACTATATACTTGTTATTTCAAATACAGACCTTAAGTGTTAAAGTGCATTATTGCTTAAACTGTCAATGACTATCTGGAATATCTGACCTCCTTATCAGGCTACAAAAATGTCTGATTTAAACCGTTAAATGGCTCATGGAGGCTTATTTAATTTAAGAAAGAAAAAGCTAAACAAACAAACCTAGACAAACTAATTTATGCCTCTTGTATAACGTGTCACACACTGCGTTGTTGTCTTTAACTGAAGCTAACAGCACCTACACTCAAATGATCTGCCGTTTTGGTTCCAGTCAGCAGGCTTGAGTTGTGTACAGCAACGTTTGAGTTTGTTCGGTGAATCTTTAATGTGTCTCTGTGTGATTCTGTCTTGTTGCTTGTCTTGTACTTCCAGATGCAAATATGAAGGGAGGGATGCTTTACTGCGTTCTCACAATCATACGATGTGCAGGAAACAGGGTCTCCTTTTCATGCACAGCTGCAAACTTGATGCAACTGTGGACAAATAGACAGTTAACTTGATTTAATCCTTTTTACAATTAGCAATACACCACAGCTCAGAGGCCTTTCCGCCTCTTGTGTGAGTTTTACTCTGCTCCATGGTTAAATGTGGTGTTATGTGTCACTATGAGGCTGGCAAGCTTTGATGTGGGACAAAATACAGCTTTGCTCCACAAACCAGCTGCATCTGCCTCCACCTGGCCGGCTGATGTGGTTCGGGATGGCAGGAAGTTTCACTGTCTGTTCAGCTGCATGTTGGATGGGTTGGCTGGTGTTCGGACCATTGACTGCATGCCCGAATGGCTGCATGATTAGCTGGAGTGGGAGTTGATCATACAGAAGTTGAGTTACCCTGCTCTTTTACTGTAGAAGTAACAATTCACACTGTTTTCTCAGTATTATAGAAACAGTGACGAAAACTGATAATGTATTAGTTAAAATCTAATTAAGTTTGATTGTAGGTTCCTGTTTATTTGAAACCTTTATAATAGCAACTGGCAAATAAAGTGGAAAATCAAAACACATGAAAGGTTTTTGTTCATACTTCTTCACATAGCATGGTGCAATTCAATGGGAACTTTTTCAAAAGCAGCATTGAGCAATGCACTCAGGATCAAACATCAAGTGTTGGCAGAGATCATCAGGAGTGGGAATAATGTTGACAACATTCCTGAAGCCTCTCGTTTTCTTTACCTACTTTACCCTCCTCAGCACAGTTAACTGTGGCAGCTCTTTCTTTTTTCATTACTACCTTGCAAAATTTAAAAAAAAAATGATCTGCTGACAACTCCCCCAAAAAACAGCTGAAGAGTTCTTCAGACGTATTTTTAATGTCAGCACGATCTCATTGTGCTTCCTGTGGCTGCTTCACAATAAAAGCCTCCACATTCTGCCATGGAGCTGGTTGGTTTTAATGTGAAATGGCCACAGTTTGCATCGGCAGTAACTTAATGCACCTCTGACATGGTTTAAAGAGAGAGGACAGACAGTCAAGCTGTCATAAATAAGATAAAATTGCGTAGAATTACATCATTGTATCGTTACCTGTGAATCATGTTGAGGTTGACAATCTGAATCCAATTTTTAAAGTGTCAAAAGCTTTCACTAAAACTGTTTATTTAAAATCAATTACTGTATGTAAATTAATTAAAAGACTTGTCAAAAATGGGGGTTGACTTGATATAAATCTTAAGAGTTAATCTTAAAAGTAGCTTTGCACATACATTTGTGTAATGTTTCGCATTAATTGTGACTACATCATTTTTAACTGCAAATATTCAGTTTGGTTTTGTCAAAAACTCTATAAAATGTGATATGCTTCTCTATCAAAATCATCTCACAGCCTCCAGGCTGAAGATCACTGTTGTAAGACGAGGGGATGATGTCCTCAACAACAATTCAGCAGTGAGAAGATGCACAGCTAGAATACACACCAACACACATTAGCTTCCCGGTCCAGTCTCAGTTGCCGTCACCAAGAATTTTATTTGCAGCGTCTAGAGGGTGAAGCTCATACACCTGCATTATTTGTTAAAGCCCCCTGCAGAAAAGCCCTCCATCTCAATTGCAATTTTGGGCCCATTTGTCTTGTCATTGGTTAACAGGCGCTGACGGACACACCGGGATGGAGCATTATTGCATTATTTGAGGCAGCACAGCGCCGCTGAGCCGTAATTTACCAGTGTCAAATCTACAGCTGTATCAGGGGATTTAGAGGTGAGTAGGGAGGGGCAACACACAGATGGAGCGACACCAACGGACACACAAACAAAGTGACGCGCACAAACTCAGTTCAACAAGGTTCATAAAACACGCAAATGATAAACATGCACTTTTCAACCCCTCGTATCAGCTTTGACACGGCTCCATTTGTGGTTTTATAGATGCACCGTGTGTGTTTTCTATCTTTATTGGGCGTATTTATCTGTGACACCGAGTCTTGGTAGGACAAAGGCTGATATATGAAGTCATAATGTATTAGCGCCCTGAGTTCCCCTCATGCAATTGCTGATGTCGAGATGACAAATTCTGAGCTGTATGTTATATAGCTCTATCTACAAGCATGACTTTTCTCTATACGGTGTGAGCGCTTGAATGTATATGATAAAGAGCACACACACTTCGGAGCATTTTTGTCATGAATCTGTTACTTTCCTTTATTACTTCTTTTGTTTTTGTCCCCATGAATAAAGCCTGGGCTTCTTTCTCTCTATATGTTTATATCCCTGTTCTGACTCATTTGGCTCTTCCTGTCTCTGCACTCCCTTCTGTCCTCATATCTTTTATCCTCCTCTCCACACTTGTATACACCTCCACCAGCCTGCTGCACTCTGAAGAAAATACAGACATAAAACAGGGCAGAAAACATCCAATTGTACTGTTTTTTCCATTTTGACTTTCTATCAAATTGTCTTACCTCATAACTTATCAAAGTGTAAGTTTGACTAAATAACTTGTATTGAACAGTCTAACCAGCGGTCTCTGATACCTCAGTCTTATGTTGTACTGAAAGTATTATGGAAATATAAGTTAACCAATCAGTTCTTTGTGGGTCATCTGACTGCAGGCCTGTGTGTCCCTTGAACTCCCAATAGCCATTAATGAAGGTTCAATGGCAAATATTACCATACCAATAAAACAAAATAGAAAATAACACAATCAAAAGTTGTAGAAAAATCCATCACTGACGCAGCCTGAAGAGAAAAAAGGCACTTCTGTCTTAGATTAGTTTTTAATTCACCGCTGCTTTCCTATTGAGCACCTGGTGCCACATGTTCTGTGTTCAATGCTGCTCTTCCTAAATAACGCCAGAGTGACTAATAAACAACGGGACATCTAAAGAACAGCGACAAACAAAAAATAATACATATTCTGTGCTGTCTTTTTCTATTAAGGTATACAAAGGTATAGCACAGAGCATGTTAGTGAACAGTTGCACTGTTGTAGTCACACATCCAGCAGTTACACAACAACACTGATGTTCACATAGACTTGTGTTTCAGCCACCTGACAATACCAGGGGGTGGACGTAACACAGATTTGATTAAATAACTGTGTTATGATTTAAACAGATAAGTTTCATACATTTCTTACATTCATCATTTACGAACACAAAGTTGTCATGTATCGTTGAAGAAATGTGCCTTTAAGGGTTGAAGTTATGAGAGAAGATTTAAAAATGAAGGTGATTAAATGTACAGTAATTAAAAAAAAAATCAAGTGATAAATTGTCAGCTGCTTTCATAAACTTGACATTCAATTTGAGTGACTGTCATAAAAGTGTGTGCAATGCTCATGAAGTTTAATCTATTGGACTCTGGCACACAGACATAAATTCCTTTTTTTAAATACCACTGTTTTTCATAAAAATAATGGACAATTTGTGCGCCTTTACACGAACCTATGAACTTCTAAACTGTCATATATCATAGCAATCCAATTCACATTCCAGGAATTTTATTTCCCTCCGCCACAACTGGCAAAATTTACCCACTAAATGACTTCTTTACAAAATAGAAATAAATGTATCACTGTAGTTACATTAGCCAGCACTGACCTCCAGTGCTTATATCACCTCGATTTATTTGCATTTAAAAGAGCAGTTTCTCCTGCCTCCCTTTCCTGATGCTCCTGTGGCATTGTGCAACCCGCGCTGCACCGCTGAAATCTGAATATCAGTGAGCTGCCTACAGCAAAAACACTCACTGTATGATTAGTCATGCAAACTCAAAATGGGAGGGTTTGTAAAGCGTAATACTTCCCATCTGTTTCAGGGAAAACAAAACAAAAATAATGTGTGCCTGGGGTTCACTCCTCAATATTTAAATAAATACAAACAACGCCGAAATACTTGAAGGGACACTATTTTGCCATGAAAGATGCATGTAAATTAGTTTAAACTCACATGCTTGCAGGTTAATGTGGGAGTCATATAGAAGGAAAACATGCATGATTTCAGAGCAGAGGGGAGGGATCCTTCACAAAGAGGGGCAGTGTTGCTATCATTTACGTCAATAGATAACAGGATGGAGAAAGGAAAAGGAAGAAAAAAACAGTTTTAATCAGGGTTATTGGAGCCAGAAATAACAAATGAGCCAACACGCCTCTACATAATGAGCCTGAGATTAGACTGAGAGGCAAAATAGGACTAGTCACCTCTACAGTGTCAGAGAGAGAAATAAAGAGGGTTACAAGCGGAGAGGTGGCGGGAGGGGGAAGATGATGAGATGAGTAACACAGAGAGGAGGAGAGAGGTTAGGCCTGCTTAAATATGGAGAGGAGGGACAAAGACACGGAAAAGAGGTGGTGATTTGTCTTTAAATCTTTAATTAAAAGCAATGCTATGAGCAAATATCTATATATTATGTTTCATATGTTCGGCAGTACTCTCTTTGCTAAACTTTAGCTAAGTTGTAGTGTGAGATTGAAGCAGAGAAACAGCTGGTAAAGATGATGTGATTGGTTTGATGAGGTGGACAGACAAACATGGAGGGAGAGCAGGGACGACCTCATGATGAGCAATGTCAGTGTTCGTTAGCCATTAGGTTTGACATCTAAGCGGAATGAAAGACAGCCTACAATGCTGATCCTCTAACTGTTCATCATCCACAGATAATTGTGTTCACTTTTGAAACGCTCAAATTTATGACATAGTAATAATTCTGTAATTATCTAATTCCTCCCTCACAGTACAGCCTCAACATTCCCATGTGAGCATACTAATGACAGTGTGCTAATATGCTGTCGCTGACTGACATTCAATAAATGGTATTCTTAATGTACGCCCGTAATGCTAACACGCAACCATTTATTTATCAGCCAAACTGACCTGCAGCAAACATTCACATTCACAAACAGCCGCCACAGCAAGGAGGAAGAGGGGACATTAATGTACATATATAGAAAATATTCATGAGACGTAACACCGACTTAAAAATGAGCACCCAGGCTATTATTTTAAATAAGAAACTGATCTAAATGTCCTTTCTGGTAAGAATAAAGGCTGGATGACAAATAAAAATATATGAAAGAAATGTTGACATCTTACAGGTAGCATTTTATAATGAACTATAAGCAAATTGTACTAAAATAAGCATTTCAAAGTGCTACCTAAACATCAGCATTTCTGCTAACAGCCACACTGGCTGCAAAAGTTCACATGAGGCCGCAGAAATTACAGCTGATGACTGGTGAATGCTGAATTTAATGTTGAGCTCAGATGCGCTTGAGGCACTCTACAAAGTATAAACCCTTGTTTCAGGTACCAACATGGCCTCTCTCCTCTGATTCAGACTCAGCAAATCGTGGCACAGGTTGCACTGATAAGTGACATAATCTCTAACTGGGCCATTTACTCCTCCTCCTGTTGTTCACAGGATAGATCATCATTGTATTTAAGTTTTTTAGAGGGGAAAAAAAGCTCTGCAAGCTAGTTGTGAGTTAGCGAGTACGCTAGCTCGACCCTGGTCGGTACGATAGGATTGAATAGACTTACACCCTCAAATTTTATTTCACCACTCTCTGCAAATAATTCAGAGAATGGGGCTGTTAATAATCCCACAGAGGCTGTTAAAGCCGGCTAGTGGAACAATAAGCTATGATACCTTTCTTCATTTTGGACCCTTTGGCTCTCTGTTTCCTTTGTCACCATTGATATGATTTATTTCCACTGTGACTTTTTCTCCAGTGGTGTGTGGCTGTAGAAATGAAATCTTTAATCTTTAACTGGTGAAATTTAACCTGGAACCACATCGACAAACTCGCTGCAGTTTGCCTGTAATGAGAAAAATGCAGGTTGTTCTTTTTTTAACTAATATGCAAAGTAATTTTTTCCCACATACTTGACTATATACTATGTGTGTTTGTGGAGAACGTGATGCAAATACATCTCCGACTTGCTCGGATACAAACTGATGTCCAGCCACCCGTGGATGACGCTGGTGCAGACGCACATGAACAAAAACATAGACACACATGCACACAGACACAAACCACATATCTTTTCTTCTCTTGCCCTCTCTGTCCCAATTTGTTAGATTGTCTCTCTTTCTGTCTCGCTGTCTCTCTGTCTTGGCCAGTGTTCTCGTCTGTCTCCTTGGCGGCTCTGTTCTCCCTCCTGGCACTCTCTGTACCATGTCTTGGCTCGCCTTGTGCGGAGTGATGTCTTCATCACAATCCACCAGCATCTGTTTCTCTACATCCCCCTAAACCAAATCTCGCCTCCGTACCAGTTTCCATCCTCTACTTATTGAAAAACCACATCCTCTAAGCTGCCAGGCTTTTCCCACACTCTTCTGGACTGTCTGCCTCATCGCCGGCCCAGAGTGTGATATAAGAGGGGCTGGAGCTGGAGATTGTTGGGTAACTTCTGCACTAGGTGGTTTAGTTTCCTTAAAGAGGGGTGAGAGATGCCCTTGAGTGGGGAGCAAGGAAAGATAGCCATGGCGCAGTAAGAGGACAGGACAGGGCGAGAGAGATAATTACGTTATTTAACAGCTCAGGAAACTGCAATACGGTGGTGATAGGTGATTGAGTGTATGTGTGTGTGTGTGTGTGTGAGAGTGTGAGTGTGTGTGTGTGCACAGGGGGAAATCCTGCAGGGTTTTCTCTTCTCGCTCCCTGCTAGGCCAGCAGAAACGGAGAGGGAGAGACCAGTAGCAGGTCTGCCTACAATCACAGAATCCTGCTATCATTTTACATTTGCTTTACTCAGGGGAACGCTGCCTGCTCCGGGGGCTGAGGCACTGTTGCTCCGCTGTCATCACAGTTTAATGCAAACCTTGTATCACAAACAAGAGGGGGTGGGGGGAGGGGGTCATTCTTTTCTTTTCTCTTTTTTTTCCCCCCAGCACTGAGGGCAGTTTATCACCGCTCTGCCCTTGGTAATTCTCC
>JAQNCA010000019.1:4255228-4276640 GCA_029783725.1 Acanthurus tractus | reverse complement strand
TCACCATCACAGGTTGTGATTTACAGGGGTCTGTGCTAAGTACCCCGTGTGGCAATGTGCATCTTCATCATTCTTTCATTCTTTCTCAATGTGTGTGTGTATACGTGTGTGTTCAGCATATGGAGGACACTGATGACCCCTTGCCACGTGTGTGTGTGTGAGAGAGCCCTAGCTGGTGTATGTGAACGTATTCTCATCGTGTGAGGTTCTCTCTCTTTTTCTGAGCTGCAGCCTGAGGCCACAGTTGACCCCTGACCAGGAATAAACGACTAAAATATTCCTGAGCTGTAGCCTCCACCTCCTCCTCTTCCTCCTCCTCCTCTCCCTCTCCTGGCAGGACTTGCTGCTTACAGATTGCATTGACTTTGCATCTGACCGGCTACTATTGTTTTAAAGGCATCGTTTGGCTGCTGTTAGCTCATTCTCCGTCCCCTGGCTGATAGAGCTCCTGCATTGTCTTGTACTTCGGTTGATTCCCTTTGTTTTCTAATGGCTTATATTGTTGCCTTTGGTTCTGGTTACCCTCTTATGACTAATGTTGACTTTTGTCGAGCACAGAATCTCAATATCCATTTTTCATATTCATTTACTGGAAGAAACAAACAAAGAGAATAGGGAATACTTGGTTCTAGTAACTACCTGAGGCTAATAATAAAACTTCCACCCAGTTTTCATTTTAGACACCTTATAACTGCCAGACATGTTACAGCATCAGTACATTAACAGGTTTTTTTATTTAGAATAAAAGGTGAGCATCACATCTGTACTGTGATCCTTCACAGGGCCAGTGTCAGTATTATGGGTGCAGCCTTTAAACAATCATTAATGTGTTTGCATTGAGATTAAAGCTGCAGTTCGCAAACATTGAGCAGCACTAAAGCAATATGATCAGCCTTAAGTTAGAAGTAACACTACCTGTGATAAAACATTTCAACAGTAAATTATAAGTAAGAGGCAGCTTTCTGGGTCAGTTGTGTTACATCAGAAAAATGCTATTGTAATACAACCTTTTTTGTGGTTTCTGTTATTTTTCATGTAAGTTCTGTTCATAATATCTACCAAAGATTACCAAGCCTCTATATGTTGGACTTAAAAATCATAATTAGAAGCAGGGAGAGATGCTTAGATTGTGTAAAAAAAGAGAATTAATAGAGTTTCCATGAGGAGTCTTAAAGGTGTCTGAAGAGCCTTCACATTTTAAGCTCAGTATGATGGTCCTGGCTGTCGACATCTCGACCCCTGTTGACTTTGGAATAACCAAAAAATGGGCAAAAAAGTGGAGTATGGGTGGAGCAAATGAAGCTGGGTTGCTTATGCCTGCCATGGGGCTAGCTGTAAATCTGATTGGCCATGCTTTTTTTTGTGGATAATCACATGCCCTGACATACATTAAATGTACAATAATTCATTTCTGTCTGCAGGTGTTTCTTATGGAAAATAAAGAAAACAAAAGATGTAGATTGAAGAAGCATAGGATTATGGGATTAGTTTATGATGTTTTTTAGGTTGTGTCACCCACCATTATAGATTAAAGTGATTGCTCTAGACTGTAGACATCTTTCTTTTTCATCTACTTTTATAGAAAAGATGAGCATTTTTGATATGGGGGTTGGTGAATGACTCATTTTTGAAGCTAGCATCCGCAGGCTATTCAAGGAACTGCAGTTTTTGGCATTTGGCATTGGCTTAATATTTCAGCCCTGGAGGTTGCAACATGTAGAGATGTCAGGAAACAAGTGTAGATGTTACCAAATATGTCTGGTAAATTCTTTTTGGAGAATTGACTGTAAAAAGACACAACTCCTCAAAAAGAATCAATTATATTGATTGATTAATTGATCATCATGCATCATAAACATGCCTCTTAAAGTGTATTAATGCAGGCCTCAATAATTATGTAATCATTTTACATCGTCTTGCATTTGGTTAGAGGAGATCGTTAAAAAAAACATTCACATTCTAACTTATTTATTCAAGAAATATGACTTAATTTCCACATGTTTTACCTCAGCCTAGTCCTTTCAAAGTCATAGCAATATGTTTGTGATTTCCCTTGGAAACAGAAAGAAAAAGAAGATCCTCTCTTTTAATCTTTTTTAAGACTCGAGACTAAAAATGTGTCAGCACACATTAGCTCATGTGCCCCAGTTTTAAGAATTTGGTCACCTTATTTGAAGCCCGGCATGTTGTAACACTTTTCAGATAAACTAACAGTTCCTCCAATACGCCATGTTTCTGTGTGTGCGGGTACGTGTTTGTATAGATGTTATCAAGCATCTAACACTGTCTGCTTGTGCCTCACTGCATTGTGACTGGATAGGTTGCCTTTGTGCTGTTGAAGGCCATTTAAGGCTATTGTACAAGTAAAGGAGTTTACTTTAAAACGAACGCCTTGACAGTTTGTGTGTGTGTGTGTGTCCTAAAAAATTTACTGCTTACCTGCTTCTGAGTGACAGGTGGGGGTGTGGCAGGGTGGGTGGTGGCTGACGTATATTTGTGTGTTTTGGCCTGACTCACATACCTTACCCCCTCACATCCTCTCTCACACTGTCATCCAGCATCTCTCCCCACTCCGTCACCCCCCCCGACACACACACACACCCCATACACACACACACACACACTCTAACCCTCACCTAACCCATACTAATGATGCTCCAGCACTACAGCCCACTCAGCTTATAACAAGGTCAGCTTGCCCTGCACAAACACATTCACACACACACACACACACACATAAACAGCAAGCTAGCCTTAGCAGACACACACTTTCAATTGCAGATATTCCCAAGTACATATATCTGTAATTACAAACACACACACACACTTGTGTGAATACAAACATGAAAACACACCTACGCACTTCTCACAAACTGCTTAATCAGTAAACACACACAAGCATAAACAAATGATGAGACTTTATGATAATTTATGTAGTGAGTGTGGGAGAGAGATAATTTTGCTATGGCTCTATGTGTGTGTGTGTGTGTGTGTGTATTTGTATGCGTGTGTGTGCAGGGCTGATATGATCTAATGAGGATGTTAAGCCGACTATTGGATATCAAAGCAAAACCAAAATAGCTCGTGTTGTCCTCTGACTGCCTGCTGGAGCTGCTGTGGAAGCCCACTTCTTTTCTGTTAACAGGATAGAAAAACACTCGGAGTTGTGACTGCAGGATGGGGCCAAGTGTTCAGCCAGCTACTGCAAATTGGTTTGTGCGAGAGAGTGTGTGTGTGAGAGAGAGAGAGGGAGAAGATATATCCGCATTTGTGGAGCAGACGGACGACAAATGACGCTGTGACAGCAGTCAGTACATGCACCTCAACCAGAGTCTGTGTTTGTCAAGTGTGTGTGTGAGTGCGAGAGTGTGTGTGTGTGTGTGTGTGTGTGTTTGAGGCTCATTGTTGTGCTGTGATTCATCAGGCCGCACCAGCTCCTCTCATTAACACACACTGATTTATCAATAATGTGCCGCAGCATTTGAAGAGCACACATTGACTGGGGCGATTTACTGCCTCGCAGACCGGACACTCTGGACGACCATATTTCTCTCTCTCTCTCTCTCTCTCTCCTCTCCATCCTCTCAATCCATCCCCCATCCTCTCTCTATCTCACCTCCCTTCCTCCCACAGCCTCAATTGCCCCGTCCCTCAGTCCACACCACTCACTTATCATCTCAAGGACATCTGGCTTTCTTTTAACTGTTTGTCTCTCCCTCCGTGTCTGCCTGTCTCTCCTCACTTGCAGCAGTTTCCCACTGTGTCTAATCATCTTGTCTTTGGGCCAGTTAGTCAGTCACTGGATGCTACAATGGCAGAGATACTGTCATTATTGTACTGCCATGTTACGTAACCCTGGTTCTATTGTTAATGGATCAGGAGCGAGCATGATGCACATCTTACGTGTGGCACTCTAATCTTTCAGTTTTGGAGTTTGTGTGTTTGCTATTGTTCTCTGTCTTTCCGGATGTGTATTCATGAGGAATGTTCAAGATGCTATGGAAGCAATGATGTTCTATTGAATTTTGTGCTTCTTTAATTCAAAAATCTCTCAAAGTCTCTCTTCACATATGGATATATTACTCTGTTGTTTACAAAAACAACTTGAAAACTGGTATTTATAAGATTTAAATAGCTGCATTTAAGACTTGTGGTGGATTGTATAGATGTAGGATCTAGGTTGGCATCAAAAAGAGGTTACAAAATGCATTTTAGCCAGATTCTGAGCTGTCTAATATTAGAGCCAACAGCCAAACTTTGATGTTCACATAACATGTTAATTGGTTTTCGGTTATTACACACGATATAGGTTTACAAGCAATCATGATAGCTCATTTTCCTTTATGAGGATCAAGGCCGTTGATGTGTACTGGCTGTGAGATGGACCAATCTGCCTTGTTTAAACAGTGGGCTGTATACTGGTGTTTCACTGGGTCCACAAAGATGCAAGATTAAACACTTTCCAAACTGCTGTTATAAATTTTTCTAACAGCTCTGACAGCTGCGGCTAAAGCACAGATTAATTTAGATTTTAACCCTGAGTTGGTTGGCCTTGACTGATTTGTGCCATATTCTAATTGTTTATTTTGTTCTCGTTCGATGCTCAGTTTGAGGAGAGCGGTGTCGCCTGTCTAATTGCCTGAACGGTCAATGATGTGGTCGCCTGATGCTCAGATGGATGTCTGGCATGTTTAAACCTATTGTTGGCAATCTTGTATTTCCAACAGTTTAATTCTTTCCATTTGTTTTATGCTGTCGAGTTGTTTTAATGTAGCTAAAGTTGTATTTCACAAGTTGATGCCACTGATGTAGTGAGGCTGGTCTGTGATAAAACTGAAACTAGAATTTACACCAGATAGACATTTCTGCAACTTCTCCTCTTTACTTTTAAATTTTTTTGTGTTTTTCTCCGTGTCTAATAATACTGCTTTTCTTTTTTGTCAACATCCTTTAGGATACAGGAGGCATTTTGCTGTCACTGGAAAAAACTTAAGGGAGTTTTGTATTTCTGCTCAGTATAAGCACCCAGGCCTAGAACATCTGGGCCTGTCAAAAAAGTTTCGTTAAAACAGTCAAAACAATCAACACAACCTAAAAGGATGAACACAAGCATACATTTTTGCACGATAAGAGGCAGCATAACTTTATATGGTGCAAGTTTCTTAAGCTTAAGAGCAAATAAATGGACAGAAACTGACTCCACAGCATGTCACAGCCCCTCAAAGCATGATGACGCTGGTGAAAATATGTAAAAATATATCAATCCTGAATACAAATGAGTAAGCAATTGGGGGAAAAAAAAATCATTAAATTTTAGTATCATTAAAATATATATATATTTAACGGAGCTAAGGCAATGAATGTCTCATTCATGTGTTTTCATATCCTCGGGACACTGACACCTAGGCCTACATGTACTCTGCCCCACGCCTAAGAATACCTTGAGCCTTTTGATGAAAGCAGTAAAAAAGCAGCAGAATCCACCCAGTGTTAAAAGAGTTAAAAGATGCCTCCTCTGAGTGCAGTGAAGATGCAGGAATGAACAGCTGTACAATAAAACACAGTAAATTAACCTGCTACAAGCCAGTGGGCTTTTAAAATTGCTTCATTACGCCGTTGTTTCCGAAAGGATGCTCATGAAAGGATTTTTTTACAGTATTCTCACCGTGGAGGTCAGACTTCACATAAAGATGTCTCACATTTTAACATGTTACACCACTGCTGTGCTCCCTCTCTGACCCTGCACTGCTCCCTTGGTGTCAAATGCTCAGCAGTGTCGGCAGATAGCAAACAGCAGGCGCAGATTCGATCACATATTCTCCTTCAACATTAGCAAATATCCTCAATTGAAATCATCTGTCACTTGAGGTATTGAAAAACGTCTTTAATATTCTGAACTGTGCATGCTTTTACATCATATAATCATTAACTACGGACAACCTGACCGTCCCCCATCAATCACCAAAAAGAAACTTCACCACGTGCTTTATGCCATGCATTACCAACAGCTGACAGCTTCAGTTGTTTTATAACAGGTTCCGCCCTCTGTCTCTGCCAGCGCGGCAGATGTTGTGTATGAAATGGTGCCCGGAATAAATGATTTGGAGATGCTAACATTTGGCCTGTGTGATGATCAATGCGGGCTTTCAGTGTCACCCATCCCAACCAATTGATTTATGGAGCCGACCGCCATTTGTTATTGCTGCGGAGCATTTTTTGGACGTGCATCAGTCATCATTATCAGACAAAGTAGAATATTTCTGGTGCAGGACCGAGTGTCCCGCTGTGTTTTAGCGTGGGCTAAAAGTTTGCTCGCATGTGTTGGACAAAATAAGAGTGCGGACTGTGTGTGTGCTGGTGTTGGTGAGGATTTGCTGGCTTGTTGTCATTGGGTTTATGGAGGCTGCAGTGCCCTGGTAGGTATGAGGTGAGCTGCTTGGACTGGATATGAGCACATTCTTGGCTCTGCACAGCACAGAAAACACCAGCGTGTTGATAGTCCCATCAAGTGTAATAAGAGCAGAGCAGTGAGGCTCAAGGGTTTCAGGTCGGAAAAGCTTTGCTCTTCAAATGACCTCCAGCCGAGACCGTTCCTCATCTACACACACCTATGATATATCATGTTTACATACATGCAAACAAGCAAGCATTTATCCACAGGGGAACTCAACATTTTCTTTCTCATCGCGCAATTTCCCCTCTGCAGGGATAAACCGTTTTGAGAACCCAGGTAACAAATGACAGGCAAATGTCGAGTCAGCATCTTGCGCCCCCCCCACATCCAACAACCCAACCTTGCGTTCCTCAATGTCAAAAAAAACCCCCAACAGAAACAGCGCACTGCTCCTTTCATCAATGCCTATAGTTAAATCACATTATTAACATGCTGAGGACAGTGAAGGCAGCATTAGCATTTTATATGCAATCAATTTGCCGCATGGTTTGTGTGCAGAGCTGAGCGGGACGTGTGTCACATGGAGATGCCAGTTTAGAGATACTGCACACACTCACACACACACACACACACATACATAAACAGACACACGACTGGGGGGAAACACAGGCAACATGAAAGCCTTCTGGCTAAATCCTAAACAAGACAGAGAGGCACGCGAAGGCACAGAGATCCACAACTGCTGTGAACACACACACACACACACACACACATCACACACATGTACACACACACAGAAAAAAGAGAGGCAGATAAAAATGTCATATGATCTAATGAGTTGTGTTTTGGACAGCGTCGCTTTGGTCAGGGACACTGTGGTTGAGTTGAGAGATCGAACTATCCATGCATGACACTGACCTGTGTGTGTGTGCGTGTGTGGATGTGTGTGTTTACCTCACACCCTAACACACGCACACTTCACCTCAAACACTTCAAACCTTCTGTCAAGCGACGTGCAAGAATAAACTGGCGATGCGGGGGAAAGCCTGTGTGCATGCTTTCCTGCTTGCGTCTGTATCCGATTACGTGTTAATTTACTTTGATCACAGAGACTGTGGCACCCAAGGGTGGTGTAGGATTTACTGACAGGTGCTGTGGACTGGAGGATGAACTCCCGGCAGCACAGTCTCACATTTGTCCATCTCTCACTTATTGAAAAGATAGCCTATAAATAGATCTTATTTCATATTTAGAAATGATAGCGAAGATAAAGAAAAGGCGTTATTTAACTGGTGATCCGAGTCTCTAGTATTATCCCAGTTTTTTAGCCTGCAGTGTGGAGAGTAATTGAAGATCATTAGCTTCTGGCAGCTGTAAAACTAAATGGTTTGTTAGTTCTAATGATTTTTTAAACTTGCCAGACTTGTTTAGAAAATCACTGAAACATTCATAATGTATTTTCTATACCGAGGAATTGAGTATGACAGACTGTTTGTTGTAGTTTTTGAGCTACTTTTGCTTTCAGACAATTTAAAAATTGACAGAGTGCAGAATAACTTTTTCCCACAGGTAGACTTACCTGGATGTGGTTTCTCGAAAGTAACATTGAAATTCAATTATGTCTTTTGGATCTGAAATGATACATATTCACTTATTTTGATGGAGGCTGAGATTTCACTGACAAATATCTCAAATCTTGTTTTTGAAACTCACCCCTTATGGCTGGATAGATAAGTAAAGAAAGTGTTTTCATTTTTCCATTTTGGACGGACTGCCACTTAAAATTGAAGTGTTTTTCTTTGTATTTTAGATAAACTAAAATTCAGAAACTGACTCTCTGTCAATGAAAAAAAGATGATTTACCGTAAATACTCTTTATCCTAACAATGCCAGCAAACGGATGCCCCCCCCAAACCTTCGTGTGATACACTGCTCTGTTCCACAGATCCCTTGAATGTCTCATCAGTAATTTGGGTTTTAAATGAAAAGTTTTGAAATTTTTGAAAACCGTTACTGTAAATATTTAAATCATCAAGGTCGGGACACTGCAGATTAACCTGAAATTCCCAAGCAGGAAACCTGTGTTTATTACAAATAATGGCAAGATTTTATAGGCCCTCTCTAAAGTCATTTAAAAAAACGAAGAAAAAAAAAAAGGCCGTTTTGGACGTCTCCAGAAATGTAGAGAAAACTCTGTGGCAGGGCCCCTTTTCCCTCTGTAGCTTTGGTGGTTTGAGCCAACATAGAGACAAAAAATGTGTCATTTTCACAGATATTTGTTTATGTCCCCTGGAAAAAAAACAGTCCTCTATCTCTTTGTTTTTGCCACCCACTCTGCCAGTGCCCCCCCCCCTTAACATATACATAGAACACTTAAAACATGCATGCTGCATTTACGGTACAAGCTCTGTTAGCAAGGCACTACATGAATAACACTGAATAATGTAACTTGCGTGTCTATAGACAGCGCAGGCGAGCGTTTCAGCCTCATAGAGATAATTTGTTATGTCACTGTATGATCAGTAAAGGCATTCACATCAAGTACAGGCACACAATCTGTGTACACAAAGGCCAACACTACTGTATTGTTTTGAGGAGAAAACGTGGCAAATCACACACAGGCATATAGCTCACATGTGCAGTTGTTCACTTGTTCACACTCACTGTAGACACACACAAATAGACAAGCACACAGTGATGACAAAGGGGGGACATGGTACACACAAAGCTGTGATCTATACTGTATCAGTCCCCTCTGGGCATGATGTGTGCTTTCAAAAGCACATGAATAGATGTTGACTCAGTACCTTCTGCAAATGCATGTGCTCTTTGTGCAAGAATTTGACATGTATATGTTTTCTTTTCGTTGAAAACACTCACAGTTCAGATACTTTGTGAATTACCAAAAGTGTGTACATGCACTGGGGGAGGCACCTTGCTGATTGCATCACCCTGTCTACCTGTGTGTCGCTCCCTTATGGTACACAAGCACAGGTGCGTGACGCGTCCTTCACTTTAATGTGCCATCAATCTGTAAAGCTGGAGACGAGCCACGGCACACACACCGCCCCAGACCACACACACACACACACACACACACACATACATGCACACACAAACATTTGTACAATGCATGTACTCTATAAATATCTGCCATAGTCTCCGAAGAGATTTTGCGTGCAGATGAGAGGAGAACAATCTAAAGCCGAGGCTTTACCTCTGCCATTAAATTATCCATCATGCAATTAGACTCCCGCTCTGCAGAGAGGGAGGAGGAGGAAGATAGAGCCAGACAGAGATAAAAAGCACTCGTAGCCATTCATTAAGTCTAGCATTAAGTCTTACCATCTAATTAGAATAGTAGGAACAATGTAATGCTGAATTTTTAATTCGCTCAACCTGTTTAATATGTGATTATAACATGATGCCATTTCACAAAAACTGAGTTAATATCTAGATAAATATTCATTATATTTTAGTGAGAAATATTTAATTGAATACTATTGAGCCTCTTATCAAGAAAATACGGCTTTAATAGATTTTTCTCTCAAGTTATCATGTTTTGAAGATTTAAGTTTTGGTTGATTTGCGATCATTTTAAGTGCATTTTGATAATACAAGTGTCTCCATATCCTCTGGGGGCAGCAGACAAACCATGAGTGCCTGATCCCAGAGACAACAGAAGGAGAGAAACTGGTCAATGCAGTTTTTTTAAATGCAATGTCACATACTTTCATATAATTTGGCTAAATCTGTGGCTTTTAAATATATATATAAATATGAAATTGAATTTTTTTGTCTTTTATTCCTATTTGTAGTAACATTTTTGTAGTTATGTATTTATTTGTCTCTTGCTGCATAACAACTGGCAAATATTGTGGGATGTCCGACTACATCTTGTTAATCTTCAAACTTTACGTCTTATAGGTTGGCTGGAAGTCAGTTAAAATATTTTTTTATCCATTTATATCAAATTATAGAACCCATTGTTTTATATGTCACAGACCAGAACCAGGGAGCAATAAGGTAAAAAGAGAGACACAGGGAGGGGAGTACTGCCTGAAATCTTTGCAAGTTGAGACGTTGTAAGCCCCTTAAGGCCATTGGGCCATGAAGGACAGCCATTCACAGATATTTATCATCGTTATTTTTGAACCATTTCAGCTTTAATAGACGTTTTGAAATGGTAAGTGACGGGACGGAGCGGCGGCGGGTGCTGACATTCACAAAGGTCACAAGACAGATTCAAACCTACGATGCCGTCTACCGTGATGACTCATATCTACAGAGCATCTATCGCCCTCTCCTTTAATTCTCCCTCCATGCATAAATGGATATATTAACATATGTATTCATGTTCGGTGTGTTCCATGTAATCTATTTAAAGACATACTGAGATGGAGGGCAAGCTTTAAATCCTTAGAAAGAAACCAGTTAATACAACTTATTCAATTCCATTTCTATCACAAATTCATGTCAGTCTCTTAAATCAAGGCTCATCATTTCTACACATCACACTGCAGAAGAGCTGATTCTAATCTTAAGACACTGCTTATACCAGACTTTTAATATACTATAATGTTTCACATTTGAGTGAGGTGCAATTCTCTGAATCATCTTTTTACATTAAAGCATCTAATGATACTGTCTTATTTTTCAATATTGAAATCATTCATCGTATGATTGTATGAATCTGTGTTGAAGGTGGCCCAGAGATCCGTTGCTAACACATGGAAGTGGGCAGAAAACGGTGACAGCGAGGTAGAGTTTCTCAGTAGCTGAAATTAGATGTGACAGAGAACAAGCTGAATTCAGAGAGCTGTAGCCCAATTAGTTCCATCGCACATCGGCGCGGTGTGCAGCTGTAAGATGTTTGATTTGTTTGATTCGCTCGTAAGTTCACGACCCAGCTCATGATTCTCCTGTGAGCTGGCTGCTCGAGTCCAACTGAAGTCCCCAAGCAGAACTCCCCTTCCTGTTCGCTTCCAGCAGGGTGGACTCTGCCAAAGCCTCGGCTCCAGAGAACACGGACACCGTGGCTGGACGCCATCTTAGCACCCAGGCACTGAAACAGAGAGGGAGAGACAGAGAGGTGTGTTTAATCTATCGCTGGCCTGTATGCAGGTTTAATGCTCTCAGGAAAGCCACCGTCAGTATTTTCTCTTTATCGTCGTCTTCATTTTTCCAATCAAGTCTGCTATCAGTTTTCATTTACCACACAAAGTGAAACAGCTCATCTGAAGTGAAGGGGAGTACATTAATGTCATAAATATTAGTCAGTTATTCCTCAGTTACCCTAAGCACAGGATTATTGTTTACAAGAAAGACTCTCTAACCTGAACCCAACATGTCCTTCTTAATCTAAACTGACCTTCAAATTTAGACTTACATTTAGTTTTTTTCTCCCTAAATCTAATCCAAACTAAATTACAGGGATTTATTTTTCAGTGGTTCATAACAGCCACAGACAGGTGGTGTCATCCAGCTAATCAGATCTGAAAATGCTTTAAGTCCATGGACAAATTACATTTGTACTTTGTAGTTATTTGGTGGACTTGTTAGAGGTTTCACATTAAATGAAAAAAGAGTCACACTTAATATTTCTGCCTTTTTTTTAAGTCAGCAGCAGAGTTTTGACGTTGTCACTCTGGTGACACCTGGCATTGACTCTGAACAGTAAGCAGCTGCCTGCTGCCCTTTAATATAGTGGAGATTCAGATTTCTTGTGTGTGCAGACAGACAGACAGACAGACAGTATACGTTTTTTTCAACCATTGCCTGCTGTTTCAGTTATCAATGTACATTTATCACAAATCAGCAGTGACATGCGCAGTATGAGAGATGATTGATAAGTTGTTGGCCTGGGGTAGGAGCAAATTACTGATAGAGCTCTTATTAGAAGACCAATGACATCCATTTTCTCAGACAGTGCTAAATTATAATTGATCTCTATAAAAAACACACTTAAAATAAAAGTCGTTTTATGAGACCCAGCAGCCACGTTTTTGTGAAAAAAAGTTCATCAGTGTTTAAAATTTCCATTCAGCCCTTTGAGTCATTGTGATTTACATAAAAGCAAATCCACAGATGCCTCTCTACACGAATGTTTGCAATTTTTCCCACTCACCACATGAAAGAGATAAGAAAACAGAAACCACCAATTTGATTCAAAGAAGTGTGTTTACGTAAGCAATTTATGTAGCTCTGGAGGAATATAAAGAGAGATATGAACGGAACAAAACAGGTCAGGAGTTCTTGGGGAAAGTATCTGTAATTGTTATTACAATAAGCGAGAATATGATTTTCTTTATCACTGCCTTGATTAGAAGGTTTATGGCAGGATTTCCTAGAATATACAGTTTTAAAAAAATGTTTCAACTTTTGAGGGGCAGTTTGGAGCATCACTTCACTGAGCATGAATTGGACAGTTTGTTTTGCAGTGGACAGAATAAAAGTCTGTTTTGGTTGCAGCTTGCCATGTCTGGATTTTGCAGGTGTCTCTTTTACAAAGTGGGAGCCTGTGGAGGTTATTGACTTTTTGTCAGCCCTCGTTGAACCAGAGTTTTTTGGAGGGTTTTAACTTTAAACTACTGTGATATCAAGACATCTCAATTTAGGTTAGAAGTTATAAAAGCACAACAAGCAGCTGAGTGAGTGTTCTTACCAACACTGTCCAGAGAATTTTTTGTTCCCAGTGTTCATACGACTGTTGACACATACTGCATTGTACCTCAAACAAACACTCTTTAACAATTACACATTTTCAAAAGAGACAATGTACTTTTTCACAGTGCTATAGTAAATGATTATTGTTCAATGTCAGGCTACAGCATGGCATCATGGGTACATACAACAGCTTTCATTATTTAGGAATATTGCAGGAATGCAAAATGCAATCTTGTGACCTTTGTAGATGCAGGAATAGTTTTGCAAGGTTATACACTGACATTACAGTAACAAATTATTTCCACTGAACACTTTTGATCTTTTTACCTTGTTATAAATGATCAATCTCAGGATTTTTTTGCCCTTTTTCTTTAATTTTTACCTGAGGAAATATTTAATTTTAATAAAAGTCCATTAGGGCGACACAGTGGTGCAGTAATAAGCAGTGTCAGTTCACAGCAAGAAGGTTCTGGGTTATCTTATCAAAAAAAAAAAAAAGGAATTTGAAATAAAAACCTTGTTAGAAATAACAGAGAGAGATATTTGGTTAGGAATTGGATTAATGGCGAGAACAAATTGTTTAAATAAACCCAATTTCAATAAACAAATAAAATTTCAGGGCAACTATTCAGGGGAAAATTGTGAAGAAAAAAGACTTTCAGAGTTTTTTCTCATCGTTAAGTATTTTGACTTAAAAAAGGACTGATACAGCTCTGCAGGGGCTGATGAGTCAGTTGGATGGAGACGAAAGCAAGTAGGAAGGAAAGAAAGGAGGTAAAGAAGGGAGAAACAAACAGATATATCTTGGAGAGCCAGAAAGAGATGGACAGATAGGGAAGAGGAAGCAAGAACTAAAAGCAGCTCTAAAATGGCAAGGAAGAGATGGTGTGATAGAGAGATGGAAGGATAAGGACGAGAGGAGGCAGGTGGGTGGAAGCGAGGAGGGAAGTAAGAGGGTCAGAAGAGAGATGGACTGATAGAGAGGGAATGACAGAGGGATGGAATAAAAAGATGGAGAAGATGGATAATTGAAAAAAATACCGGGAAAAAGTAAAGAGCGATGGAGGGAAGGAGGGAGGAGATGGACCTGGGAAAGATGGAGCTGCCAGCAGTGCTCAATTATATCAAGAAATTGGGGGGATGAAGCGGGGGGGGGTGTCAAAGAAAAGAATGAAAGAAGCTGAAGTCAATTCATGAGTCTCGCAGGAGCCTTCATCAGATAATTTAGTCTGAAAAATGCCAGTTATTCAATGCATGTGTGTGTGTGTTTGTAATGAAGATTTCAGCGCTAGGTAGGAGAGACACACATATATAAGTTATGTGTATAAAGTGTGTGAGAGAGGTTTTATGTAAATATGTACATACTTGTGTGTGAGCATTGGTGTGTGTGTGTGTGTGTGTATAAGTGTGTGCTTTAGCTGAGATTGGAGTCTGGGGGCAGTGCTGGAGCTCTGGAAGAAGATAAGCAGACATAATTAAGAGGCCATTAATAAATTTGTTAATGAGCACTCCATGTAACAGAGAGAGGAAGACAGAGAGAACGAGGGAGAGGGAGATCATGTGTAACTGTATGCAGGCGTGTGTGTGTGTGTGTGAGAAGCAGACAGGAGAGGCACAGTCTAGTGTCAGTGTGTCTCTCATATTCCATATCAGGCATATCTGCCGGCTGAGATAAGTTATCATTATGAGATATGTCCTGCCTGTGACACACACACACCGTCATCTCCGCTCCATTTGCATAAAGAGGGCTTTTAGCGATGCCCTTGTACCCTCAATGACAGTATCTCTGCATTAGTCAATGCATGCATGCACACACACTCCTCTGCACACTCTCATTGACATGCTCACACACACACACACACACACACATATATATGCATTATGTATTCATTGCTTAAGATATAGCCATATTTAAATGACAGGATTAGTTTGTAAGAAGATGTTTAAAACATTATATGAAAAATTAAAAATAAACATGCACCAGTTTATAGGTCTGTTTGTTGAGAGAAATAAACAACTTTCCATTGACATTGGTTGATTTTTATTATCAGTAATTGTTTTCTTCTACTTTGATAGCACAATGTATGACCTCAGAGAGATTTACACATAGAGATTGTTCCTGACCTTGGTGACACATCTTGTGCTGAGGTAAAGTATTTCAAACTTGAGGTTAACCTACTAGTTCTTCTAAAGATTTTAACGATATCTTCTTAAGCAAATGGAACCTAGTCAGGTGTAATTACTGGACCTAAGGACAAAACAGTGGTCACATTAAATTAAGTGGTAATATAAAATGGTAAGTTCTGAGTTTCTGTACTTATGAAATGATGATGAGCAAGTTTTATTCGAGCATGAAACCATGGAACACAGTTGAATGCTCCAGAGGAACCTTGTAAGTGAATTCTGGGTTAGTTAATTTACCCATAGTTAATGATCTGTAGGAAAGATATGTCTGTAAAAATATGATAAACAAGTAGACATCACTGCTAGATTTTGTTTCACACAAATGTTTGAACTAACTTTATAGCCTTCTTGTAACAATAGTAGAGTTTTTGAGACATTCTGGCCATAATTTAATAAATTAGAATAACAATAGCAACAAACATCGGGTCATTCCAAAAAACAAAACACAACAAAAACAAATAAATAAATAAAAAATCCCTAATGTAATTTTGTTAACATTTCAGAGCTGGAACACTCACACTGGAAAGTACAAAAAATCAAACCTTTTTAATTTTTTTGTACCTCAGTTGGAATTAGAGTAATTAATAGGCTTATAGGTTTAGAATTTCCACAATTGGCTGCAAACTGAAGCATACACACTCACATAGAACTAAGCCACCTTAAAGATGACTTATACAGTATATCTAAAGCTGCATAAGTAGGGCCTAACTTATACATACAGAGCACTTCTTCACCTTATATATGTCAAGGTACAGAGTTAACATTCAAGCTTTTGAAACATCAACTACAAACATTAACCAGCACAGATTAACACCCGCATACCCACCCTGATGGTTGTAAATGTGTTCTGCGAGGCTTTCAGCGAAAGTATAAATGTTACATTAATGTCAGGGAGCTGCAGAGTGCTTACGTCACAGAAGGATGTGACATTGGATGTGTAAGTGTTTGTGCGTGGATAACCGTTAACATCTGAACACGTGTCAAGTTCAGTAAGTGAAGCGCTGGCACTGGAAGTTGCGTGCAGCTGGTCACCCGGAGAAAATAACTGACTGAGCCGTAAAAAAGAGTTAAGAGGAGAGTATACTTCTGTGAATTTGTCCTCCCCACATGGAGAGAAATTGACTCTAAATATGTTAGTGGACTTGAGGCAGAGATAAAGATGAAATGGAACTGCTCTGTACTCTGCTGCTATTACAGTAATTCCCTTGAATCATAGTGATTTAACATTAAAATTACTTTCAGGTTTTATGGACTAATATACCTGAAAGCTGTGAAGGAGTGGATGTTTGGGACTGCTGTGGAAATGGATTACACGATGACACCATGTTTTGTTTGGCGGATGCCATTAGATAGGGATTGCCATTCAATTCAAAAACACTACAGGTTTTAATGATACAAGTTTTTACTTATAGCCATGGACACCCGAGCAAATGCTCTCTGGTAGGCTGAAGCTACAGCGCCAATGCTGTAATCTGTAATGTCAACATGATGTACAGCCCACACGCTGTCGACTGACAATGACTTTGTAGACTTGTGCAATGTTTGTCTGAATTTATACATCCAAACAGGCTGTTTGCTGTTGTATTGTAAACCGTCCAAAAGCAGAAGTGCTTTTCATCACCTGCAGGACACTGCCAGAGTCCAGTGCCAGACAGAGTCGAATGAATAAATATACATTGATAATGTAAAATGTAACTTGGCAAGCCAGCCTCAAAGTCCCTTATGTATGTATTTGTCAGAATAGTCTTTATAGCCATATGACTACAGAAAAATGAGACAGTAACTTTGAGAAGTAATTGTACTGTGTGCCTGCCCATATGTGTGTGCTGGTTTTGTCTTATTTAATCCCTAAAATGACTTTTCTTTCATTTTTTGTGGTTAAACAAATAAATGTTTAAGTCTAGCTGCTGCTGCTGCTGTACAATTACAGCATTTAAGCTTTAATATATGGTGAAAGATTATTATTTAACTCAGTTTAACCAATGTAGACAAAAGTAATGATATTTTAATACATATCTATGTAATGCCTACCTATACTTTACTGTTAGTTTTTATGCATCCATGTTGGTGCCTTCTTTAATCACCAGTTTTTAAGTGTATTTAATAGTGTTATAGCATCTGTTTCAGTTCCTAAAAGCCCATCCTTGGACACGGATTGCAAATTAGCTTTGGCTAAAGTCACATATGCATTGCATGAGTTACACTTTAATTAGATATAATAATGCTTACATGTATTGTCCCTTACAAATAAACTAATAAATAAAAAGATACAATTTGGGCTTTATTTTAATAGCATTGGCATTTGGTCCTATCAGCTATTACAAAACTGTACTAACATGATTGGCAAGATACTGAAACATATCACCTGTACCAAAAGAAGCCTCAAGTTGGCTAAACACACCGACGGTCAAACTTATTCCAATTAAAGCTAGCTAGTAGACAATTAGTTCATCTGTACTTAACACAAGCCATTTGTCAGCTAGGTAATAAAGGGGGGTGATGCTCCCCTTATCCCCCCTTAAATGGCTTATTGCAGATAGGATATTGGTTTCTTGTTGTGACAATGTTTGACTACAGTTGTAAAGAAGCATGGACATATTGTTTGTGATGCCAGCCAAAGCTTTTCAAAGGGGTTTACTGTCTTTTGCAGCTGCAGTAACATTCTGATTTAAACACAGTTAAGTTCTGGTGGGATTCAACAACAACCATGGCTGAATGAGATAACTTAACAGACTAATTAACCAAGAAAAAAAACATCCCAAATATAGATGTATTCAATATTTATCATCCTTTAATATCCTCAATTTGCAATACATTTTTAAATTACCAGCAAGGGAATCATTACAGTTCACATTAACCACTGAAACTCCACAGTTTTCTATGAAAGGACCATTAACTTTATTGAGAAGACTTGCCTCATCACAACAATGAAACGTGTGTTTTCATTGGTTCATTAAGTGGCTGTTAAAGGGATTAAAGCTCCTCCATCTCAATTTTAAAAAGTAGCCTGTCTGCTGCTGAGTGTTAGCATGTTGGCTGGCTAGCCAGTTGATAATAAGGTGTTAATGGACACATTCTGCGAAAGATGCACTGTAATTTTGCAGCAGAAACTAGGCAACAGTATGATTACATAACCTTCTTGTCATTATAAGCCACTCTGTGTACATCAAGGTCCTCACATACCTCCATGGTATATAGCACCACTTTTTTTACTCCTCTTCAATTTAATCATTTTAATATCCTTTTCATTTCCACCTTTCTCAGCTTCTCTGCTCTCAATCCTCCTGCAGCCTGAAGGGACTCTGACTTTAGTGTAATTATAAAAATCCTACTCCCACACCAGCAGCAATTAGATAGAGAAAATGGCTGAGGATTCCCTCCGCCACGGCCTCCTCCTACTTGCTTCACCTTCCCTCCAATTAGACCAAAGAGAGGAAGAAAAAAACTGAAAGAGAGCTAAGCAACATGGGAAAGCTGATCACCTTATTGAAAACCTGCCTCTCTGGCCCTGCCCCCTCTCCTCCGCCCTCTACTCTCAACCCCCTCCTAAAAGCCATTACTAATGTACACTGTAGCTCTCTAGAGACCTTAGAAGGAAGCAATTAGTCCTGTTTTGCCACCCTGTTGCATGACAGTAATGATCAGCCTAATGATAGTCATTATGGCTTTACATGTTGGTGTGGATCTATGAGGCGAGTGCCACATCCTTTGCATACTGCTCTTAGAACAGCGACAGAGTCGGTCACTAAGGAAAATGGCCCTTAAGGAATTTGGAAGATGATCTTAAGTAAGTTCCTGTTAAGCCACCTTGTGGGGAAACTTTTGCACCTCAAATGTCCTTGAATGTCCTTCAGTGGGAGTAATTATGACAAAATATTTTCACAAAAAATTTAATGAGGTAGTATTTTTTAATGAGGAATAATCACATTATTACTCTTAGTGGTAGTTTTTTATGTAATCTCTTCTAAGTTGTTTTAGTACAGAGAAGTTTTAATGGTAAAATGTTGTTACAGTGTTAATTGAGATGCGTGTGAGGTAGTTCAAGTGGTCCATCTGTTGGCCAATAAAACTTTCTGGTCAAGTGCAAGATGTTACCATATTTTGCACCCTCCTCTCAGATCACCAACAGGCCAAAACGTCCATATGGAACAACAAAGTGTGATGTCGCTGCTCAGCACATTGCTGATCCAAAAGAGTTCACCCATTTTGATAGTGCCTCGATTGAGTTTCATCTGGCACAGTTTTTATGAAAGACATCAAATTTTAGCACCGTTGCTTTTATGTTTCTCTTTTTCCCTTTTGTTTCAGCTGCTATATGCCTCACCTACCTCCTGTGAGTTCTTGGAAATGGCTTAAGCAAATTTAGTATTTCATTTAGTAAATGCTTTTTTAACGTGGTAATAAAAGTATATCTGAATTAAATTCAAAAGAAACATTTGAATGTGCACATATCAAACTTTTGTTGACAAATCAGTAACGAATGCAACTTTTAAAAAGCAGCGGTTGTATCTATTAAAACAATTTTCATATATTTAGATTTTGTGAGCGACATGTACAGTAAAATGTCAAAACAAATAATGTTTTTGTTATTTTTTAAAAACTCTGGTCCCTGTTAGATGTGTGCAGTGGTCTGTGTCTAACTGCCTGTGCCAGTGGGCTCAGACATGCTGTGCGGCAACGTTGATGGTGAGTCTGTTTGATTGTCAGACTTAACTTCATCACAAAAGCAATGAAGTGTTTGCATATGTGATGGGTTTATAGTTTTTACGTGTGTGTTTGTGTGTGTTGAATGGGGGTAGTGTGGGGGATCCACACTACAAACACTTCACACTACACTTCAGCATAATTCGTACATACTGTGTAGCCATGCATGCTGAAGACAGAAACGCTAATTTGCTGTGTGTGTGTCAGTCTTGTTCTGCCCCCACATTTCAGTAAATAACCCATAGAAGAACACTCAAGTCTTTGACTTTTCAATCACTGTAGTCAGTTACTTTCATCCTCTTTGATAATGCAGCAGCCTCACCTAAACCCAGCTCAAGCGCTGTGTGTTGAGCTTTATCACAGGGTTTTGTACCCTCACAGGCGGGCGGCTCTGCTGCGGCGTAATGGAGATACACAGCGGCAATAAATATCACCAGCGCAGAGCCAGACAAGCCGACCTGCCGACAGAAAAGGAAGAAGAGTGGTACTAAAGGGACAACCGGTGGAAGACAGACGACAGACGAACAGATGGGCAGACGCAGGAGATCACCGGGATAGCTGGAGAGGATGGGGTTACCCGGATGGGTTTTTTTGAATAGGAGGCCCGTCTTTGCACACATAAAAAGAATTATCCCTGTCCAGTTCAGTATGGCAGCTTGTATAATTACACTGCAGTTTACTAGCTAGAGGGAAATTGAATCCCTCAGAACCAGGGCGAGAGGAGTGAGAGAAAGAGAAGGAGGTAGATAAGCAGGTGAACAAAGAGGAAATTATAAAGAGAGGAAGAGCAGGAAAAGAAGCGTACTGTAGCTTCACTTTTTCTATTATCTCTGTGCAGCAAATTAGACTCACAGGAGCTACTGTACAACATAAATCCTGTGTGTGTGTGTGTGTTTTCTCGTTTTTTGTGATTAGCTGCAGCGGGTTTAAAAAATGAAACCCGCTGCTCTGCGAGGATAACCCCCGTCTGGCTCGGTTCAATTTGAGTAAACAAATGAACTGCAGAAACAACGGCCAACGCCAATTTGACCCACCCAAAGGTGTCACCTCGGAACATTCTGGTCGGTTGTTTATTGTCGAGTCGTCGCCGTTTGTTGTCACCAATCAAAGAGCGATTGTATTGGATGGGGAACAGCTGCTTCAATGAGATCGGAAAATAATTAGGAGTAGCATTTTGTGAACCGCGTGGCATTTCGGCTGATTGCAGAGCTGCCAACAAGAACAAGAATGGAGGAATGAGGATGTACTGCATGCGAGTGTGTATGTATGTGTGCTGTGGTGTGAGGGCATGAATGAATCGAGGACAGACTGGAAGAGAGACTCTCTGCAAATCAGTTTAATTAAAGAGTACCGATGCATGAGATTAGATTGGGAGCCTATGGTGTAAAGCAGTGATTCTCAACTGGTGGGTCGCGACCCAAAAGTGGGTCGTGGACACATTCTGGGCAGGTCGTTGACAGCTTG
>JAQNCA010000019.1:4242088-4253173 GCA_029783725.1 Acanthurus tractus | reverse complement strand
TGTGTGTGTGTGTCTGAGCGAATGGGAGAGGGTACAGCCTCAGAGTCTGATTAGCATTGATCTCCATGTTTCTCTGCTGTAGCTTGGATAGAGAGTGAGAGAGTGTAGTCGGAAGTGCTGGCTTAGCACTGTGCTGACGGAAGGAGGTAGGACAGGAAGAAAGGAGGAGGAGAGGAGAGAGGAGGTGAGAGAAGTTCACTTCATATGTTTACTGTTTTTTTTACTGTTAATGAATTATACGTGTTGCTCTCTTAAAACTTCCTTACGGCCCTACTCGGTTGTTGTTCTGTACCACGCACAAAATGCTACTGAAAATGCAAATCTCACAATGGAATTGATTTTCAAAAAAAGGCTTTGTAATGGCCACTGTAAAGATTTTAACAAATGTTACTTAATTAGGAAAAATATAGTGCATTTGTTTCCTGTTATTCAGCTGCAGATCCTCCAGTGATTATTGATACAAAGCAGGAAAGTTGATATGGATTTTATTTAAAGTAACAACAGTGTTTGTGTTCATTGTATAATGGGGACCAATATACAATGAACGATGCTTACAATGCTTGGTCCAATTTTTTGTAATATGGCCAAGACACGCCATAACACTACATAGTTCATTACAAAAGAAGATCAAACAAGACAAAACAAGTGAAAAGGTCGTGAAACCTCATTAGGAAAATTCTGATATGATATGACGTTTCAATTTTACAATGAAGCTTGACACAATATCAGTATTTTCTTTAAAAGCCACAGAAGTACTGCCAGTTTGAGCCCAACACTAAGACATCACAATTAATTTCTTAATGATGTCCTGACGTTGAAACCCTCCACACGTAGAGCTGTGAAGAGCGTCTGATAATAATGTGAAAGCAAATTGATTCGTCCTCTTTCTATCAGCATCTCTGGACGTGTTCCAGGCGAAGAATTGAGCAAAGAGTCCTTCTTGGTTGTTTAAATTCGTCAAGTCATTGTCGATTCACCCTTCCCTCCAGCCCATTACCCATCTGCTCTGACACACACGCTCAGGCACGCACGCCGCCTCTCCTCCAAGATGAGAAACACACCTGTGTGTATGTGTGTGTGCGTTTTGTTCGTGCATGATTGTGCAGGGAGACAGCAATTGGTCATTAACTAATGCACGGTGGGAGAGCGTGTCCGCCGCTGCCGGCCTCGCCGAGGTCAGAGGTCACTGACGCAAAAGCGCACGAGTCCCTCGCAGGGCCGGCTTTGCCTCATCCATCTCTGCCAGACTGTCAGCCAAGAGCACACACACACGCACAAACGCACACCATTACATGTGTGGGTGCTCTCAGGTGGATACCCAAACATGCTCTCACAGCCTGCGCAGAAAATGTACATATAGACATGCATGACCACACACAGACACACACGCACACACACATATACACGGACACACAGAGGGATCATCCTCAAAGCATCTGGTGTCATATTCACATTGATGTAGTTTGCTCTCTCATGGGAGACACATGAGAGAGAGAGTGACAGGAGCAAGTGTCATGACCTATTGTTTGTCCCGACCTGAGCATGTGTGTTTGTGTGAGAGCATACTCCATTAAACTCAAAGTGTTATTTTCCAATCTGATCAAATCGGATTACAAATAATATTTTCATAATTCTTAATAAGAGTGTTTAATCTCACATTGATTTTTTCAGAACTGATTGCTTCTTTAACTTTTTTTGAACATGTAGACCAAAAAAACGGACAAAAACGACTAAAATTTTAAGAAATCAAAAGAAATTTAAAGTATTCTAGCCTTACATTTTAAATAATTTCTTGCTCAGCCGTAATCTTAAGTTTTGACCTTAATTTTTCCAAGTTCAGACGGAATGTGGAAGGAATTTTAGAGGCTTCATGACTGAGTAAAAATCAATACCAAAAGTGCTTGTGTTGGTGCCTGCATGCAAGAATCTAGAGGTAAAACTTAACACAGGGCCAAAATCTGTTTTTTATTCAGTCTGAGCACATTTTAAACACCAAGGTTCAAGGTGGTCTGGTATTAAGAGAAGAACTCATCCTTGAGCCGCTGTGTGCTTTACTGAAGTGTCCTTGTTTTACCAGCTCTGTGCACTGTTATGTGCTTAACACATTGACCCCTTAGCTGTGGACGATAAGTGTAACCTGTAAATAGAAAAATGTTATTTTCCTGCAAGAGCCCTTGTGGTGTTACCTTAAATTCAGTGTTTACATTCCATTATAGCTGCATTTGAAGAAGACTGAACAAAAACTGAGAAAAACAACGAGGGCTTTGTCACACCAGCATTGGATTTTTAAGAAGCTCCATATTAAAACCTCTGAAAAATAAATATGTTTACAGCCAAATAAACAGTTTTGATCTCAGTAGCTAATTTTCCTGATCAGGACTACCGTTGGGGTAACTGTTTTAAACAAACCACTCACTCAAATTACGCAAGGACTAAAAACTTTGAATAATTCAGGATGTGGCCACTTTGACTGACGGTGGTGTGCTAGATGTCTGCAAGGTGTCACCTCAGCTAATTCAAGTCACTAGATCTGACTTTGGCCATGTTTGTGGTCTTGGAGCATTTTGGAACATTTTTCATGGAAAATCAGACAATATGGCTGCGATTTAAGAAGTGTGGCTCCACCCATGCCCAACCTCCTTCTCCAGGTGTTGGATTAGCAGGGAGTTGGGTGGAGTCAAGCACTGCCAAGGTGGCAAAGGCCAGAGCTGTGAATCAGAGCTTAATAACTGTACTTCAGGGTAAAGTCTGAGACTTTATTTGTCTTTTATGCTGTCATTGTATGTTCTACAGTATATGAACCTTTGTAGTTTTAAAAATTTGGAGGACTTTCATGCTTTTGGAGATACATTTTTGGGTAAACTTTGACTGGTAACTTTGCATGATTAACCAATCCCAAACAACCTTGAAGGTGCTGAAAGTTGAATAAATGCAAACAAGTTCAAAATAGTTGAAGCTCTCGTATTAGCTGAGCTGAGCTGGAGGACTGGATTCACTACATCATTGGGTCACTGCATCATGACTCTACTTTATCTTCAGTTTAATTAAGTTGAGTAGAGTCCTGTCTGACCGGGTCTCTGGTGTTTGTGGATCTCAGTGGACGTTGGCACTCACTTGGCATCACAAGAGGAAAAATGTGTTTTTTGATCCGAGACATCACATCATCAAATGTGATGAGCTGGAAAGAATGACATGTATCATCCCAAACTGATGCTGTAGCTTGCTTGTAGTTAAGCTTCAAGGATGCTTCATAAAGATTATAGGAGGTGAGGAAGGAGTAAGGATTTCAACTTTTCTCACAAGCTTTCGATTTAACACAACTATATCTGTCACTTTGCAACATAATGAATCCTTTCCAAGAGATAATACTGCTATTCCTTTCCTTTAATCACTGTTGTGTCTGCCTCTCTCGAATATGGCAGGCATCTTCGCTCTGTCTTCCAGCATGGCAGACAGAGTATGGCAGATTTCCAGAAGAGGTCTGACAAGATGTTGTAAAAAAGTGGCCTTTTCTGGCATAACTTGACCTTTTGGATCAGGCTGTGGACACGTGAACTCTGTATCTATCAGCACCTATTATATTTTGGAATGAATTTCGCTTTCCTTCTCTTTAAGAGCGTCCAGATACACACTTCCAACATCACCTGCAAACACAGGTCAGACAAAAGAGAACCACACTTGTTTATTCACAGTATATTGCTTTACGTCCACCAACAGTAGACATGCACTCTATTTGCTGGTTCTTGATCGAGCTGAAATTCTAATTTTTTCAACACGCCAGTGAGTCATTTAAGTTTCAGGACCAAAAGCCCAACATTTCTGCAAGTTCTACACTTTTTAACCAGTTTACAGCATCGTTCAGAGCTGTAAACTTTAAGGATTTGGCCAATTTGTGTCTTTTCGGGTACTGCTTTTACATTTTCATGCGTGATATTTATTTCCTCTATTTGTGCTTGCTGTGAGTTATGGCATAATATGCTTTAAGTGTCATCCAGCGGGCTTCTATAGACAGTAAATTGGCTTGTATTTGCCTCTAATGGCTCCTTAGGGAATATTTCTATTTATCTGTGTATAGGTCAGCACTTAACAGAAAGAGGAGAAATATGGTACGGTGTAAAAACGGTGAAGGATGGAAGGTGCCGTCGAGAGCGAGCGAGGAAGGAAGTGGGGAACTGAGAGTGTACAAGGGAGGAAAAAAAAAGAGGGTGGGGGTTTTCAAAGAGTGAGAGAGATGTTGGTGATGAAGAGAGGAGGAGTGTGTGGGTGGAAAGTTTGGTTCCTGGCCATTGACTCTTCTCAATGTTACAACACCAGGGCCATTGGTGATAGATCTCCTCACTCACCTCCCACCCTCCTCCCCCTCCGTGATTGCCCTCCACTCCTTCATCTCTCGCTCATTCACTCGCTCATTTTCACCCCCTCCCCCTGCAACAGTTTACCTTTATCCTCCTCCCTGTCTCCCCCTCGCTTTTTTACCCATATTCCTCCTCATTTGCAGCAGCCCCTTCTTGCTCCGCTCTGCTGTCGAGTTTCTTGTCTCCTTCCACCCTTCCTCCTCTTCTTCTAAATGTCTTCCATCTTCTTCGTTTCCTTCACTTTCTCCTGCCTTCCCTCCTATTTCACCTTTCATTCCTCTCTCCTCCTCTATTTTAATTCCTTTTTATCTTCAATAATCCCTAAGTTCTTATTTTTCATCCTATTTTTCTATCTGCCTTACCTTGTCCTCTGTTCTTTCATCTTTCTCCCTAAATCCATCCCTTTTCTCCTTAACTTCATCCTGTCGTACTCACTCTTTTTGTAGTTCATCCTCTCAACTTCTAATGTCATCTTATTTTTTTCTCATTTCTCCTTCTTAACTTCTGTTCAAAGTGTCCTTCTACCACCAAAGCTCCACCCGTCATTCCTTTTTTCTTTCCTTTTCCCCTTTTTTTATCTACCCTCTTAAACTTCCACTGTCCTTTCCTCTCTCCTTTTCTACCTCTCTCATTCATGCTCTCTTGTTCTCTTCTTTTCCTTCCACCCCATCCCTTCCTCCCCCTGTGTATCTATTTGTCCTTCCTCCCCTCCCCCTCAGGTGATATCAGGTCCTGGCCTGAATCCACACTGGGTGGGCGGGGTCTCCCTGCTGATCGTTACAGTAATTAACATCAGTGGAAGACGGGTCCTGGGATTCTGAAAACCTCTGCACCGGCTGACTCACTCTGCTCTCTATCTCTGTCTTTTCCTCCTTCGATCAGGTCTCTGCAGTATTCTGCCACAACACAGGCTTTTGTAGTGAAGCTAGAACGCTGTAACACAAAATAAGTTCTGTATTTGTGATATTTGTTGACCTTTACAGCCAGAAAAACTAGCATCTGTCTCCTTTGTGCTGCTCTTTTTGAAGAAGTGAACATGTCTCGGGTTATCTCATCCCTGCTGCCAGACAAGAACATCCATATTGGATTCTACTAAACCTTAAATGCTATTTTTATTTTTAAATTACTACCTTGTGAAATTTTTGAACATGACATCGAACATGCTACACATCCATCCTCCACCCTTACTTCCAGTTGCAGACATTTGGCCTCATAAAATACAACTTGAATGTTGGCGTCAGGCATTAATCATGGACCGCAACTTTGTGCATTTGGACATAATTTCTGAAATTAATCTAGACTCATCTGCTAGAAGGTCTAGGGCAAAAACTTTGCTGTGATTAAAAAACATTAGTTTTGGAATATGCATAATAATAGCAGGAAACTGTAATAATAAGGGCCTCAAATATCAGAGTGTTTGGACGGTCATCGATGACCAGTGATGTCCTCATACCAGTGAGGGTAGTTAAGCTCATGTAGGTCATTTCAGGAGACCATGACGACCATCCTCTGAAGTTTGGATGACTTGTTGGCAAGGAGCCACTACGTTGTAGCCTGAATTTATAGATTTTTCCTTTTCTTTTTCTGTCTTTGATATGATTTCTGTTCTTGGTCTCTCGTTTCCTCATTCTGTCTCTCTTTGACACTCACCCGCTCTCCCTTTCTTGTTTTCTGTCGCTCTGTCTCTGATCTTATGCTGTGTTATTTATTTATACAAGCTGTGGTTTGTTCTCCTACCCACTTCTCCCTCTCTGATCCAGGTTAGACCCGTCTCACTGGGCACCTCTCCCTCACTTTCAGTCATTCCTTTGCTTTTTCTCTTTCAACATGTCTATCTGTTTGCCTATTTCAAATACAACACCCCAGGGCATCTGTCCTTAAGCTTTTCTTTGTCGTCTCCCCCTCCTTTGTCTTGGCTCCTTCCTTGATTTATGCCCACTGTCTTTGTCTCACTCTTTCTCCTTCTCTTCCCATTTTCTATCTTGTTCTTTATCCCGTTCCCTTATCTTCCTCTCCATACACACTCTCTCACGCCTGAGACAGCTGCTTTTGTTTCTGTCTCTCTCTCTGACCTAATCATTAGGCTATTCATTTAAGCTTTAAATCATTAAGCTTTAAAGCACAGACTGAAAAGTTCACCCCGTTGCTTTTCTAATTAATCCACAACGTCTCACTCTGCCTGACCTGTGTGTGTGTGTGTGTGTGTTGTGTCACTCCTTGTTTGAGTGGTTTCTCGGTTCAAAGTAACATTTTTCCCAGTTTCTCCTAACGGACCAACGTGTGCTCGGCCGGGAGTTGTTACTTTGCCAGTGTCCTCTCTGTAATTTTCGAAGAATAAATACAAAAATCCATTAATATTAATGACATTAAGTCAAGCTAGACTGAGATGATTCTTTGAAATGTGTTTCACAACACCGAATGGAATTTTGGCTGCGTCGGCCATGTTCTGTCAGAGTCCAGACAGTTATGTAATCTAATGCTTTTACATCATTGTTGTATTTAGGACTTAATTTGCTGGAAGTAATTTTAATAAGGCTTTGATGTCTTCTAAATGTAATTACTTTACATAAACCAGATCTCATGTTTGCCTGGAAAAGCAGGTAAAATAGGTCATTGCCACTTGTTTTTCACTGTGGTAATTTAGATTCCATCGCAACGATTCTCATACAAAGCCTTAAAGTGGGTAAAAGTACACAGGCAGTGCTTTATAATCTGCTGCTGTTGGTGTGCTCGCATTTATCTCTCTTCGAGAAGACTGAGTTAAACACATTTGAATTGGATTTTCCCATAAGTCCCTCACTAAATAGTTAATTTGCTTGTCTGCTTCAGCCAAACCCAGATCCAGACTGTTCTTTAGCCACTTGTCCTCAGCCAGTCACGGTGTTGTCAACCCCACACGCAGTTTATGGAACCGCGGTGTGATTCATACTTTCCCTCCTATTGGTATTTTTAATTACAACAAAAAACATGTCAAAACAACACGAGAGTCTAGACAACTTTCCCCAAGATTGCACTTCATCACTTTCGGCATTATTGATTTTCCTGAAAGCTAAAGCCGAGCTGCAGTGAGAGAAAGAAAAGCAGTGATGGGAGAGAAGGAGAAGCAGTTTGTTTAGAAAGTGTCCCGCCCCTTTCTCTCTCTCCGTCCTATGAGGGATGAGGCTGCTGGAGGTTTGGAGATGATTGATGGTCCTTGTAAATATGGTCATTACCATATAGGCTCTCCCCACGTTTATTCCCATTATTCATTGTCAACTGAGGCCACTGTGAGCCCCTAATTTTATGCAATTTAGTTCTTCACTTGTGTGAATGTGAATCTGGTTGAATATGAAAATATGGAAACACATGTAGTGCTGTCTCATCCCGAATCCACATGTTTCTGAGCTTTTTAGAGAAATGAAAATAAAAGAAACCTTTACTTTAATATGAGGAAATAAAAATCTACATATCATACTCCACTTGTTCCCATTTCAATATGTTATTGCTTTTTTGTGGTGGCCGTCGAGCGTTTACCTTTGGATGCAATAAATGCTGGGAGATGAAATACTAGCAGTTGTAAAATCCATATGTCCATGGATTAATAGCTTTAGGCTCTCTTGCTGGTGGCGAGAAAGACAATATTAGAGTCAGTGGGGAGTAACAAGCTTATTAACTCTGGAGAAAGCTGAGAAGTGTTTCTGGGACCAGTGTGCAGAGGCATGGCATGTTAAGTAGCAGCAACCAAGCAGGAATTTGCCCACAGTGCTATATTTGATAAAAGGGAATTATACTGAAATGACCTTTGTCCACTGGCTGCTGGAAAAAAGCAAAATGGTCAGATCATGAAGGGGATTTTCTGGCTTTATATGCAAAAAAAACAAACCCATACAGAAAATGCAAAAAGAGCTGAGCACACTGTAGGTTTGTGCATTAGATGCAGGCAATGTCTCATGATCTATAGTGGTAACAGTGCAGGTAGACTACAGAGTTTAGACACTTACTGCATGAACAGCATGCAACTGTAAATTACTGCTGCTCTGTTGCTCGGCCTCAAGGAGTAATTATATGAAAAATTCAGCGGTGCTTTGTTTCCACCTGTCAGGCAGCACAAAGAACAATCTGTCAGCCACTTGACTGAGAGGTTTGCGTTACAATATGCCTGTTTAATTCTGCTTGACAACTTAAAGAATGAAAAAAAAAAAGAAAACAGCCTCTGTGACAGTGTTAGTTTTGGCAACTAGTTGTGCAATTTGATTGCCTCTTGAGTTAAATTTTAGTCAAATTAAAACCAACAAACAGAAAAATCATGATGTCTTTTTTTGTCATTTGGTCAGAATGAGACTTTGAATTGAACAATCTTTAGCACATTTGATTGTTTGTCCACCATTCACTTATTTCTTAGTTTTTACATGTCCACAAAATGTGATACCAAAGACATAACCATGGTGTAACGTTCAGTTGGAGTGGGTTCTTACATTCCATATCTCGCGTCATCACTATCTTCTTCTTCCTCTTCCTCTCCATGTCCCTAAATGACCACTGCTTACAGCATTTCTCTTCATATTTCCCTGTTTTACGAACATTGTAACCAGATTTCGTTATTTTACCAGAAGAACGGCGACTGACCTTTATATTTAGGCAGGTTTCGGTTGGCAAAAGATAAATCTAGCTATACGAGATGCAACCCTAAAATGTTCAGAGACTGTTTCTTCTGCACATGAAAGGAGCGCTGCACAGCAAAATGCTTTGAGTAGGTTTGAGCAGTAACCCCTGTTTATTTGAGGGTCTTTCTTTGACATTCACGTGGTGATCTGCTGTTATTTCAGCTCAAGGTTTGCTGAGTAGTGCTGTGACATGCTGCAGCATCACACGGAGAAAATTCCTCACAAACATTCTGAACTGTTCTCCTCTGTGACAACAGCCCACTCAGAGCACATCGGAAACATCCGATTTTTCTCGTCTGCAACAACAACACACAACTTGTTAACATGTTTTCTACCATATGTAGAGGGGGAGGGTTTTCTTAGTATTGGAGGGGGGAAAACAGGTGTCATGCTACCACCTTCAGACAAAACAGGGCAGTTTCTTCATGTTAGAACATGTGAAAGGTGATTAAAAAAAAACACCCTTCAAACATGTTTATCTTCTTCAGTAAATCCAAGGGGACACACACACTTTCAGACTGATCAAGAGCCTTACTTTTGCAGCATCTTCATCACAGCTGGGTGAAGCAGAGTCTGTACCTTATAAATAGTACATGATGTTTTCTATTACACACTTATTTTCTGTCACTCTTTTTGTTTGTTCATGTTTGTGCATCATACAGGGAGGTGTTCATTTTTTTGAATTGTGCATGTTCATACAGTACATTAATTTGATATATCTTTTTTAATGATAATTCAGAGACTCCAAGCCACTTTTGGCACATCTTTGACTGTCTGTCATTCGTTTTGTATGACTTAGTGACAGCCTGCATGACTGAATGTACTTTTAATAGAAAACGGATCATCCGGTCGGGGGTCTCTGTGTGTTACCAGCTCCTGTGGAGTACTTTCAAAGCATGAGCAGTGTTAGTGAGGTGAAGGGGTTAGAGGACTGGCATTGGGAGAGGCAGGAATAAGCAAAAGCAAACTGTTTCAACAAAAAAAACGTTATGTTTGCCAAGGTTTTTTTGAACCATATTACAACTAAATGCAGTTTGTTTTAAATGTATTTTCATTCATGAGATGCTCTTATTAATATACATATATAAAGACACACACACACCACATACGTTGGTAAAACATGATGTGGCAAAATGGAATTGGGACACAGGTAATGAAAAGTACACACGTGTTTACTATTTGAGTGCTTTTTCCAAATGTCTTCCTTGCAAAGTCCTGTTTTGATGGTTAATTTAAAAGCATCAGTTTTCCAGCTACTTCACTCTGTTTGTTGTGTTCATTTCGGGTTTAGCAATACGTGAAGCTGCTGATTGTTTAAGATGAAGTTTTAAAGCCTCAGTGCTGCTAAACGCTGAAACTGTTAGTAAACTACAAAGGCCATAATGATCAGTGATGCGTCAGTGAAGTGGCACATCTGTGCTCCCCGGAGTTCGCCTGCGTCTGTGCTGACACACGCTGAACGGAGAACATTTTAGATGATGTCTTGACAAACAGATGGAAGTATTATAATCAACTATTGTTGCAGTCCCATCAGCCTCGAGAGCTTTGACAGACTTTAGTGCCTGGAAAAAAAAAAAAAAAAAAGAAATACTGCACTCGCTAAATGAAACATCAATATCAAGTCATCAGTGTGTCCCAGTGCTGCTGAAGTGAACTGACTACCTGTGGGAAACCAATAAAGGCAGAGTGTGACAATCACCGAGATTTACTCTCCTCTCCCCCTCTTTCATTTATTTTGTGCTCTGCTCCTGTTTTTTTTTCTCCTCTTCCTCCATCTCTCCGCCTCCTCCTCCTCCTCTTCTGAATGACATGACAGTCAATCAGCAGAGTCTCTGCTGCTGTTAAGTGATGTTTTATTGATGCTTTGCAAGTAGGGGGCTTTCCTGCTGACTGGATGTGCAGTTTTTGGATAGGGAGGAAGAGAGGAAACAGAAGAGGTGAGAGTGAAAGAGACAGGGAGAGACATGGTTGTATATAAGCTTTGTACATTTCACACACAGCATATCAATTTTTAAGCAATACATATCATAGTGACATGGTTCAGATTAGTTGTAGGTCTGCATGCTGGCTTATCCCATCAGAAAGGT
>JAQNCA010000019.1:4222997-4241988 GCA_029783725.1 Acanthurus tractus | reverse complement strand
TTTAAGCAATACATATCATAGTGACATGGTTCAGATTAGTTGTAGGTCTGCATGCTGGCTTATCCCATCAGAAAGGTTGGAGGTGAAGGTGGTAGCATGACACCTGGGCAGAGCAGTGTTTCAAGACCACTTTTAGGTAGCAACAGAAGTGTTTGTTTCTTAGGAGATGTTAGGATATACCCCAGCTGATGGTGGTGATAAAACCAGGTGTTTTCAGTGTAATTTTGCCATGTTTTTAGATGTTTTTTGGTGTTTAAACCAGGTGTCTTTATGGAGATTTGGGGAAATGATCCTGCCCTTTCTATGAGGACATAACTGGGTATTTTAAATCAAAAATAAGTCTTTTTCTAATTGTATGTAGTTTTTGTGCATATACCTAGCCAGACAGTAGCCACAGAAACCTTTTTTTTTATTGTGGTTGTAGAAATAAACTGTGCCTACCTCAATAATGACAGTTGAATTGACATAGACTTTGTTTTGTTCTTAAACAGATTCTGATACATTAAAATAATTACTTGCAATCAAACTTTACCTGCAGACAAATGTCAGTTGTATTATTCTGAAAAACTACAATTAACCATAAATGTTAATATATGTATGTTCTTTTACTAACGCTAACATTTTCAAAACTTTGTTGGTACGATGCACCAAAGTTGCTCAACACCCCTGACCTTCACATCCTCACCTCCTGCCTCTCTACATACAGAGCACATTACTTCCCCAACCGTCACTGAATGTTGGCCCTGCAGTATTGACCAACATTGGCAAATAATGGGAGGGCACTTGAGGAGAGAAGAGGAGAAAGACGAGAATTGACAGAAGGAGGGAGATAAAAATATTTCAACTGTGTATGTCTATTATGTGTGTGTGTGTGTGTGTGTGTGTGTGTGTGATGACAGACAGACAGATATTGTCCTTGGCGGATCATCTCTGCTTCTTTAGCCAAGCCCATTCTGTTGAAGGTGTCACACACACACACAAACACACACACACACACACCCATACACACTAGGAATTGGAGTGTGTAATGGGGGTGAAAATAACACTAGCTGCTGCCAGTTGTCATCTGACTTGAGGCATTGGGCAGCCAGAGGGTTCAGGGTGACTTTAATGGTTGAAATTCTTAATAAGTAAAATTAATCCTGCTCTTTATTAAGGTCACTCTATAATTGGCATTGAATATCTGTGGGATTATAAGCACAAATCCTCCTCCTGCATAAACATACACACAAAACACACACACACACACCACTTGCTCTTGTTCGGGTGGATACGGTGCAGTCTGATAACAGATCTATTGTCTGTTGTCTAATGCTGTAATATTCCCAGGATACATTCCAATGTGACAATATGATCGCAGTCGACACGAACATAAATTTCTTCCAGTCCCATGGTCTTCATGCTATTTTAAAAGCTTTTCCACCCGATCATGAATAAAACCCAGAAGGAAACTCAACGTAGCTGTAATGTTAAATAAAAAATAATATTTGAATAGTAAAATCAGCAGCTTTAATCCCAAAGCCCCCTCCTCAGGCTGCATTTAGCCATCAAGTGCGGACAAGTGTTTTAGCCTTTAGAAAAGGAAGTGGGCACTTAGTAGACATAGAGGGTCTAACAATAGATACTATCAAGTTGTGTTACAGGAAACATAAATAAGGTTCCAGTGCTGTTGATGTTTTTTTTAGCGTGACCCATACTTGATACTAAGGGTCAGGATATTTCTGCCTTTTTTGCTTTCAGTTTCACTGTTCTTTTATTAATCTCTCTTTCGGAAGTCCACAACTTTTTGAAAGTACGCTGATAAATTGCTTAAATATGCCTTCATGTTTCAATTCATACCTGAAATCAGATGCAAGCTGAACTGAGCATCTTTTGAAATCATCTGTCAATATAGCTACATAAATAAAGACATATACAATACCACCACTATCCACAAGACGGTCTAAATGCAGGAACTCAGTCAAGATTGGTGGGAGATAATAATGGTGGTGACCCTTGTGGATTAAGACTGGGTGTCAGATTTGCATGTGCCTCGCCAAACTTTTGATTTTATTTGTAGAAGACAATGTAAAGGATGACAGAAAAAGGATGTACCAGTGTTCATCTTCAGGAATGTTCATGGCTTTGGCTTATTGGCTCATGGCTTATTCAAGCTTGCTATACAACATAGTGCATGCCAAACTTTTGATTTTATTTGTAGAAGACAATGTAAAGGATGACAGAAAAAGGATGTACCAGTGTTCATCTTCAGGAATGTTCATGGCTTTGGCTTATTGGCTCATGGCTTATTCAAGCTTGCTATACAACATAGTGCATGCAGCAGAACTCTAACCCAAGACTATGAACTCCAGTTACAAGTGAAAAACTTACAAAACTAGCATATGAAATGAGTCAACTTTCTTTTTTCATTACGTAGGTTAACAAAGGTAATGCAATGTATTTTCTTGCAAGGCCAACAGCAAAATCTCACACGATAACCTCATAGATGTCTGTGTATGTCTCTGCATTTAAACCCTTGTGCTGCCTCAGGTGTGGCTCAAGGCAATTTCTCCTGCATTTAGCCTTTGCCTTTACATCTATTGAGATGCTGTGTGTGTATGTGTGTGAGTGTGTGTCTCTGTACATGCGGTCTTGCTGTACCTCAGCGAGTGTTTTGGGTCACAGAATAGTTATCAAACAGGGATGTATGGAGGCGGAGTCACACTAAAGGTCAACATCAGTCTCCTCTGTGTGTGTTTGCAGCTTGGCTCTGCTCAGCACTGTGGCAGATGTGTTAAGCAGCACATGGCCGAGTGTGTGGTCTAAGGCTTAATTTGGGATTAACACTCAGGATATTACAGATTACCACACTCCACGTTTGACCTTCTGTGTCTAGTCAGCCAGCGATGGGATGGATGAGCTTTTATCTTTTAGTAGTTACAGCAACTCAATCCCATCGCTAAGGCCGGAACCTCCAATGGAAAGCTTGCAAACATGTAGTGTCACACTGTCAGCATTAAAACAAGGATTACACACCAGCATTTCTTTGACAAATTCACAAACATTAAAGCTTATCTCAAACCCTAATGAGCTTAAACTTCCTGATTTGGCAAAGAGATGCTCTGCAACCACAGAAAAAAGAATATTTACATAACACTTTTAACCTGGTTTCTCTGTCACCTCTTGAAACTAAAAAACTCCTATCAAACTGATGATATTAAATTGATTAGTACATGCAAATTACGATATAACCAAAGCCCAACAGAAGCAAACCAATGTATGATTTCTATTTCGTGTGGCCTTTATTTGGTAGCAAAAGTAAAAATTTAAATTATAGCCAAATTTTAGCTGTGGTAGAATTATAGAGGTGAGTACGGTTCGATCATACTCAGTGAAATATTAAAAATCCTGTCTTACATCATTGTTTGTCATACACTTTACTAAAAATGTATTTATTTTATAATCAACCGTATGAATGTAATTATGAGGATGTATGTCTTTTGCAGTGCCCGTCTCTTCCTTCCTCACAAACACCCCTGCTGTCAACTGAGGGCCAAGTGCCAGCTGCCCCCGTACTTTTCTGTCCTCATCCATATTTGATGTGCGTCTCATTAAAACTTAATTGTGGAAACACTTCAGCATTCTGACATTCCCTCTGATCCACTATTTAGTCCCTCTCAGCACTTTGGAGTGAAAGAGCCCCTCAGTCATGCATGTGCACAGAGGAAAAGCTCAACTTAACACAGACACGAGGTTAAAGGAAGACACGCCAACTCATCTCTAGAGTGGTGGCAGATGCCGGGTTGGTTCACCAAAACAAATAGTAGTCTGATGCATCCAAATGCACTGAGTAAATGACGACAGTTGGCATTTGAGAGCAGGGTAAACAGACAATAGGAGATGGTTCACAAGCCTTTCAGCATGACAGTCAAGTTGGTCTTGTGTGTTTCTTGAGTTTTTTGCCATCTTACATGTGAAAGTTTGAGCTTTTTTGCTCTTGGTTGCAAACAACATTGTGTTTGTTTGCTGTGGTGAAACTTTGAGATGTTTTTTGGCCATCATAAAATACAAACCCTTCGAATACATCTCAACCTGCTAACAAAAAACAACAACACTTAAAATCTGGTCCGATCCTTTTTACATAGATCATTTGAAATGACCGAAACTAGACATTTCAGAATGACTTTTTGCAGCAGATTCTCTACTGCCATCGCAAAAGTTTGTTATTCTGCTGGATGCCTCTCTGTTTCAGATGGAGTAAAGAAATAAAAGTTGGACTTTCAGTTCTCTTCCAGTCCTGGCTTCATTGGCAGAGAATCACATATCCTTATAAGTTAAGAAATAACAAAAATAAAATCTTAGTTACTCATACATCTCAGTTCTGCACAGACCACTGCAGATTGTAAAGTTTTATCACAGGCACAGTCACACAGCTTTACTTTTAATAATCTTAGCCCAAATTACCAAAACACTTAATTAGCAGCCAATTGCTAAGTAGCTAACATCCCATATTCCTGCTGACTCTTTTGCTAGCAAACCCAGGCTTAAAGAGTCAAAGATATATAGGGAAACCAGCGCTAATAGCAAACCCTATCAACTTAAGATATGTAGGAAAAGATTTAAACTTATCTTCTAATGCAAGCATCTACAACATATACTCATCATTAGTAGCCAGTTGCTTAGCAGTTATACCACGTGCTCGTTACCTTGACATACTGCTTAATTAACTAAAATTTGAATGTTTAGACTTGTGTTAGACCTACAATAAAGACATGTAGGGCTAGGATCTTTGAAGGGTTTGGCCTATTGTAGAGTGGAAGGTAGCTGCTACAAGCAGCAACATATGCATGTGCATGTGTGCCTGAATGTAAATACATACACATACACACGCACATGCAGACAGAATAAACATCTTGCCCCCCACACTTGGACCTGTCTGTGGGAAATGCTTCTTTTTAGCAGACAGCAGGGTCCCATCAATCCTGCTCGAGGCCACAGTCACACAAACACACACATGCAAGCGCACACACTTCACTATTTAACTATTTCACAGTGTAAATATCACCACCTACCTCTTGTTTAGTCAATGTGCACGCTCATAGGTAGGTGTGTGCATTATTATACATGCACTGACAAGTGTGTGTGCTCATGTTTCTGGATGCTAACTAGCATTTAACCCGCTGTTTGCTCTGCAGAGCCCCAGCTGAAGGGCATCGTCACGCGGCTTTACTGCAGACACGGCTTCTACCTCCAGATGCTGCCGGATGGCACCATGGAAGGCACAAAGGACGAAAGCAGCTCCTTCTGTAAGTAAACAATCAGACACACAGACATGCTTTTAGCTAGTCTGATAAAGGTGTGTATTTCATATCTGTCAGTGCGTGAACCACTTGGAGTTTTCGCTGCATCCACGCCAAATGGCTTCTAAAAAGGGTTTTCCAGGTAAGAAAGTGGTATATTTGAATGCCTCAATGGCACAATCGCACATTAACACTGCTATGCTTTCTGGTTTGATTCACATTCCAGGATCAATTGGGCCAAAAATGTTTGCACACTTGGCGTGGTGTACTGGGTGAACGCCAGCTAAATGGACTTTGTTAATGTTACATAATATATCAAAGCTGAACCTTTGCACGGACTGTCTTTCAAACACATGTTATAAATGGCTTTGCTTGCAGTAATTCTAAAATTTAATTCAAAAACTCCTTATATCTTCAAGAGAGTACAGTACACTGTAGCTGTGTATGTGTGCTCAGTCCAGGATGATGTATTTTGAGTACCTATGAGCGCTTAAGTAGCAAGTACTACTGTTCATCAAGGCACTGATGTATGTCGTGATTTCTGTAAAATTTGTAGTGGACATATACAAACCTACAGATATTCAAATATAACTAATATGGAATCTAATGCTGTCTTCTGCAGCTTATTGTCATCTCTATGTTTTGTGATTAAAAATGTCACAGCGTTTTGTGTGTCTGTAATGTTTTAACTGTTTTTGAGTTGATTTTAATACAACATAAATCTGGATGTAACCTTAGTGTCACGACAAAAGAGAGAAAAACAACGCAGGCAATTAGCAGTAGCATGAGAACACCTCCATGTCCACTCAGTTTCTATAAGCCAGGCTTGTTCGGCAGTTCTCGGATCAGTAACCTGCACTATTCACATAAGGGCTAAATCAGACATAAAGTGGACTTAGAAATGGAGAACTGTCTGGGCAAAGTCCAGATCAAATTTTCAGACATTTACTGCCACACATACAGCTCACCGGGCAATGTCCAAAACAATAAAGAGTAGCAGTGCATGTGTGAAAGGGGCTTTAGCTTTGCAGGTTTGAGGCAGACTAAAATTTTGACCTGGTTAATGAGCTAGATGAAAAGTCTGGGTCATCAAAGGAAGTTTTAGCATGGCTAAGGTGCAACACTGCTTGAATCTGTAGTCATTTGACATTTGTATAGCACAGGGGTTACATCATGGGGTTACAATACAGTGTGCACTCAGCCTGTAAGTGCAGCCATTTTAAAATGAATCAAGACTCAAATGTCGACACATTCGTACAAAAAACTCTATTGTCCTCTGTCGCTGAGACTACAGATCTGTTTGCACACACACACCAACACTATAGGCATGTAACCATACACCTCAACCAGCAAGGGGTCATGACCTGATAATTACTGACCAAAAACATCATATCACATGATCCTCAGAGTCCCTGGACTCCCTCCAGCCCTCCTAAATTGGTCAATATTCTATTGTAATATATCCTCAAAGTAGCAACACAGCATTTTTTCTGTAAAAGCATTATCTTTTATGGAAAACATGACGCTAGCACAATTTTGGGTTTACAAACCATAGAGAGGAGGAGAACCCCCAAAAACCTTGAACTATCAGCTATGGTTTCCTCTATAAAGATTGTATTTCAGCATTTCACTGTTTACCCTTGGCATGTGTCTCAAAGAAATTTTAAGATTAGGTCTTATGTTACTGAAACATTGCGAGCATTATGTTTCCTGTGTGGAAACTTGTAGTTGTGTTTGTCTACATTTTTTATGCAGATTTGGACAATTAATAAACCGCAAGACAGCTCTCTAAAAGACAGGACTTTGAGTAACAATCCCCTGAGAGGAAACTCCAGGAGCATTTGAAAAAAACAAGTCAGAGCATTTCCACAACAGCTGTTTGATTAAATGAGACTCAGAACACCTCCAGAAGCTTCAAGGAACTGATTAGACCTGCACCTCTTATGTAACAGCACACCTACACTGAGGCAAACATCAATGCACTGTGAACCTTTACCATTCTCATGTGCGATCTGAAATATTAATCACTTTACACCATGGGGCATATCGGAACGCAAACGTGGCTCATTTCCAGACGGATGTAAAGACCGCTGTTGCATAACAGCCGTCCCTGTGTGTCGATGTATTAAACATCAGTCAGTGGAGGTCACCCTGCACAGCGTTAGCGTGGGTTTGACTTATGGGTCATTTTACAGTATCACCGCCACAATTCCCTCAATCTGGTTTAGTGCTGTGCTGGGCTCTTTGCATTTCTAGGTGACAGTGTGGGGGAGGCCGGCAGGTAAGTCTGTTAAAACTCTTAAACTGTGCACTTTTTATCCAAGTGTGATTGCATTTATGCAGAAATTGTTGAGTGATTGACAATATTATAGCTGCATATCAATCAGCAGCACAATCTTCTAGCTGGCTGCACAGCCTATAGAAAGGGCAGAAATAGCTGTGTGAGCATGTATGGTAACGCACTGACTGTCAGGCTTATCTGCATCAGCCTCCCTGGGTGCAAAGAGTTTTCTATATGATGCAAAACTGGCCTGGAACCAGACAGCTTTCAGTTTCACTTTACTTCAATTGTCACTCAAATTCTACCTATAAAATCTCTGTTTTTTTGATTTGTTTGTTTGTTTGTTTGACTTTTTACCGTCAAGCAGATAATGAACATATGTACAAAATGATTAATTCAATTGTTACCAATATTTTCAAGATTGTTACTTTTGGTATGGATAGATTCATTTGTTTGGGGATCAGCTGCTGGGCCCTTATCAGTCCTGTGGTTTTCTTCCACTTATTTCAATGTTTGCATTTTGACACCCTCTGCTGAATGCATATTAAAATAAACACACATTTATTTAGGACTAAACACCTTGTAAACAAAACCATCTTAAATGCAGGTCTGAATGTGAGATTCTGAAATATATCACTTCTTATAAACAAGGTCTCAAGATAAGGTAATAAAACTTTCTTAACTTTCTCAGTTTTCCATATGTAGTTATGAATAAATTAAATGAAAGGATCACACAGTAATCTCAGAGGCTTTTCAAGCTCTGGAGGTCTTGGGCCCCAGGGAGAGTTAACTGTTTTCCCCTGATATGTCACACAGAGAGTTTTATATGATTTAGCCTTAGAGGATAACTTTAAATTATTACAACTTGTCTTGTTTGGTCTTGTTTTCTTACTTTTTGGTCCAAAACTAGTTAGACAGTCTGACAGATGTAAACAAGCTAAAAGTTTATCCAGATTATCTAAAACACTTTTTAGAGATGAAGCTGAATGTAAGTATTGCCAACATGTCTGTTATTATTAATATATGAAGGTGTTTATGGGTGAACTACAACAGCATGTTACTCTCACTCAAACTTGCTTGCAGTTCAAGTAGTGTCCTTTGTCCCTATACAAACTTTGTCTGCTTAGGGTTCTCCTAATATAGAACAAAAGTGTGTGAAATATAGTTAATTAAAAAAAACAAAACAACAACAACAACAAAATGCTGTTAACCTTTACCAAGTGGTTATTTGTCTTGTAATGACATGGCATGATAGTGTCATTCAAATTGCTTGTGTTTATTTAACCCCTTATTTCTTTTTTTTCTTTTTCTATTTTTAATTCAAGCCACTGAATAAACACCCCCTTTTATTAAACACATAAAATCAGCTTCATGTCTTTCTGGGTAATAAATTGTCAATAGGTTCTGTCCATTTGTGTCAGAGCTTTTACACTCAAAAAACTTAATGTTTGGCAGAGCAGTACCATTATTTCCAACAGAGAGCACTCAGTCGTGTTTGGGTGCGGGGGTGCACTCAGACACTTAGCAGGGGCTCTGGAACTGGGCCAGTGGACTTTTACATAGAAACACATTGACATGTATTTTACATTCCTAATCCGGTAAAATGCTCCATCGACATCCCCTTACATTCTCCTTCGTATCCTTAAAATGAGGACATGTGCATGAGGTAATTATGCACCCCCATTGTGGTGGACACCAAGAAGATCAAAAAAAAGGTCAAATCAGCGGTAAATTAGATGAATAATTAAGGGAGCAGCAGTGTGTTTCATATCTTAGGCCATCATCCTGACTGCGTTCTTGGCTAACTGCTTTACTGATCTACTGAACTGCACAGAAGATGGTTTCCAAAATTTTACACAAATATACACATGACAAGTGTTTTTGGACTCATCTAATTAAACTTGCAAACAAAAAACCTCAAACTTAAAATGGTTGTTTTACAGCCCCTTTTTTCCCTTTGGCCCTGACTTTTCATGCCTTTTTACACCTGTGACCCTCTGTGACTCGTTGCAATGACACCAAATAATGATAGAGAGCAGGAGAGAGCATTGACACGCAGGCAACTGGATCCCAGTTCGCACTTCTTTTTGTCCTCTTTCTTCCTGGACTATCTTCTTTTGCATTAGCTGCCTTCATCTTCACCTGGACAGAAGGGAAAGGTTGGTGTAGGGACAAGTGTTGGAAGGAGGTATGGAAGCCCTGAGGGGATGTAGCAGAACAAAAAGTGACGAGTGTGGCTTTTGTATGTCCTTGCAATCCTTTTATCATTTTTTTTATCAAGTCCCCTCAGGGCTCTCCTAACTAGGCGACAGAGGAAGATTTCACAACGCTGGAAGTGACTTTATATTAAAGCGAAAAAAGTGACAAAAGCAAAGAAACTGAAAAAAGAGGATGAGGGGAAAAAAAGGGAGGAAGAGAAAGAGGGCATGATGGAACATACAAGAGCAAACTGAGCCAAAGAGACAAGACGGGTTGGCAGAAGAAGAGAGAGGAAGTGAGTGGGAGGGGAAAAACGTGAGGACGACAGAGAGAAAGAGAGAAAGCAAGGAGGGAGGGAGGGATGGAGATCAGGAGGAGCAGCTGGCACTCAGCTGATGGCTCCTCAATCACTGTGTCTCCCCCCTCTGGTGGGAGGTCAGAGGAGCTGCCACCCCCTCCTCTGTCCTGCTCCTCTCTCCTTCTCTGTTCTTGGCTCTCCCAAGCTGTTATGTAATAAAACTGGAAAAGGAATGATGGCAGTATGTTGTGGGAGATAAGATTAACTATCTTTTTAGTTAGAGGGAAGGTGCTGTTAAAGTACTGAACTGGTGCTTTTGCACATTTTAGCCACTTTATGATGAATCAATTACCCTTTTATCATCTTCCTTATTACTGTGTGGACTTAAAGATAAAATGCAGTTTAGAAACAAGCAAGGACCTACAAGGGACTTTAGTGTCTGCTATTATAACCATCAGTCACATTACAGGTATTAATAGATGAGCAGACTTGATTTAACAAGATTAAAGCCCATAAATGGAAAATGACATGATTATAGCCTATTGCGATTTCTTCCTTGTCATAAGTGTCTCTATAATGCTACAACTTGTAACCAATGTCATATATGTTCAAATTCTGTGCATTGTGCCTTTAGATTACACATTTCTGTGACTGTCACTTTAATAGATAGAAACAGTAACTAACAGGATACAGTGCGAAAGACTTGCTAAAATAATGAAAAAACTCAGTATGCTATGAAAATGTTTTTTTAAAAATTGCCTTGCAATATTGTAATGTTGTTTTAAAGTTATAGGCTCACACCCAGATAATATTCTATCTGAATCTGTACTTTTCTTTTTGACTCATCACTGAAAGCTGCCTGATTCCACTCTTTTTATTTTTATTTTTTAAATGTCTTTATCTGAATTTTTATCTCAGGGGTCACAAAAATTCAGAAAGGAAATACATAATTAAAATACAAAAAGTTATAATACATATTATTTTTTTAGTACAAATGTTTTTTTTTAATCCATTATTTAAAAGGTTATAGTCTGTCCCTACATCATTAGATGTTAATGGCGAAATAAACAAAAAACAAAATGTAAAAAAAAGTATTTGACATTGCCTTGGGTTTTTTTGTTTCTTTGTTTGTTTTAAAATGTTGCAAAAATCTGATTGGTGCATGAAAATAAGCAACATTACTGTTTTCCATGTAAATCCTGCCCACCTTAAACAAGGTTAAAGGGGCAGACAAAGCAACGAAAATACAGAGACGCTCATGTGAAATAACCAAAAAGTCATGACTTAGCAATCATTTTCCGTTACTAGAGGAGTTTATTGTAAAAATACTGATATTTTAGCAGAGCCTTTAAATGATCCTTCCATCATGTTTGTGTGATGGTGCCACATATGAAGGCAATCAAGCAAACATGAGAGAAAACACTCCGATAAAGTGAGAAGAGCAACAGAGGTAAGACAGGGACAGAACAGGGGTTCGGACGGGTCTGTCAGACAGATATAAAGAAAAAGGCGAAGAGGGAAACCACTCTCAGAGGAGCGGAAGGAAGATTAGAAAACACACAAAAGAAAGCACAAAGAGAATAAATGCAGTGAACGAGATGACGGATGGGGCTGCTGGTGTGATTGTCACTGGATTTGGACTCTTTCTAAATTCTGTTTCTTGGAGAGGATGAGACAGGAAGACAGACAGTTTGACAGACAACGATAGGAGAAGAGAAAAAAAAAGGGGGCAGGGGAAGTAGAGGGTGTCAGAGAGAGATGAAAGCTATTGCCTCTCAGTGTGTACATTGGAAAGCCATAAGGAAGAGGCTTGATTCCCTGACTTTTATCCACTGTAATTAACATCTCCCACTGTTGGTGGAAAATTTTACTTATCTCTTTCTCTGCTCCGCTTGTTCTCTCTGTCTAACTTTCCCCAGCGCTCGATAACAGCTCTTTCGCAGAGGGCAGAGACAAAAAAAAAAAAAAATTCAAAGACTTAAAAGGCAGATGAGGAAAACTTCACTCTGCGTGAGAGCTGCAGCATTCAAGGAGGAAAAAAAATGTGAACATGGAAAGCGAAAGCTCTGTCAGCTGGATGGGGAGCAAAGGTAAAAGAGTACCAGAGAAAACTCGCAAGGAGGAGAAGAAGAGCATAAAGAATACCAAATGAGAGAAAGTGAGGATCGAGGGTACAAAAGAGGGATGGCGGAGACATGAAGAAAGAGTGATGAAGAGACAGACAGAGAAGGCTGCGGGGTGAAATGGGACAAAGATGAATGGGTGAGGATGGAAAAGTATTGGTTTCACAGGACGGAGAGAGCGAAAGCAGGCCAGGAGGGAACTGAAAGGCAACAAATGAAGAAGAAAAATAGTGAGACGTATATATATATAAAAAAAAAACATGGTGAGATAAGAAAAAGGTTGTTAATCCATGACAAGACTTGGTTAAAAAAAAAAAAAAAGGACAGAGAAGAGAAGAGAAGATGGTGGAAAGACAGATGGACCGAAAGGCAGACAGATAAAGGGCTGAGAGGAATCAGTTATGGAGAGGAAAGCCTGAGGGGAGAGGTAGAAGTTAAATAACAGGAGAGTGAAGGTAGCTGTCTTGTCAACAGAGTCATCGAACCACCAGGGAAATCAGCCGCGAAGCTCACTACAAGTCATTTAATCTACTATTGAGTCTTTAAAGCTCATTTTTTACAACACAAATGACAGTTTGTGAATGGAGAGAGGTTGTTTCATTTGTTGCCAATGCAAATCAGCTTGTTTTCTACAGCTTTATTAATTCAAGTGTCATTGTGCTGATCCTAGCGCAGTCTTTGTGTCAAGATGTTGTTGTTTGAAGCTCTTGGAACTGCAAGGGGAGTCAGGCTGAGTCAACGATTGTAATTAATGTGATCCATTAGCATAAATGTCTTTAGATGAACACATCGATGCAAAATAAAATTCTTAGAAGTTTTTTTTTGTTTTTCATCTTGCATTTTTGCTTTCATTTGACAGTCAACTGTATAGACAGAGATAGTGAACAAAATTAGAGGGGGAGAAAGTGTTAAAACATACAATGAAGGTCAAGGCCAAAATGAACCATGGACTTTGTGGTGAAATGGTATCTGGGTGCCAGCAAACATTATGCATAATAGATTTAACAGGAAACTTTGCATAAAACGTGTGAATAAGTACAGTAAATGTAATATGTGGACCATATTAAACCTTTCCATTTGTATTCAGAGACATATCCACTTGAACTGTGTCTAAATGATCCTTCAGTTCATACCATCTTCACATGAGCTATGTTGCCAAACTTTATCATAGTGCAGACTAATGTAAAATTCTTTTCACATTAGAATTAGAGAATAGCAGTTTACAACTAGTAAACAGCTTTAATATGGGGAATCTTGTATTCAAGTTTAATCTCACACAAGATATTAATGAACTATTCTGATTACTCTTGAACACCACACAACAGCTTTGCCATCTGAAAATGGTCTTGCGTCCTTTATGTTGCCAACACTGAAGTAAAAAGTGTTATTAAAAATTAGTTTCTTGATCCTTTCTTGAATCGTTTCAATCAGATGTAAATGTGGCAATGAGGATGTGTTGTTATTTACCAGAAAGGTAAGAAAATCATGCCTAACGGAAATATTCATGCAGAATGTGCCAGATTTTGCTTTACATGCTGCTGGACTCTGCTGCAAAAAAATCGAAATAACTACAAATGGTATACGGAGACGGCTTCAGGGACAGAAGATGGTGGGAAAGCAAAAGCTGGAAATAAATGTCTTGGAAAACATTCAGCTTTGGCTTTATTCAGTTAAATTGGCAGTGACATTTAAAAGTCAGTTAGGTTTATGTAATCCCCGGCACTCATTGCATAATTTCCTGTTAGTAACATATGACAGATTCAGAAATTGCTTTAACAGTAGCTGCAAGTACAGCAATCTGTGACTGAGTAGTTAGCATATAACACATAGGATAGAATAGTAGCATGCAGTAAGGGAGTGGACCAAACTACCTCTGTAACTTCTCCGCAAAGACTTGGGGAATATAGACTCTATCTATAGATGTAAGCACTGACACAAGTGCTTTTAGTCATCACTTTAGGAAACTCTAAAAAGCTGTTGGTGAAAATGATGCCATGCTTGGTTCAAGATTCTGTGTGAAAAATTTGCTAATGACCACCAGTTTTCTGATCACTATTGAGAACTTAATTTACGGAGTCCCATTACATTTCCTCTGTTTATATGAGTGAAAAACAATTGTGAGTTAATCCAGGAAGGAGTCAAGTTCACGTCGCACCACGATGCTTTCCTGCAGTCAGCTTCATTCAAACAGAACACAGAGGGAAGGATGTGGGTGTCTGTCCGAGTTAAACACTGAGCGACTTCTCACTGACGACTGTAATCCTCTTCTCATTCCAGTAGAGACCAACTGGGCTGCACAATGCAACACTGCAGAGCGGCAGCGCAGTGTGCAGGCCTGCAGATGCCCTCTGCACAGCTTAACTCCGTGTCCCGCCACCGCCCCCCACCCCCCCACCCCCACCCCCTTCATCGCGTCTCCACTTTCTCCTTGTTTGTTTATTGTGTAGAAGATCTCAAGCTTCAAATTGACTTGTGGGATTGATTTGGCAACACCCTCCGCCCTCCCCTTCATTTCCCTCCCCTCCTCTCCTTTTTTCCCCCTCTCTCTCCGTCTCTCCCTCAAAAGACTTTTGATTAATCCAGCGACCTCCTCGGCGAGTTGCAGAGAAAAAAGCGAGTCAAATGGAAGGACAGAGAGAGAGAGAGAGCGATGAGGGAAAAGGGAAAAACAAAGGAGAGATGGGATGCCTCTATTATCTAGGCGTAAAGTTATGTGATCCATTTGATAAGAGAAGCTCTTTTTGATTGAGGATGAGAGGAGAAGCTAACTGCGTCTTCTTGAGAGCAGAAATAAATATAGATGCAGAGAGAGAGAGAGAGAGAGAGAGATGAAAGAAAATAAGACTATATAGAAGGGTGAGAAGTAGGAAATAATTGAAGCGTTCCATTTTTCATACAGTAAATATTTTACATTAACATTAGAAGATTTAACACTTGAAATTCTTAATATGTGAAACAATGGATACTTGAATCTAGCAGTGTTGGACAGTACAGGCTTCTGAGTTGTAGTCAGCACCAGTGACGTCAAATTTGCCAGCTATAATGACAGTTGTCATTAACAGATTTTATCAGCTGTAGCTAGAAAGCTGCTGAAGCAAACTTATGTGGCAGGAGTTGGAAAAACACATTTCTCTGGCTGACTTCTAGTTTTTTGCTGATTAGTAAACAAGATGCCTGTAAAAAGCCATTATGAACTTGATTGTCCCATAATATCATGCTCATAGACTGAGGCGACAGTAAAGGCAAGTTTCGACTTATTTGAAGGAAAAAATAAACTACTACTACCCCTGTAACTCTAGGGTTTTTAATGTATAAAGTTTAGCTACTACGCCACTTCAACATGCACTGATGAAGTGTATGAGAAAGACTCTCTTTATTCTATTTGGTTAATGAGGGCAGCGCAGTGCTGCATGTCTGCAGCAGAGGCTTGTACGTCAGGTCATCAGCACCACAGTTAAGCTCCATGTGCATGTAAGAGAAACAATGGTGGAGGGATAAAGAAAGGAGGTGTGTGCGCGTGTGTGTGCCCCGCTCTATTTGTCATCTTGGCCATGGTCTTCGGTGACACCTTGTTCATTTGCGAAACCGACTGTTTGAGATGCAGGGATCGATCGAGCAAACAGAAGCAAGGCCCTGAAGATAGAGAGAGAGCGAGCAGGGAAGAATGGAGGGGAGAAATATGTGCAAGTTTCATTGCTTACATTCACACCATCGGTACTGTGTTTTGTTTCATTCTTACAAAAGTGTTGGACAGTGGACTTTGCCTATATATAATGTGAGATTTCAGTAAAATGTTCAAACGTTCATACTGGCTTTAAAAAACAGAAAAAAACAAGTGCACAGCTTTCTTTTAGCTCCGTCATTGTTGTGTCAGAATTTCTTCATTGTCCTCAACTGGATGTGGAGGGACATGTTTAAATTCTATTTCTGAAAATAGATAAAAACCTTTCTTTAAAGTTCTTTGAGGTTAAATACATGCTAACACTTGACAACTCAATATTTTTCAAAAATTATGCTTACAAGGTTTGTTTTTTTTCAGTTGTTTTTTTCACTCAGTCAGTCATTTTTCATCGACTTTGTATCTCAATCTGATAACTCCATCCATTATGTTGGCAATGATTTAAAATTGATTTGTTTAATAGCAAGTAATGGCTCCATCTAAAATACGCTCCAGAGACTTAATTTTTCATCTGTATAAGAAATCCATCATTTTGACAGCAATGCTGACGTTGTATTGCACAATTGCAATAATTCAACAAAACAAAACAAAACAAAACAAAACAAGAAAGAACTCTCATATGCAATAAACTGCATCAAAATAATGCTTCTTGACCCTTATTTAAACAAAGCTGATCCCAAGACAAACTTCAGCTGATATTTTCTACCTAAAAACCTAAAAAATTGCACTTTGAATTTGCTCACTTAGCAAAATTATGTCCTCCAATGTCAAGAACAATTATTGTTTTTATCATGCCAAACTTGAGATTTTAAAAGAATGGTTCACCTTTTTTTAAAGGAATTTGAGGTAAACTTCAAACATTTTGAGGAATTAATTTAACTTGTTTCCGAGAGTTCATAAGAGATGAGAAGACTGATACCACTCTCCTCTCTACATCAGCTAAGGAGCTGAAGCTGGGGTTCAATTAGCTTAGCTTTGCATACAAAGTCAGGCAGGTGAGTAGGAAAATTTTGTTTGTATACCACCTTTAAATAACAGGGCAGTTCAGAGTGCTTTTATCAGACATTTACATAAGACTCACTTACTCACTGCTAGGTTAAAATTACACTTAGTGACACCTTTAAAGTTTCCTAATTAACAATTTGTTTTGTTCTGTTTTATTCATACAAGAACACAAATGAAAAGCTGTGGATAAACAGGGAGTCACATGCTCTATTTTGTTGGCACAGTAACTTCCTTTAATCTCCCCTGGTTACCAGGCAACCTCCCAGTGATAATAAGATTCATGGAAGTCACCAAAAAGATGAAGGAACCGCACATAAGTACTTATACACAAACACTGATAAAGATTTTTAGCTTACTGTTGCAATGTATAAGCATGTACTGAATATTAGAAAAATGTTGACATACTCCTTAAAAAAATTGAATTATATCTCCATTATGGAATTTTCGGTCTTCTAAAGCTTGTCTGGTTATCTGTTTTTGTCCACTCAGATGCACATGCAACATACACACATGCATGTATGTGTACTTGCATGCATGAGCAAAAATAATCCCAAAAAAAAGCACCAAGCAAATCACAAGAACATGCAGGCAATCTCACACTGAGTGTGACCCGAGCACACAAACGCAGAGTGTGAGTGCTGCTCCAGTGACCAGGTTGAAGTTAGTTTATATGGAGAGCTATGCACATAAGTAATCCAAGTTTCCATATGAAGGGGATCCAGGGAACTGTGTTACAGAGTGCTGTTTACTGTGTCGGGACACAGGAAATGAATTCAAAGCAGGCTCGGGAAATGTCACTTTCTGATACACTGCATCCTAAAAGCTCTCTGCTCAGCCATGCTCTCTCTCTCTCTCTCTCTCTCTCTCTCCTGCAGGGGAATTCTCCATACTGTCATTCCCGTCTCTGTCTGACCTCCTGTGTACCAGCAACCAGACTTTATTCGTCCTAAATCTCCCTCTCCTAATCCTTCCCCGACTCTCTCTCTCTCTTTTCACACATTTCCTATTCCGGCCTTTGACAGATATACTGTACAATTGGGAGGATGAAATAGGAGACAGCTGGAAAGCAATTGTCTTTTTATACCATGAGGAAGCACTGTGAGCGTTTAAGAGAAGGAATGATCGCTCTGACTCCACTTTTCCCTCTCTCTCTCTCTCTTTTTTTTTTTCTTTTTTGCAGTGCAGTTCAACTTGATTCCTGTGGGGCTCAGGATAGTGGCCATCCAGAGCACAAAGACAGGGCTCTACGTTGCCATGAACAGCGAGGGCTACCTCTACACTTCGGTACGGTCAACACATACAATACAATAACGCCGTAAGCCATTAAAAACTTCATTTGTGATTTCATTACACCAGGCCTGGATGAAAAACTGCAACCCTCACCCACCTATTGCTTCGTATTTGCTTGTACTTTGATTACACACAGTCTGCAGGCAGTGTGTTGTAGCAGCTCTTGCATTCTTAATGTTGCTGTAGTGTTTGTTAGAATGGAGGATATATAGATGCATGTCAGGAGTTACTGCTGGTCATATAGCATTGAAAGTATTTAAGTCAGTCTGTGTGTGGCGACATCACTTAGATGAATGTTGGACTGACCTGTGATAGCCTCACACACCACTTTATGTTGCCTTTCAGAGGCACACAACTACAAAGTAAGCTTCTACATGTATTATTTATTCTCATATTAAAGGGTAGATCTATAGAGGGACTTTCAGCACACTATTGATCTTACAAAGTGTGGTGCTTCTGGGCTGCTAGTTGATTTAGACGAATGAAAATAGGTATAAATATAAATTAGTTGTCTTATTTGCTCTGACCAAACTTCATTTAGCATAAATACCGACAAGCAATGCAGTGCAAATTGGACAAATAGTTCATTTATGTATTGACCACAGTGATCATTCACTATAATTTTACAGTGTGTTCTGATTATTCACTACATAGAAATGCAATAATCGTATGTTGGTAAAGAATCTTAACCGATGCCAGAATTAGTTTGTTCACTATGAAAAGGCAAACTTTTCAGTATTATTAAGATAACACGTTTTCATGATTTAATAAATATAAATTATGATTATTTAGTTTTATCATTAGAACAAGCTAGTCTCTTAAAAGATCGGAAGAGCG
>JAQNCA010000019.1:4170923-4203108 GCA_029783725.1 Acanthurus tractus | reverse complement strand
ACACACACACACATACATATGTGCCCTATTGACGCTGTGGAATACATTTGTCCTCTGGGACGCAGTCGATAAGTGTCTGCGACTTAAAGCCCCTGGATTAACCTGCGGTTGCTCGTCGTAGCTTGTAAGTCGTTTTAAGTTCTTCACGCTCAGTTGCATTGCGCGTCCAATCAAAGCCTAATCCAGGTTTTTTTCTGGACTAATGCCTATTGACTTTTCACAGAGGTCTTACATAGAATCAATTCCCCAGCTGAGTGCATGGGAGGCTCAATGGTTAATGGCAGACGTGTGACTGCGAACAGGGCTGAATAATGTCTTTAAGTGTCAACCGATGGAAATGAGATGAGGGCATGTGTGTGTGTGTCATTACTGGCCAGTAATCCTACTGTACCTTCCCTGCTTCCTCTTCCTCATCTCTCATGTTGCCTTTTCCCATCCCATTCTTTTTCCTCTCTGTCTTCTTTCATCTTGTCCCCCTCTTTACTGCAGCCTCTCGCTCTTGTTCCATCCACCCATCTTTTCCTCTCTTCTGTCTGCGGGAGTGAGTGATGAGGGAGGCGACCGGTCCATCCGTCACTGTTGAGATCGTGTGTGCGTGCGTGTGTGTGTTTGATGTGTGTGTACGCATGTCATCTGGCGCCGTGTGGCCTCCCACTGATGTAAGAGGGATCCGTCATGTCTCTCTGTCACAACAGCAGACACGCATGAGTGGATGAACACACCCTCACACACACACACAAACACACCCGCACACACACACACATACACAATCTTCTCATCTCAACTAAAAGTATCTGTGTGCAACAGTGGATTTAAGTAAATTTTGCGCCAAGATGCGTTTGGTCACAGATGTTTTTTATTGACCCTGACTTGATCTGATAAGTGAGTGTGTCTCTCTCTTTCTACTGTCTCTGTATGTATCACTATTTTTCTTACTTTCTTTAATCTGTCTAAGCAAATGTTTAGAAGCAGCAGTGCTGAACATGCTGCACACACGCTGAAAAAAACTGTATATTTACATCTTGGCCAAATGAAAGCCAACTAATGACATCAAACTAGGACCTTTATAATTAAAGTAATTGAAAACAGCTTCTGGAGTTAATAAATAGCCCTGGCTATCATTTTGAATTGTCTTTGCATTAGGCTTATATCCATCTGCTCATCCTTAACCTCATGTCGCAACATGATGGGATGTTTAGCAACTCTGCTCAGGCTATGCAAACAACATTAAGGCTATTGCATGAAAAGCAGCACAGAAAGAAAATCCTTGTGTGGATTTGCGGCTGTTGTACGACTGGAGTGGATTTTTATAAGCTAAGAGAGGCCCTTTGGAGAGAGCTGAGCATCATGGAGTGGCAAGCAGACGTAGGTTCGTTTTGGAGCAGCAGCAGCAGGGACAAGAGCCCCTGTGTGTTTGGAGCAGCCCCTGCTGAACACAAGAGGAACTGCAGCAGTCACAATAAAGTCTGTCAGATGAGGACAGCGAGAGTTATTGGACTCAGGTGACAGTTAGCTTTCACTGCTCATTTAGTGGATGCTTCACTTCGGTATCTTGTTAGATGATGTAGTTGTGAGAAAGAGATGTGATGAAGTTGAGCCGTTTTTCTCAGTATTTTACAGAGAGGAAACTGATTGTAAACTCAGCCTGAGGGCTCATCAGAGTAAGCGCTGTGCAGACAGATGCACATATGTCCCCTGTGTGTCTGCTGTGTGAATAATGTGTCTCTCTAAATGACAGCTTAATAGTGTGTTATCCTATAAATGATATTGCTGGTCCCTTAGCTGTGTGTGTGTATGATCAGACTGGCACAGAACTGAAGAAAGACTAATTTAATATAAATCAATTTTGGTGTGTGTAGCTTGTAAGTCCCTCTACTGTAGTTAATCATTAATTATTAAAAATTTCCAGATTAAAAGAAAATGTACAATCAGGAAAAGTGAAAAGTGTTGAAATATTTCAAAACACAAAAAAAGGATCAAATTAGCTTCCCTAATGTATGTATACAGAGGTGACCATGTTCACGCAGTTGTTCATGCAGGCTGCACAGTGCTGAGGGATTCAGGCAGTGGAGCACAACGCTTTGCATCACACCGAGTTAAATGCCATGAAATGTTAAAGGTGTTTTTCATAAGGGAACATCATAAATGAATAATTCTCTGAAAACAGGTTGTTGCTCATGTGTGTCGCTTCACATCATGTTTACTAAGAAAACATCACGTTTTTGCATGTAAGATTTAAACGAACATTTTGTGAAAATGTTGTGCAAGACATTGTCGGCTGTCTGCTGTGCATTACAACCCTGAAGGCAACAAGTGCTCATCCTCTGTGTGTGGGAGACTTTAGGCGAGACAACAGGTTATGTCTTTTTTTCACCTTGTTTTTATTGTTTTTAAGGTCAAATCATTAATAGAACTGATTTAGAAAATAGTCCCTCCTCTGAGCATGCTTCGCAAATCTTTGTCCTTTTTGAAATATTGCAAAATTATAAAGCCATGTGAGAAGCCAAGAGGAAAATATATCTTTGATGGAACTGACTTCTAGACTTCTGAAATGTGATAAAATGGCAGAAATGAACACTACTATCTTGTGACGATAGCCAAAAGAGTTTGGAAGCAGATTTAAATTCAATTTAATTCACACAATTGATCAATTAACAAACCTGGGAGGTGTGTGAGCTGGTGATCAGGGTTTACAAAGCAGATTTTTATCCTGTAGATTTCTCCCCAAAATCCACACACACACACACACACACACACAGAGCAGAGAAGATGAGATGCATCACGCTGCAGTGCAAACACTGTTAATGATAGCAATCTGATTACACCTTCCGAGAGACTCCAGACCTTTGGATTCCGCTCTGTGCTATTAGAACTAAGCTAATGGGTGGCTGAGGAAATGAATGGCTGCCTAAGTGAATGGATGTGTAATTAAAGAATGGGTGATGCAGTCAATGTAATTAGCTTGTTTATGTGCAGTACAATGGATATAGGCAGGCGTTAAGGCCCTGCGCCTGCGGTGGCAGACAAGCAGAGAAGGAGGAGAGGAGTTTCAGAGGAGGAGAGGGCGAGAAGGGTGAGGAGAAATGAATGAGAGAGAGAGACAGAGAGAGAGATAGCAAACTCCTTATTCAGGTCTTTTCTGCTTACCTGTCACATCAAGGCTCCAAATCAATCCTGCAAATTGGTTTGTTCCTCAACAAGGTTACCAAATGGCGGACGGATGGAGGGAATGAAGTGCAGAAGGAGAGGCAGAAGATGAGATAGAGAGGGAAAATGTGAGAGCAGTAACGAGAGAGAGACAGAGGGAGGGGGATGTCCCGCTGTTGACATATCATCTAATGCAGAGCTATGCATGTATGGTGCTTGTGTGTGTGTGTGTGTGTGTGTGTGCTGAAGGCTGACAGCGGGGTCGTTGAACTTATGTAGGAGGTGAAGGATCCAGTTGACTGTAGTTTGTTACAGGTAAACCAAATCTGCTGAATTATAGCATCCCGGATCAAAAATCACTTTGTCCATGGTGGAAATAGGTGTGTGTGTGTGTGCATGTTGGAATGAGTTTTCTGGTTTGTGTGTATGTGTGTGTAGTTTGTTGATGCAGCCACAGATGCTCCTGTAACCCTGTCATGATGAAATGTGGGACCCATTTCCTTCCATTCCCAGCTGAGCGGCGGAATTGGAGAGTAAATATATAAATAATAAATGGCAGACTATGTGTTATTCTTCTCATCTGACTTGAGGTGTGTGCCTCTGTCTGTCTGTGTGTGTGTGTGTCTTTCAGGAACACTTCACGCCGGAGTGTAAGTTTAAGGAGTGTGTGTTTGAGAACTACTACGTCACCTACTCGTCCATCCTGTACAGACAGACCCAGTCAGGTCGGGCGTGGTACATCGGTATCAACCGAGACGGACAAGTCATGAAAGGAAACCGCGTCAAAAAGACGAAGGGAGCCGCACACTTCCTGCCCAAACTCATCGAAGGTACGACAGATCAATAAACACTGCGCAAGCTGCTCCAGGAGCAGGAACCAGAGGGTGATACTCTGCAAAACACGGTGCTTTAATTGTGTCAACATCTTTTTCAGCGCTCATGTCTCTGACCTCAAATATTCTGGAAGAAGTTTGAGTTGCAGGTTTTAGTCTGTTTTTCGCCTTCACCTGGTCAGACATACTTGCTCATGCTGCCTGCGCCAGTGTTTTCTCTTGCTTGAATGTAAAAAAGGATCATTTTCTCTGTGTGAGTAAATTTTTTATTAGCAAACATTGCAAGGTAAGTCATAGTGCAGTAAGTCATTTTAAATAAAGCTATTGTTTTTACATTAAGTGCATTTGTATAACAAAAGTAGTTGATGCACATATAATCCTAATGTGCAGCAAAAGGCTGTGAGACAATTTAGCTCCTAGACTTTCATTTTAGCCATTTATTTTGAGCCAGTTTAAAGCAGCATGAACTGGTTTGTTTTAAGGTCACACAAGGGGACAGTGGAACCAGCTGTAAACATAACCCTGACACTGACAAATAAAGTTGATACGCCGCGAGTGTTCACAAACAGTTGCTTGTTTACACATTGTCATGGATTTGTAGCAGAGTGGGTGAATGCTTAAGTCTGGTTGGCTGCTGGGGTTCATTACTTCCTGATAAAGGATAATTACTAAGTAATTCTAAGAACACTGTATGAATGCACTACATTGAGTGACCATATCAAATGGGATGCAGAGAAAACCCACATTTAGAACATAACAAGCTAAAACTGCATGTGTTATATTGTTTTAAACCTTAGATTTTAATGCAAAAGACAAACATAAATTAATAGACTTATAGTCCCCTAATAAATATCTTGGGAATAATTCAGTATCCAAATCCTTTTTCTTATCTACATTATATCTGTTTCATTATCCATTTAAAGGAAATGCATATTGAAAATACATTTGGTTGTGTTTGCTTTGTTAAAGTCGCTTGTTAAATGGCACCGTTGCAGAAAAATAGATTGACGCTGCATAATTTAATCTGATGACATGCAACAAAGTGCTAAAAGCAACTCAGATTGCTGCGGCGCTGCCTCCGTTTTCTAAAATAAACAACAGCAACAATGCCAGTGCCAAACATACAAAGCATTAAAGCGAAGGAGCTTTAAAAAAATGAAAATGAAAATTTTCAAAGAATGAACTAAAGCAGCGGAGGAGCCAATGTTGCATCTACACTGTTGCTCATCTTTACCCGGTCTTAACTCTGACCTTCTCTCTCCTCAGTGGCCATGTACAGGGAGCCCTCTCTACACGACGTTGCTGAGCAGAGCCCGCCCAGGAAAACGCCCAAGACCTCTAGTGACTCGCCTGTGCTCCAGAACGGCAAGAAAGACCCTCAATCCAAAACCAAAACCTCCACCTCCTAGCGCTCAGAGACACGGGGTGGGAGGAAAGGTGGAGGACACGGGGTACTGGGCACCAGCGGACACCTGAACAGGGTTGTTAGGGCTACCCTCCACCTGCTGCCTGCAGAACTGACCCCACGAGAACTTCCCGTACCACAATGCACTGGTGTAAAGTTAGACAAAAAAAAAGAGCAGGTCCATGCAGAGTGGAGCCGGCCAATCGGAAGTCCCTTTTAACTCTACAGACCCCCATCCACACCAGCCCTCCACCTTCTTATTTATTAACCTCTGTGATTAATAAAAGCCTGGGATATAAAAGCAATAACTCCATGAAGAGGTGAACAGTCGCCTAGCATCGTGTAGCATGTCATCACAGTGTGTTTAACCTGCCGGAAGAAAATCCCACACACACCTTTTCAGCCATCATCAGTGACGTCCCACCAGTCGACCAAATACCCGACAAAAGTCTTCCTGGTTTTACCACAACGGTCAAATCCATCCCCCTGCAGCACACACACGTTACAAATGGGTTATGTTTTTATCTCCCCGCGGGGTTTCATGCTAATGTTAGCCTGACACGGAGCCATGCTAATGCGAGGCACGGAGACCCTTGCAGACTTTTGTTCTGCAGCCATCTGCTCAGTCCACATCTTCTGTGTGTGTCAGCGACTTTGTGAGATGGCCTGGATACTTGTCAGCCTTGCTCGTGTGTATTTGTAAGTGAGTGTGTGCTTGTGATGTGTTTGCGTTTGTGTGTATCTGTGTGTGTGTGTGTGTTCTCCTCTTCTTCCATTCACCTTTGGCGCGATTTGATTAGTTTGTGACATGGACTCAATTTTCCACTCGGCGGCACAAGAAAACCCCTCCCATCCTCATGGCTCCGTTAATGGAGTCGAGGGCTGATCAAAATCTTTCGACCCTTAAACGAGGGGCCAAGAGCTCCCTCGGCACGCTGTGTTACCACACACACACTCATTATTACATTGACATTTACACACACACACAAGCAGAGGTGTGTGTACTGTGTGCACTCACTTCAGCGCTGTGGAATCCAGAGTGACGACCGCAGAAAATGATCTCACAATTTAACGCACTTAACACAATGACATGCATTAACACATACACATACACACACACACACATACACTCACACACTCACAAATACACAGGCTGAAGTGGAAGCGGTGGTGAGTGTGTGTGTGTGCAGGTTCTGGGAGATGATGAGGATATCATCAGTGAGATGGGGTACTGATGGAGCCTGTCTGCGGAGCTTGTGATTGCACTGCAATAGCTTTTTTCCACTGTGGCTGGTCTTGCATTGCACCACCCCCCCCACCCCAAGGCTCACACAGTCTGTGTGGCCCCTCCGCCACTCAGCGTGGTATACTCGTCTGAAAATGTAGAAAATATATGTTTTAGTCAATTTTTGCATCTTCATCATGCTACCAAATTTGCAGTTTACCAAATTAATTCCCCAGTGCCAGAAATATTCCGTTAATTGAATTGAACTGAATAATTAAAAAAACTTATTATAAAATAATATAATAAAATAAAAGCTTTATATTTAAAGGGCACTTCACACATTAAACATGCTAAGTTAGCTTCGAAGTCATGAGGAACACCACTGAGTAGCTGATAACAGATTGATAATGTCCTCTGTGGTTCTGAAAGAGCTTTTATAAGCTTGAGAAACTTACTCCACGTACATAACTTGAGTAGAAATTTGGAATTGAGACATTGAAATCTAACTAAAAGACCACAAAACAAACTGGAGCTCTGTGGTACCACAAAGACTTAAAACTGACACCCAAACCTGAGCTGTATCTGTATCTTTAAGACCTGACCTAACGTAACCCAACTGATGCTGCCAGTTGGGGACACAAATCTATATTTTAGCTCAGTTTCATTCATCTCTCACTGTTGCAAAATATCCATCCGTTCCAGTCTAGTTGAAGATTGTGGTGATTTATGCTTGAAGCCGCTAATGTAGCTCAAGCTGTTAGCCTCAAACAGAGATGAAGGCTACAGAGTCTGGTAAGCTAATTTCTTTCTAACTTCTCATCCCCAGATTCTCTTTTATTTATAACCCGTAGACTTCAGCCCCCTCTGAGAGTGATCCAAGTGACATCTCTTGAGGCAGTTTATCAGATTTAACGCGGCTCTCTCTGGAGCCACATTTTTCATATAAGCAGTAGTGCTCCCCGAGACCTGTAAACAGAATTTGATGCATCCAAAGTCCCCTGGTAGGGGGTTTAGAGCCTGAATGTAGAGTGTGGAAAATGTGAGTGCTTATCAGGACAGGAGGGTGTAGTGAAAGACGTGTTCCCACTGTAAACGTCATGGATGGCAGTACTAGATTACTGGAATGGTATTTTTCATTGATTTAGCTCCAAATCAAACAGATACTTCTAAATGTGTTTATATAAATTATTGAAAATCTCTTCTGAAGACTTTGGTTATGATGCAAAGGAGTTCAAGCTTTCTTTACTTGTGTTTAAACCTGACAGGAGTACTGACTTAAAAAGTTAATTGACTACAATTTATGTCACTTTTTTGATGAGAGGAAAAATAAAAAGCCACAGTCAAAAATTAATAATGAAAAATTATAGCTGGAGTTCATGACAAGGGTTTGCTATATTTATATTGATCACAATTTTTTTTTATTGTTTATCTGATGAACTCTCCTGCAAAGAAGCAAACCATTCAAATATTTTGCTATTTTTGGTTCAAGAGACTGTTTTTTTTCATGTGTTTCTATTCATTCTTTCCATTTAACATAAAAAAAGGAATCATTTTTCATATTAAGCTTCCTTGGTACAATATGCCAGGAAGGGTGATTGTTTCTGCTTAATGTTTATGTATTGTTGGAAATGAGGGAGTCCCGGGTGTTCGGGAGGCCGAGGCGAGGCTAGATTGATGATCGGGGCTCAGAGAGGGGGACGCACCACGAAAAAGAAGAGAAACATTTTTTGGACAGAATCATTTGTGGTGACGGGGAAAAACAAAAAGAGCTTTAAGAGGGATTTATGGAAATGTGAAGAGACTTCCCCAAACACGCACATTCACACACACACACACACACACAGATTTACACACACTCCTCTTTCATGCATAATCCTCTGCTCCCCTGTAACCTGCGGTTGTAAATAATAATAGCTGATAACCTGTGCAGAATACAGCCGAGCTGCCGAGCGAAGTAATCTGCTACCTGAGAGATGAGACCAACTTAACCTCTGCTTTCCTGCCGAGAACAACAACAGGTTAGAAGGATGAGATGAGGTAGTTTAAGAGGCAAATACAGGGGAGAGGAAGCGGGGAGGAAATGATACAACAAATAAAAGACTTGTAAAAGATTTCAGAAAAGAAAGTTCAACGAATTGCACCCCATCAGCAAATTACTCCCATTACTTTTTATTAATTCAACACAAGCTACTGTTAAATCCTCATATCCACACTAAAGACCTTAATTAAACTGTTAAATAGACCCTAACGTTGGTGTGTCACCAGTCACCCACCACTGAACACTAAATCCAGAATACAATGTTTGAGTACACACAAAGTACTTAAACAAATATTTAGTTAAATCAGACTCCTGCAGATCCGAATATAATTAAGGCTCTTTGAGATGAGATAAAGAGAGGCTATCAGATGGGAGGAGGTGAAGAATTCAGCAAATAGACGTAGCCGACTTCTACGACTACTGCTGTGTTTTAAAGGCTGGGAAATATATGTTGCAATATTTCTTTACCTGTGTGTTTTGTTTGTTGTTTTCAGAGTTTTAAGCAGACTTTAGTTTTAAAGGCCAAGCAGTTTTGAAAGATAGTCAAGGGCTAGACTGTGGAGATGATGAAAAATGTATGTTTCCTGATTTTAGATTCGGACAACAAAGCAATGTATCAATCATACGCACAATCAAGTGTGTAGTTAAAGGGGCACTCACCAATTTTACACATTCAAAGAAGAACAACTACTCAAACCGTAAAAACAGCTCTGAAGGTGTTTTCAAACAGAAAGTGAAGCGAAGCTGATTTTCACTTCAATTCTTTGTGCAAAATTGACAGCCGAGGTGTTTGTGCGGTCAAAGTTAATTCATCCCATAAAGCCGATGTGCAGACTGCAGGTGTTAGCTAGCAACTGACCGTTTGTGCTGTCAGTGCTTATGCATGTTTGTTCCCAGAACTCACCAGGAGCTCTGTCTGTTATTTTCCTCCAGTCTTTCTCTTTTTCTCCCATGTTTGGATTACAGAGAAACAGCAATACTGCAGTACTAATTGGCTTGAGAGCCCCTTTAACTTTGAAAATGCAGTATTATTTCCTGTTTGAGAATATGCCTGTACTGATGCAAAAAAATCTTAATAATATTAATAATAGCACATTAGGTGGCATTTGTAGATAAGTGGACCTGAATTTAGACTTCATTTTTATTTTTTACAACGTTTGTAGGGCTACAATCATCTCATTTCCTGCCTCAAATTTGTGTTGTGATAACTTTAAAGCAACAAAAGCCAAGATTTATTTAAAACCAAGCCATCAGATCTCGTGACTGAGCGTCTGTCAGTACTGATATCTACTGATGGATTCATAAAAGATTGTCAGTGATGGATTCACGTCTCAGTTTATTGAGATCTTCCGTTTTGTGCATCGACTTAATTGCAAAACAGCTGTAATGATCCATCAGCCACTAACAGTTCCAGTCAACAGTGTCTGTTCATTGTGTCAATGTAGAGGATGCTGATAGAACAGATTTTTATTCCACTTTGCACACCGCTCTTTAAATTTTCATCCTCGTGCTGTTCAACCAGAATGAATCTTTTGGTGACAAAGTGTGTGTAGGCGCTCGGGCTTTTGTCAACAATCTGACAAATAGTCTCCTGTTTTTTTTTTTTTTCATTTAAACACATTATTGTAATTCCTTGCAGAAGCTGTCATTGATGTTATCTTTTGTAATCAGATTTAATCCCATTAGATGTTCGGTGTTTTGGGGGTATTTTTGAGCAGTAAACATGGGAAGTAGGTGGGGTAAAGACTTTAAATGAAGAGGTGTGAAATTGTGTATTCCACTGTGTTTGCAGTGTTATTGATTTCACTTTGCAGAGGGGTTTGAATTACAAAATCATTTATATTGTGTGAAGAGTTTGCATGATTGCATGTGCGTGCGTGCGTGTGTGTGTGTGTGTGTATCACGAACTTGTGTGTGTCTATGTTTTGCAGTGTTCGTGCTCTCCCATTTTTCTCTGCTGTGAGTCCTTTGTGAAGCCTGAAATCAGTTTCTCTGTTCCAGCCTGTCTGCTCTCTGGCCTTCAGGCTTCACTTCAAACGATCCTTTGTGAATTACAGGATGTAAAGATTGCCATTTATCTCGGCGGCCGTCTATCTGAGGCACATGTTTGATTAGTGAACACCCCCACAAAGCTGAATTTACTGCTTTTAACTCGCTGACAAATGCCTCTGGATTCAGCTTTAAATGTTAAGTATCGGCCCTCTGGAGGGCTTGGCAGTGCCATTTTCTTTGGAGTACATGACAAAACGATAGGAGAGGTGTGGGTGTGAGTGTGTGTGTGTGTGTGTGTGTATGCATATCCGAGGGGGTTAAATGATGTATATCTGATTCAGCTGCAAGCTTCACACATCACACGCACACCCCTCTCTCCCCGGGGACTCCCTTCCCTCCCATTTTCTTCCGAGTCAGGGCACTCCCTGCTTACTGAGCGAATTACGACTGCAGAGAGGGTCATCCGGGGTGGTGAAGGACTCCGAGAGGAAAAAGACTTGAGAGAGAACCGTGTGTCACACACCGTAGTGTAGCTAACTCTCGCCCTCACGGCGTCCTTTTGAAGTTCCCATTTCCTCTCTCCAATCCCCTTTTTGCAAACACAACTTCCCTTTAACCCGGCGGCAGTATATGTGCATGTGTGTGAGTCTCGACATCGTGTGTGTGTGTGTGCTGGGGTATTTTCTAGATCTCACTCATTAGCTCTGGTCTTTGTGTGTGTGTGTGTACTCGTTGTGTAACCGTGATTGAATACCTCTGTATGTCCATTATGTGTATCCCAGAAGAGAGGGAATAAAATAGAGGGAGGGAGAAAGGGTGAGAGGGAAAATAGAGGATAAATCAGAGGCTGAATCAATGAGCATGAGTCCTTGGGCAGAGAGCAATAAACTCCATTAACAAGGTGCAGCCACATTATCTGGAAGGGTGTGAAAAAAAAAAAGGATTAATATTGATACAGAACCCAACTGCGTGTTCTATTAGAGCTTTTATTTTTCTAACACTTTGCCCTTTTTGTGAGCCGGGTTGCTGTTTAAGTGTGTGAGGGTGTGTGTATGTGTGTGTGTGTGTGCATTACTTTGAGGTGGAGTCCCTTCACCACATCTGCAATGCAGCAGAAACACAAAAAAGAGAGGGAGGAAGAGAGAGAGAGAGAGAGGCTCACGTGACAAAAGAGTGACGCCGTCCTCGGACAGATTTTCTCTCCATCTCTCTCTCTTTTCTTTTTTTCCTCTTATTACAAAAAAAGTGCTTGTATATTTGAACCCACAACCAGAGCACTGAATGTCACGTCCTCTGTAATGTAACCCCCCCCCAAAAAATGAACAGCCTGATGTATGAAAATCAAGCTGTCTTTTTCAAAAGCACATCCACACTTTATGAACACATCTGCATTACACACATACATACGCACACACTCATACAGCACCCTGCACCAAGCCAGCACAGATGTGGCTAAACGGGGTGACCTTTACAAACAGATCATGGAGGGGACTCCACCTCTCACAAGCTAATGCACCAACATTGTTTTAGTGGTGACTTTCATTGAACACTATGCTAAAAATGTCTTTATTTACCCCCCAGTTTTTTTTTTGGAAAGTGTTTAAACAGTTTGAATTGTATGTGGGGGGTATTTCTCAGTGGAAGTACTGTGACGTGTAATGAAGTAACATGAGGAATCCTGAGTGTTGGTATCCACTGTAATGCTCCTGATGAGCCTCTGTTGGTCTGTCCATGTGTGTTTGTTCATCTGATGTGCTTATTTCACTGTTTAAATGCATATCCATGTCTTTTCTCTTATCACATGATGTGGGATTTTGAACAACAGAGTTAAATTTTTTCGAAGAGAGGAAAACTAAGTACGCCAACACTGTGGGGTCGTAAACCTCCCCCACCTGATCTTCCCCATCCAGTCTTTCAGTACTCACCCGTCAATCAAAGACCAACTGACTGACCTCTGACCTTTGATCTCGTAATGAGATTTGAATTGGCTCACCGGCGAGGTGTGGACTGCTCATTCACTGTCTGTCTCTCCCTGATAGAACACACACACACAAGCAAACACATCTTCTACCTGTGTGTGTGTGTGTGTGTGTGGTCCTGTGATTGATCCTTGAAGGATTTTTTGGACTTTTTTTTTCCCCCCTTCCTCTTTGTACTGCATGGACGATCTGAGTTATTGTGACAAAGTCTTCCAGAAAAAGATTTTATGGAAATCAACCATAATCTTCCTTTCCTTCTCGTCTTCCAAATGCAAAAAGAGTGCTTCAGTCTTCCAGCTATCAAAGCCACAATGACACTATTTTTGTATACAAATGGGGCAAAAAATATATCCATATATCTCTATATATAAATATATCCATGCAAATGTGGTTTGGGGTGCAATAACTCCCCCTGTGGCTGGCAAAGTGGAATAACACAACTACTATACGCCATCCAAACTCATGTATCACTTGGGAAAAAGGAGCTGGAAAGGACTACAGAGAGCCATGGGACTTGAAGTTTCAAACTCCTTGGGTTGAGGTAGAGGATCACAGATGGGCGGGACTACAAGCATGCATGCGCCAATCATTTACTGGACACCTTCAAAGAAACAGTCCTTACCCCAATATTTACTCTTTAACCCCTTAACCCCCCCTCCCCCCTCCTCAACACTCTATTATCCCAAACTCTTGTCTCTGCATTTGCAATATGATCTGTATTTATTTCTATTATAACTTACACAAAGTCAAGGGAGACGTATTATTGGATATAATTGAATAAAACAAACTAATATATTTGTATGATTGTAACGGTGGTCTGATGAGTTTCTTTCTTTTGGGAAGGGGGTTGTTTTGATGTCATTTATTGTGTTTGACATTTTTCCATTTGACAGTACTCCTGTGCACAAAGCTCAGGCCATAAGGAAATGGTTTTCCCATCGTGTGGACGGACTTGACTCGTCTGCACAGAGTCTTGACTTCGACATCATTCCAGCAGCTCTGAGATAAATTGGCTTACCTTGTCTCCCAACATCAGTGGCTGACCTCTTGCTGCTGAGTGGGAGCAAATCCCTGCAGCGAGGGTCCGAAATGTGATGGAAACGTTACCAGAAGTGTAGTGGCAGTTAATGCAGCAGATTCATGCCTATGATTTTGAAATGTTCGGCAGTGCAAGATTAATGTGTTGACTTGCTTTGTACGGCTGTCTACGAACTTCTAATTTATTCAGTGTACTTTGATTACTTTCGGTTGAAGTTTGAGAAAAAAATCAATTGGAAGACTTAGATAAGACAGAATTCATGCGGTTAGCGGTAATTAAGTAAATAAGCTAAATTGAAAGTGGCAACGCTAATGCATTTTCAATTTAATTTAAGTAAGAAAGAAACAGGGAACTTTGACATCATGTTGGAATAAAATACAATGACCATCTCCAGGACAGAAATATATCTTTACAGTCACGTTATACAATTTTCATGTAATCTTATTACTGTAATCCTTCACCATGTTGTCTGTTCCTGTTTCAGCCCATAAGAGTAACAATTATGGGTAAACAATCAATCTAATTTAACTTAACTACTTTCTTCTGCATTAAACAGTGATCCATTATGGTTGCTTTGGGAGACATCCCTGGATTTGAGACAGTGCCAGCAGGGCCTTTATACACTCCCGCATGACCACAGTTTTGATGTGTGACTTGACACTGGCTGCTAGCTGTTAATAGTTAGCTTCTATGGTAATTAAATTGGCGGCAGGCCAAATGGCAGTGACGGCAGATCATAAATTAAGGTGGCGTGGATGGCCGATGAATGTGAACGAGAGCAGCGTGGCATGAAGGGATGAGTCGAGGGATGCTGGGAGGATGGAGATGTTTTACTGCAGGAGCCTTCAGAAAATACAGCAGTGCGTGGCACTTAAAAGGGTTGATCAACTTAGCGTTAAACTGTAAGAATAATGGCTGCTGTATCACCTCTACATGTCCTGTTATTATAGCGGGTATATATACAAGAACTTAGAATACATACATACATACATTATATATTTTTTTTAGCTTAAAAGCAAAATCTTCTGTCATAGCTACAACAGACGGGGAAAGAAAGCAGATATTGTATAAAAAAACACATTTTCTCCCAGTTCACATGTCTTCGGCAAGATGTTTTAGCCACCAGATGATTAGTTTCTGAGCTATACTTTCCACAGCATTGCTACAAAGCTCCAGGCATGATATCACTCAATTTCAGAACTCAATTTTCCTCTTCACTTGGATTTGATATTCAGAGATAAGTTAAGATATGACATCTATTAAAAGTAAGAAAGTTGGCAATGTGAATAAGAGACACTTCCCGGAGGGCAAACACTTATTAAGAAGCAAACACTTTGTTTTATTTGTAAAAAAAAAAAGACAAATCATTTAACACATTTTTAATTAACAATGTTAATAGAGAGGATGTTGGGCGTAAACAATGCAAAAACCCAGAATACACTTAATATCATGTTTGTTTTTATGTAAATTTTAAACTACCTGCATAGCAAGTACAATGAGGTAAAATGGTTGCTGTTAAGCCTAAGAAGCACTCTACTTCTTACTTTTACTGTGCTGATTCCTCCATGCAATCACATATTGCTACTACAGAAGACTGTAGTCTCATTCACAACAGACATCATCAACATTTTTCAAGCATATGCTTCTTGATTAATCTGGTTTATTATATATGGTATATAAATGGTTGTAAAATATCTCATTTCAATAAGATATTATTGCCATGTCAGTATGAAAATATGATTAAATAGCTGGTTGAACTTGGGAAAGTCAAGTCTTTTATCACACCAGCCATACCATCATATCACTATATGATCCTCCAGTGAAATATTAGCAATGTCAGGTTTATTTATACAGTACTAAATCACAACATACCATGACAGTTTTTATGTTAAGTAGTGAATTCTAAAATAGCTGATAAGTTAATGAAATCTAACCTTCCTTCTTTTCCTGTCTGGAAATCTGACAAGGACTCCTGTGGGAATCTCAGCCACAGTTTAAGAACCAGTGGTGTGTAAGTAGGCTCTCATTGGGCAGGATCCAGCCTGGTCCACACTGACACTGGGGGGTGAGTAGTGACACACACCCTCCCCTCCCCAAAGATGTAATTGGAGCAGATAGCAGTTGGCCAGGCCGGCGTGACTGACAGACAACAACAGTCTAAAGTGACCAAACCAAAACTTACACTGAGGAGTTCCAGAAAGTCGCAGTGGAAAAGAAAAAGACAAAAAAAAAGAAGAAGCTGAGGAACTTCACCAACTGAGGATCTGTTTTTGTGAAGGAGAGTGTGTTGTGGTTTTGGGGGTCGCCATGAAAAGCTTGGATCTGCTCCTACTGACGTGTTGCTTATGCAGCCTGAGCACACTGGGAGGTAAGGAAAAAAATACATGGACTCCAGTTTAATATCACAAGTGACTACAAAATGACACCAAAAGAACCTAGAATGCATCAGCAAATACCACATATACAATAAGCGCCCCCCAAAGAATTACTACAGCAATGGTATTACATCTCTGGGACATAGTGTACATAGTTGCTGAGATATTTAAAGTATATAGTCATGAAATTTTATTGGGAGAGATGCAGAGAGTGACTAATCATAATCAACAATGCTGGACAACACTGGTTTTGTTCATACAAAATGAATTTCTGAAAGGACAGTAAAGGAAACTTTAGTCATGCTTGTGTTCCTTTAGTGTTTATAAATGCCTTTTCCTATAATCTGTTTAAAAAAAAAACAAAATTGCATATATATTAAGCTCTGTGTAATAGTACACACACTGAATATACTGTTTACACGTGTATGTGGTTTTTTATTGTTTATGTGTGGATAATAAACACAGGAATAACAGTGACACTGCATTGTTTTGAGCTAAATGCTAACACCAGGATGCTAACAAGCTTACTGTTACATGCTCATGTTTAGCAGGAAATGTTCAGGAGATTCAACATCGTGTTTGTGGTCCGAGCTAACATTTGCTCATCAGCACTTGTCAGCCGAGGCTGATGCTGATGCCAATGTATTTTGAATTTTGACCTCATGTTGACTCTGAATGATTGGTCGGGGATTGCTAATGAGATTTCATTCTCTAGGAGGCTTGAAAATCTGTAGCAGATTTCAGGCAATCCAGTTATTTAGATGCTAAGATACCTCACTCAGAACCTCAGTGTTAACCTTATGTTGCACTGAGGGAAGTTAGTGAATCTCCAAAGGCATAAGGATTCACCCTCTAATGCCCATGGAAATCTGTTGAAAAAAAACAAACATGGCTGTTATTGAATATTTGTGAAAAATGATCAGTCTGGAACAAAATGCTGGATAAACAATCCAGCTACTGGCTTTAATGAATGGAGCAGTACCTCTAGTGTGCAGAAAAATGTCAAAAGAAAACTTAAATACAACCAAATATCATAAAAAGATTAGAAAGACAGTATAGATCGAAATTTGAATAGAGCGAGCGCAGGATATTAAATTTAAAAATTAAACAAGACTGGCAATTTATCAGATAGTCTTTACAGATTTTTATTATCATCCATCAACTAGGCTGTTGTAATAGATAAAGCTGCAAGCTGGGTAACAAACTGGTCTCTAGATTATCAATGAATCATTACAGGGTACCTGCATATTATGGTACTACTTTAATTTTATATATACACTCTACAATATAAGGAAATAGGACATGAATGTTAACTTCAAGGAAAAGTCCTGTGTCATTTCCAACAGCGTATCATAAATCTAACTCAAAACCATTAGGCACATTAAAGTCATTAACAATCATTGTTAAAATTCCATTTGTTAAGAGAAACAAACCACTTTCTTGTTCTCAGGCAGCTGATTTAATAACCGATCGCTAGTTCCCAGACAAAAACAGTGCACTCAAAGCACTCAGACAGAGATATGGTTCATTTTGAACTTTACTGCTGTCATTGTCAGTTTTTAAATCATGATTTTATTACTCCTCAGCAAGGGCACTCACTTGTGTTTAGTGAAGTTATCATGAAGGAAAACAGCTGAAAGCACATTTTAAGCGCCTCCTCAAGTAGGAAGACTTATGAATTCTCCTTTGGTCCTTTTATCAAAGTGACTCCAGAAGCCCAAAGCTTACAAAATGACCAGTAAAATTTGTCTCTGTACTTTATGGCTGTCAGTGAGATCCATTGCATGCATCCTTCACATGCTGAAGCCTTCAACATGGCCTTAACTCACCTGATCTCATTGGTTGTGATCGTTGCTTTAGTCTGACTGATTTACCAAGTCATCTGAACACAGGGAGAAGAAAATGCTAAATCCCAGCCTTCTACAGCCAACTTGCATGCAGCCTTGCGCATCAGCAACCATGCTTCCCTGTGCCTAGCTAATGGGGGCGCCTTGCTGGGTGATCGCTGTCATTTATTCCTGTCAGGTCAGATCCTGCCGGGGCCACAGCTATGCCAAACGTGATGAATGCTGCGTCACCGGAGCTGCTGATTATAAATGTCTCTAACCTTCCAACACTGAGGAGGAAATGTGTGGAAATAAAATTGAAAATGCTGTTGAATATAGCCTAGAAGGAGCTGAGCGTTGCTAGGTATGAGACATTAAAGGACTGTTGTGAGACACTTCTGTACTGCTGATAATAGCAATACAATCTGCAAGCAATACACAGGTCTAAGGGGTGTTTATTTAATGGATTTGACAGTTTTTGTATAGCTTTTATAGGATATGTAAGTGCAGTAGTATCAAATACTGATAAAAATGAAACAAATCCTACAGCTATGTTTAGTTTTCTGTTATTTTCCAGCAGTTGTTTGATCATTGTAGCTCTCAAGGAAAAGATTTATTCCTATAATCAGAGAATCATACATTTTTTCTAAGCGATTTCAGGGTAAACCCTTAGATTTGGGGCGATCGCATAAAGCGAACACGTTTGTCTTTAAATTGGCCATCAGGCACGATAGCACATCATTGTTGCAAAAAAAGTCAAACTGCACTGCAATGAAATCGCTCCACAAGCCACAACTCCACTCTCTCCTCTCCTCCAGACACTCATTTGAATAGAATGTGCACCAGTTGCGCCGCCTGCGGGCTTCGCGTTCATTGTGAGTGGGTGGTGGAGGTGAGGCAGAGGCTGGGACTCTTTTAGAAAGGACCTGGAGGAGGTTTCATTGATTGTGTTGGTTTTGAAGTTGCTAATTTGGCTACAAGTAGTCTGGCTTTCTTCTGCCGCAGACACATCCTCCTATAACAACTAATTCTGGGAAGCATCCTCTGTCTGTGTAGTATTGACTCAGCTGCTGAGCTGGAGGGTTCAGCGGTGCTCATATTTGAATGCACCACACACCTTACCTGCCAGTCAGTTAGCTTTGCCCCCACTCGTCGCCAGTGATGGGTTTGGCAGGGAGTGCTGGCAGAAACTTTAGTTAAAAGTGTTTTGGGTTCTTTTATGAATTTTAAGCTGTGAGGGAGACAGATGATGGACAATATAAGTAGAAACTTTTTTTTTTTAATTTAAGAACAGCAGCAACCTCATTACTAATTATCATAAACATGTAACCAACTGTCATATTGTTAGCTGAACAACACAATTGCATCCTTCACTTGCTGATTTGGTGCTAAATAGCATCCCAGAACTAAACTAGACTAAAAGCAGGTATGTTGCATTAACCAGCATGGTTTGCCGATAATCTATCAGTAAAAATCCATCATCCAGCTTTAAACCTGAAGTCATGGTTAAACCTGCCAAACTGTCATAGCCCTCTTTCTTTCTGTCATGCAGGTGCGACTGAAATGGAAAAGGCTCTGATGAATAAAGTCTTTAATAACTACAACCTGAAGGTGCGGCCGGCAGCCACCCCTGAAGAGAGGGTGGTGGTCCGCATAGGCATGAGCCTGTCTTCTTTCGTTGGACTGGTGAGACAGTAACACTCACATATATTTTACACACATACAGGCACAACTGGAATGTAACTTTGAGAAAGATAAGTCCATATTGAGAAATTTTAAGAGACATATTAGCCAAATTCAGCTTTGGACAACAGGAGAGCTCCACACAGCAGATTAAAGCTGTGGTCCTGTTAACTTTTTCCAGTTTAAATGCTGAAATAATGTTAGCAATCATGCACAGAGGTCAGCAACTGTGTTATAAGATACCTTATAGTCTGAATGTCTCAAGCTTAAGAGCTCAATCCTGTATGTTGCCAAAGTTAGTCTGGTAAGTTTTAAGGTTTATTATACAGAAAATTTGGATTTAGAACAGAAAATAGATGGGGCTTAGATCATAAGAGCCAGAGAAATTGAGATTTTCTAAGAGGATTCATGTTGGGTGCCTGTCTCCCGTGTGCTTCATTTCTTTTATTGCTTGACATTTTTAGTCTGCTTCAGTGCCATTACTTATCCATAAGTCTGATTTCCACAGACTGATGTCTCTGTAAAGGTCTTAAATACAGTGGTACCTCCCCATGCTAAGACCACCTTTAATCCCTAAGTTGCACATGACAAGATAACAAAATTTGGCATATTTAGCTCAAAATGTAGTGCTAAAAATGTTTAATTCAAATGTTAGATGTATTTTAAAGCCATCTGATTCTGAAACCAGTGCTTGCTGTCATGCTGAGTCAAATGATACAAGGAGTCATGCTACTGTTGTGAAGCACTGCTGGGAAGTAGTGTTCTAGCAGCATGCACTGACCGGTCCTCTGCCTGTGCGACAGCATAAAAACACCACGGTGCACACACTCAAACACACTCAAACACATCAGGTCACTTTATCTGGTCCTTAATTTCCCTTTGGCTTTTCGTCTCCCCTCTGTAGCACCCGAACGCACACAGTAACACACAGGAGCACATGTTCCTTGCACCTCCTCTCAAGGTCAGTCGCACTATGTAGAGGAAGTCACATGAGACCCTTAAGTTCTGGACTGGAACGATCTTAAAGACTGACCCACTTGGACTATCAGTCCCTGCCTGCCCAGAACTAGCCAGCTGGATAACAGCAGTTTTATTATAACTGTAACATTCCCGCCCAGAGGGACACCCTGAGGTGAATTCAAACAGTTACAGGAAGTATGAGTAAGTCTGTGATGATGTCGGTATACGTGTGTTAGAGTGTGTGTGTGTGTGTGTGTAAAAGAGAGAGATGTTTTGAGCCCCCCCTCCCTCCTCCTCTCATGTCCCAGCTGTCTCACTGACATTCCTCCCAGTGTTTTAAATAGCAGGCTTGGCTCAGGAAAAGCTCCACCTTCCTTCTGAACAGACAATCCCATGCTTATGCACAACCATGCATGTGTACACTCACACACACACTGACACATACACACACTTTTACCAAAGCCTACATAATGAACTCTGTCCTGGAATTAGCTGGTGTGTGTCCACTGCTGTCAAACCAGCCAATATCTCAAATGACTCTCAGCTGTTTTGTCTTTTGATTTAGATAATAAACAAGTAGAGGCTGCATTTCCAGCATGTACCTATATTATTCAATATAGTTTTGTCTTACATCTCCGAGAAATTAAGTATAGTATGGTAGAATTGTTGTAGTCAGGCAGCAGTATTGAAAATAAATTTACATATGTATATCAATCAGGCATGATAAAGGAACTATGAAGAAATATTATTGTGTATATTAAAAGTTAAGGGTCTGATATAAAAACTAATTCAAAAAATTTAAAAAATAGCATCAGATTGGTTTGTTATGGTTGTTCACTGCCACAGCAAAGCAAAACTGACAGTAATCCAGCTAATGCGTTGTCACTGGATTTGGTCCAAATTTTTAAAACCAATCTTAAACAAAGCCTTTAAAAATATTAGCCAAAAGGACATGTTTGATGGCTTTGTTAGATGACTTTTAAAGGGACGTTTCCCTTTCAGATGTAAATCCCTTTTTTTTTTATTATCACTATAATCAGTGGATACATTTAGATTTAGAAATTCCACTATGGCAAAAATGCTTTTCACACTGTTTTATTAGCCAGTTGACCCGAAAGTAGATCCTCATGCAGTGAGCTACTGTAGCTAATCCAGAGGACTAACTGAGTGGTTCTAAAAGTGGGGTTTCGGATACCTTCAGGGGCCCTTAATTAGATTCCAGGGGGTTCCCGGCAAAAATGAGATCAATTATTACCACATTAATTCCCTTCATAAGTAACATGATGGCAAAATATGTGATATTTTGATCATGGGCTTTATATAGCGCAAACTTGTAAAGGAAAAGTTCTTACAAGATGGGGATGCTGGGACGACAAATTATAAAACGGATGTTTTTGGTCTATTTTGTGTTAGTTTAGGTGTCCTTGACATGAAAAAAGACTAGTTTATTTATTTTAACTTATTATCAGAATGTGGGCTTTTTTAAACATTCTTTCATTTTCTTTTTCAGATTGATTCAGCAAAACCTACTTTCATTTTTAAGCTGAAAGAACTCGAGTTGCTTCTTCTGTGTTAAAAAACAAAGTTGAAATATTCGACTGTTTTAAATTATCACGATGCAGTCTGAAAGATGCCATGTTATTAGAGCGTTATGTGTATATGATATTGTGTGTATGATAATTAAGAAAAGCACCGAATACAAATTATTTTTGAATATTTTGGTTGCAGAACATGAAGAAGGAAGAAATGAGCACAATTGTTCTTATGAATCTGGTAAGTGCCTCACTGTTCAATGACTGCAGCTGCAAATTTGTGTTAATTGCAGAACTTTTGGGGGGTAAAGTTTGAGCATTCCAACACTCAGTGAATGAACTGTCACCAGTGTGCATATTGCTTTGTTAAAACTAAAAGTTGCATGAAAAGAAACACCTACACGGAGTCTTCACTAATGCAAAGTGCTGAAAGTTTTTTAACTTATTACTATCTCACATTAGTTTGACTAACTCATTCATTACTTTAGCTCCACTGAAAATATGTGGATTTGCATAAGACCTCCATCTTCATGCACTGCTCAGTACCAATATACTACACAAATAACCAAGCAAGAGCACTTGGAGAAGTCATAATAACACAAAGTATATGCAAAATGAAAAATTATGCAAATGGAGTTTTGTTATGCAAGGACAAATGCACAGGGAAATTGTCCCAGTGGAATCTAATTACAGCAATGCAGAAAATGAAAAATAAACTGATTAAATGACAAATTGGTTACATTTGTAAATGCAAAGTTCCTCCCTTCTGTCATTCTCTGTTTTCCTCTTGTCACTGCCCTTTTCATGCACTCTTGTTTTAATTCCACACTTTCCTGTGTGCAAAAACGCTCTTTAAAACAGGAATGGACGGATCATCGCTTGACATGGAACCCCAAGGAACATGATGGGATTAAGGTGTTACGTGTCCCCTCAGGGAAGGTTTGGCTGCCTGACATCGTCCTCATCAATAAGTAAGCACAAGTCCTTAATCCACACTGACATGAATCAGGAAAAAAGAGCTGAGAATAGAAACCATCTGGCTACTTTCCTCCATTTTTTTAGATTTTAGTTTTTGTCTAGGATGGTTACCTCTCAGACCTCGTGGGACACCCTGTTTTCACTCTGCATACCTACAGATGTGCCTTTTCTCCATGTGCATGACATTGAATATTGCAGAATATCAAACAAGTCTGTGAAGAAAAACAGCAGATTGTGGTAGTGCAAAGCAGCCAGAACACCACACAACTGCACCTAGTGGACATTAGGTTAAGGACACAGTACAGGTACAGTGCAGTTCCAATATGATATAAAACTCCACTATATATCATATTATTAAATTAGAAAATTTAGATACTTAGAACTGTAAGTGCAGTCTCTTTTTCTTCCACCACTGCTCACACACACACACACACACACACACACACACACCCATTAACACCACTGTAAATAACCCCACTGCTCCATTCATCAACACTTTATAGGCAATTAAGCAGCATGGCTCCCTGAAAACTGAGATGATGAAACTGCTCTGCTACATCAGCGTTGGAGACGCTCACTTGAATCATGCACACAAATGTTTATGCACACACACAATTGCAAAAGCGTGCACACACTTCTCTGTAAGTGTATGATCAATGCTGGTTATTTTAGCAGCAGCACTTTCACAGGGATGCAGTTTTTAGGAGGGCATGCTTTAAGGGTACGAGTATAAAACACCAAGCACAGCACCCTGACAGACGGCTAAATATGTGTCTAATTGACTTGATGTCTTTGTTGTGTACAGTTTTACGAGCTTAATGGCCAAAACAGCTCTGTATACATCCAACGCTGGTGCTGCACTTAGAAGTGTGCCGTGAAATGTGTCAAGTGCCTCCATTTTCATCCATGCCAATTAAAATGTTTTAGTGAGGTCTTGCAGAGTGGGACTGCAGCCAAATGTTGATGTACTCTACAGCTGTGGGGAGAGAATGGAGGGAGCAGTGTGACTGCAATAATCAGACATAGAAGACACACTTAGTTAGATGTTACTCTTGCTTTGTAGGTGAGGAGTTGCTTTATTGCGAAATACAAAGGGGCAGGACAGTCCACTGACAGAAAATGAGATGACATGAAAAGGCCTTAGACTGCACAAAATGCCACTTTTTGACGTTCAAAGCTTCTACTGAGGTGTATGAATAAACGAGTCTTTAGACTCATTTTATGATATCATCACTATATACAAAAGCCAATTTACTCTAGCTTACTTTAAAGGCTAGAATACTGTACATTAGCTGTAAGCTAATGAGCAACTGCAGGCAGTAAGTGTGTTCGTCTGTGTTTGTTTTCAGTCCAGCCTCTGACTGAATTCAGTATTCAGAAGACTTTTTTTCTAATTATTTTTTACAGTCTTTTCTTTTTTCTCTCTCTTCTTTCTGCATTTTCATGGAATTGAGTGCACTTACCCTCCTGTAGGCAGGCAACAAATAGAGACTTGATAAAGTGGAGGTTGGTATCACCTTTGCAATTTTCTGTTGTCAAAGCAGAGTAAAGATAAATCCGCCTCTTGGATCCAAAAGTTTTATAAATAAACTCTGAACTCTCCTCCCAACAGTTAATGGTTCAGGATCACAGTTAAATTCTGTTTTACGCTAAGTGTTTATTCTTTAAAGAAGCTCCAGTCTGCCCCTGGCTTTCTCCCATGGGTCTCCCTGGCTCATAGCAGCTGTCTGCCAGTCCAAGACAATAGCATATACATTCAAACATTAACTTAAAAGTTGAATGTCAGCCTCATGACTGAAGCTTAGAAGTTTGAACTATTCCTGCAAGACAAAAACCTGGAGTGGAAGGTCCTCTTTTAAGCAATTTTTCGCTTTGGCTCTGTCTTCAACATGATTAAAGCTTGATTTAAAGCAGCTTTGTTGGGGTTAGGAAAACAATGGTCATGGTTTTTCACTTGTTGTAGGAGAGGATGCAAAAAGCACTCCCTGGCTTACAGTCAAATGTTTTGTACACTCTAAAGGTTTTGAGACTCTATAAAGACATTATCCTCCTACTTCTGTTATTTCCAGTTCATCTGGCTGCAACAGTTTGATGCCAGAATAACAAATACATAGGTTGTTCACTGTGTTTCAACAGATGACAAATGCTTTCATCTTTCTTGTCTTTGTAACACAGTAGTCAAAATATATATTACATGACTATTTGAAATAGAGCAGTAAGATACAAGACACAGTGCAATATGTCACTGTATTATCCTGTACAATAAAATGTAAAAATGACACTCAGACTGTTGTGCTCTTACAAAGGGCTAAAAACACAGTGTTCTAAGTTTGTCTTTCGTTTCATCCTTAACTGAAGAAGATCTCAGTATGTACAAATGGAAAGTAGGAGTTATACATAGGTCAAGTGCTGTATGTAAATTTACTCTATGGCTGCAAGCTGTTACATTTGCATGTGCTTTAATATAGAGGAAGAAGGTGCAACATGCACACTTTGAATAAAAAGAACCAGAGACATATTTGCTGCGAGGTGATGTGGTAAAACAGGCAGGTCTTACTGTGTGGCTTTAGGTCGGCAGGTAGTTCCACCAGTAAGCACTGGATGGGGCCATCATGCAGTGAACCACCACTGACAGGTCTCATAATCCGTTCTTCATGCCAGTCTGTGCAGTCATATTTTGGCAAGAAACCAGTGATTTAGGACTTTTCCTGATAATAAAAATGTTGTATCTAAATTTCTGTTTGCAGTAATGACGGTGTGTTTGATGTGGCCCTGCGTGTCCATGTTCAAGTTTATAACAATGGCAGAGTAACCTGGACTCCTCCTGCACTCTACTGCAGCTCCTGTGGAGTTAAGGTGAACTTCAGCACACGAATACACGTTCTTATGCTTTTTCATTCATATCCTTCTCTAGCTTGCTTTACCTCCTCCTTATCTCTGACTCCTGTAACATCCATGTCTGTTGCTCTTTCCAGGTAACATATTTCCCTTTTGACTGGCAGAACTGCACCATGCAGTTCCGCTCGTACACCTACGACTCCACAGAGATTGACATACAATACGCACTGGACTCAAGAGGCAACGAGATCAAGGAGATCCAAATTGATGAGGCTTTCAGTGGTGAGAATTTGTTGGGAATTTTATTGGGTTATTTATTTTATTGAAGCGGTGAAAAAATATTAAGTCTTTTAAAAAGGTAGGGAAAAGTTTGATCACACAAATACAACATTTTTCAAATTTATGTACGAGTGAAATGTCGTAGATTTCCCTGTTTAAGCATTCTTAGTATCTTATTAGAGGAAAAAGTAAAAAATAAAAGTAAATGACACTACGGTAGTACTTAGGGGGAATGTATTTTTTGTATGTTGGAGTGAATTACCTCTCTACTCTTTAATTTTCTCTCACGAGGCACTTTATGCTTACTATTACTTAATATCTGAACCATAGTCGCAGGAGTGTTTTTTACTTGTTTGCACTTTTGTTTAAAGCCTCCAGATTAATGCAGAGTTGCAGTTTGTAATGCCGAGCAATCATTTTGCTCTTCTTAATTCTTTCATTGTGGATGTGCCTCCAGAGAGCGGCGAGTGGCACATCAGACACAGGCCGAGCAGGAAGAACGTAAACGATGATCAATTCGAGGACATGACCTTCTACCTGATCATCGAGAGGAAGCCCCTGTATTATGTGTTGAACATCATCCTGCCCTGCATCCTCATCACCATCATCGCCATCTTTAACTTCTACCTGCCCCCTGATGCAGGTAAACCAACAATGCATGCACAAAAAACATTTTTAAATGAGCACCGGGTAAAGATGGTTGAAGATATAAAGTTTCCACTTTGATGAAGCTTTGTTTGGGATTTTGCTGCTTTCTCATCACTCTCCGAAACCGCTAATACCGTTTCCTAATTGTGCTTGTGTGGTCTGGTTGAATTAGGCAATCACACATTTGTCCAATAACTCACAGAAAGAGATTTAATTTCAGATTAGATAGTTGTTTCCCACAGAGCACTGCTGAATCAATAACCTCCAAAATTAAAAATAGAAGAAATCAGCCTCATAACTACTGAGAGTAATCAGCTTAAGACTGCACTTTGATCAACAACATGCACATGGTTTGGCCGTGGTTTTTGTGATAGACTTGTTTACATGGATTCAGTGGATAATCCGCATGTAGGTGTTCACCACTGCACTGCAGCATGTTGTTTGCACAATAAAGACAAAGTCTGGCTTTCTGGCGGGAAAATGTGCCAATTAAGATTTGGATTTTATACCTAGAAGGACAATGAGATGAACACACTTACGGCACTGTCTGTGGTGATGCCTAAGTCTCATGCACATAACTCAGTCATAGAAAAGTGACATTAAACTAGATGACAAATATGAGGAATCAATACAGAAGCTTCATTTGGACCTCAGGGGGAGAACCCAGGCCAAATTAGCAAACTAACAAAACCTGTAAAAACACAGCCACAATACGAAATGAATGACCCAATTAGGAAAGTCTCACTCTTCAAATACTCTTTTAAAGTTGATTATAATAAGTATATAAAATAATATTCGTATAAGCATTTTAAATAACAACATACAATTATCCAAAACCCAATCCAAACATGAGCACAAAAAAATTCACCCTAACCATTTGTCAAGGACACAAAAACTCACAGAAATACATGTTATTCATGCACAATTGTTGTATGCAACCCATCAAGATTAGGAGCAAAGAGTAAATATAGAAATATATAGAAGTCCATATATCAGTACATTAATGAAGTTCAGATAATGCAAAAGTGACTATTTTAATATTGCGTACTCATTATCCTTTTGAATTACTGTGTACACTGTGAAGTTACTCAACATTTTTCCTTTTGAACCGGCACTGAGATCATCAATAGGCAGACAGATATCATGTAGAATTAAAAAATGATACGGGCAAAACAAAAAAAGACACATTTTTTCAGATTTTTTGGTGGCTAGCTGGAAACTTTTTTCACATATTTTCACATATTACGTCAGTATTGCTAAAGTCTTAGCTGCACCCCTGAGGGTTTTATATGTGTGTGTGTGTGTTTATGTATGTGTGTGTGTGTGTGTGTGTGTGTATATGTTTTTGCTCCTTTTCCTTATTTTTAATATCTTTCCCCTCTGCTTGTGGAACCTCTCAAGGTCCACATTGCAAAGTCTACAGACATGCATGCATTTTCATTACTCACGATCCTTCCCTCTGACATGGTGACAAGTCAAGGACATTTAAGCATTAATCCAAAAAGAAAAAAATCTGTTACATCGTTGCCCTGGACCTTCCAGGCATCACCTGCCAATCAAGACTAAGATATGTTGAACTTTGCGGCGATGCAGTGTGATGAAGTGAGTGAGGGAAATGCCCCCGCTTTGACGGTTACTCACTGTGGCAGCGTACACCGCCTTAATGCACATCAATTTCTCATTACCAGCCAGCTCTAACCAATCTGAGGTAAACACAGTTTGTATGTGACCACTAAATACACATGGGAGACCTTGCTCTATCGGCCAATCACTCTCACTTACACCGCAGAATGGGAGATGAATTTTCTATTAGAGTCATTACTGGTGAATTACATGGACCAGCTGCTGTTAAAGTGGTAGATCTCACTTGACTGAAGGAGGAACAAACCTTGTCCTGGTAAAACTTAATCAGTCGTACCTTGCTTTATTTGATACTTTTGTCAACAAGAGTAAATATTTTGCTAACTACCATTAAAAATGGCCGAAAATAAGATTACCAAATGCCTTCTTCACTTTTTTAAGTATGTTGTATTTCATTTTTGCCCAACCAGGAGAGAAGATGGGTCTGTCCATTAACGTGTTGCTCACCCTCACTGTGTTCCTGCTGCTGCTGGCTGATAAGATCCCTGAGACGTCGCTGGGTGTCCCCATCATCGTCAACTATATCATGTTCACCATGATCCTGGTTACATTTTCTGTCATCCTCAGCGTGGTTGTCCTCAACTTGCACCACCGTTCACCCAACACCCACCAGATGCCCATGTGGGTGAGGAAGGTGAGGTACCTGAATCTGAAAGAGCCTGGTTACAGACTCACCCTGTAAATCACACTTTAAGGGGGAAATAATGACAATGTGTCTTTGTCTTAGCTGAAAGTTTGGTCTTCTTAAGCTCTCCGGCTCTCTGTGTGTGTGTGTGTGTGTGTGTGTACCTGTCACATTTCAGAGCAGTCTGATAGAATAAGAAAGCTTACTTTATCTTATTTGAGGCTTTAGGAAGATACCAGCAAAAAAAGAAGAGGGCAATATCTCCAATGTCAAGGCTCATATTTCAAAGCAGTCTGCATCGAAGTGAGGTAGGTGAGTGTTGTCAGAGTGACGTAATCAGGAAACTAGCAATGAGGAAGTTTGGTAAGCAATAAATAAAGTATTTATACCTAGAGTAATTGCACACAAATGACCTTTTGTGCAGTAGTTGAGTTGCAATCAGATAATAGATATTAGCATTCAATTATGAGAAAAAGATACATTTCTGATACTAAGTAAACAACCTCCCATACTTTTTTCATTTATTTAAGACCAGAAATTTACCATAAATTGTCAGGTTTACAGATTTTGTTCATCTTTCATCTTTTTGAATGACAAAACTAAGGCTGTTTAAGATTTATATAACAAATCTTACAGTTATAAAGTCAGTGAAACTAATTTAGCAAATACAACAAGCCTCCTTACTATTCTTCTGTGTGAGCCTCATCCTTGTGGTGCCAAAATAAACATGTGATTATGTTGTTAATAAGTTGCAGTCTGATCAGTTTTAGGCAATTTAATTACTTCAGAATTTTTTAGATTTATAGAAGTACTCTAAGTTCTGCTACATTGAAACAAATTAAATATGTCATGTCTGTTAATTCACTGAAGTACATTTAAATCAAATCATGAATGACATTTCGTTCAACAGGAAGCACAAACACAGGTTTTCTTGTTAAAAGTTCTATTTGTTCGACCATTCCAGCAATGCTCCACCTGACTCAGACCTTCTTACTCTTTATGCTACGTCTCCTGACATTTTTAATGCATTGCATTTGGATGAGTCTGCTCTCCACCAAAGTTAATGGAATGGTGTTCTACCTGCACTCAAAAAGGAGTTTTTCATTTGCAAGCTATAATAAGGCGTGTCATTTGTACACAAATTGAAGTGACTGAGCAGAGCAAATGAGTCTAACAGCTGCAATAGCTTTACAACCATGAGCATTTTTTTATTAGCCTTTAGCCACCCTAATTTGTGGCAGCCATAACAACATGCACATAGTGATGAAGAGACTGTTTATTTGTTCAAAAATAAATGCACGGATTAAATCAATTAGGTGTTTGAGGAATGCTTCCATCGGTGTAATGTGTAGCCTTGAAATAAAATCATGTAACATTAATTTTTGCGATAAATCTGTGTGATTGAGGCGATGGTAGTTTATGTTCAGGCAGACTATTGGATTAAGTTGACACACTCCTCAGCACCCTGAACGTCGTGTTTTACTATTAACCTCCATCAGAGGCGGCTGCCCTCACTGTACATTATGTGCAGCTAATTACAGGCCTGAGCAGCGGCTCTATGCTTTGCTCTGAGTTCTGTCAGGCCTGCGGGGAACATTCACCTCAGAAAGGCTCGTACTCAGGTGATTTGCATGGATTAATGGAACTCAGCTGCTTGGCACTAGATTGATGGGATGAAAGAACGTTATTGGTTCTGCTTCTTTTCATTTTTACTCTTCAGGCCATCAGTGTCATGAAGTGTGGAAAGGAAAGATTTTTGCATTAGAACATTAGTGTTTTTTTAAGGTTTGTCTCTTGTTTTTGGCTCCAGAGCTTCTTTTAATGTTATTCTTTATTTTTTAAGTATGAGCTAATAATATTTTTATGCTAACAGTAGATTAAAAGACAACCTAAGATGTGACGGGATCCCTTGCAGTCATGAACCCACTGAGAATTATTGCCCAAATTTACAGTTTCTCTAAATGTAGAAAGTGTTTTTGCACTCTCTGCAGTTTATAGAACATCTTTACTTACAAAACCCAAATGATCTCATTTTAAGTACGTATAAATCATCACTGACAAAATGGCATCTATCCATACAACTAATACAATAATTATAATCTGAATGATGAGGGAAATATTGACTTTTGCTCTCCAACATTCTTTTATTACAGTTATTATGCTCTAAAAGCACCACTTCCAAGCTGGAAACGTAGCCCTGCCATTTTTCAAAATTAATCTTTATATCTGATCCACTCAGCGAAAATTTTATGTAAGCAAGAAAAAAGATGTTTATGGGGTCTACATTATGATCAAAAATGGTGGTATTTTTCATGAAACGTCCATCACCTCATAGAACTTCGAGAGGGAACAGTAGGAGAGGTTAAATCCAAATGATGATTATTAAGGAAATACTGCAACAAGTATGAACACATCACCCCTGCCCAGCTGTAAAATCATAGCAAAGGCCAATTTCAAATGCCCATTCATACTTTCTATTTGTTTTTGCTGTGCAGATTAATCACTTTCAGATAAGAAAACACTCATTAACATATTTGCACGCTCACTTAAAACATCAAACCTGAAGTAACAGAGTTCCGGAACAAGTACAGTAAAGAAGCATGCAGGAAGGTTAACTTGTTGCTATTGTTGGCATGTAGGTGTATAAGGTGGTCAATATGTGTTTATACCAGGACAAATCTAAAACAAATGAAAAGGGAACTTTGTTCCTGAAGCTTTTAGTTCTCAGACAGACGCCATCTTTGCTACTTTTTTTTCCCATCTCCATCTGATTCCTTTCAGCATCTCATTTTCTGTCATGGTTGCAGTTTTCTCTCCCCAGGTAACCCGACAGGGTCCTTTCAGGTCCGCCTCAGCCTTGGTGGCTTTCAGTTCATCATAATACTCAGTCAACAGCGTCTGTCTGTCAGTGCCTTTAACTCAGCCATGATGTTATTTGTGATGCTTTCTGCAGCTTTAACCACAATGCTGCACTTAGAGCCTGGTCTGCCTGCTGAATGTTGGCAATCATCACTGTATCATCACACAAAATCTATTAGCATTTTCTTAATTGGCCAACTAAGCCTTACAACAATGACGCACAAACACACACACTGACACACCTCTAGAAACTATACTATATCTTAGAGCTTCATTTGTTTGG
>JAQNCA010000019.1:4151628-4168656 GCA_029783725.1 Acanthurus tractus | reverse complement strand
GTGTTGGAAGAGGGACACATCTAAAACATGCTGGATTGTGGCTCTCGAGGACCAGGGTTGGCCACCCCTGGTCTATATGCAAGAGCACCAAACATTAAAGCACTGATTTCAAGGTTTTATATCCTCTTGTCATAGAAAGTCCATATTTGAACCATCTGAGTTGTATGTAATCAAAAATAAACCAGAGTACAGCAGATAAAACTTTGAGATGAAATGTGATGTATCTTTTCCGTGTATAATATAAAGTCTGTGTGAGAGGTTATCTCAGATATTAGCTAGCCAACATTTCCTGTTTTCCCACAGCTTACATTTTTCCTATAAAATCCAACTCTCATTCTACTTCTAGAAAGCATAACAAGTTTAGCAGTTACCTTAAAAATAGAAAGACAGGCATGTTACACACACCTTATCTTTATTTACTATCTAGAATGAGAAACAGAGGTGACACACTCTGGTGTTTCAGGTGCTTAACTGCTTTGCTCCAGGCAGCACTAAACGCTTTGTGCAAACACACCCGGATGTCTACTAACCTGTCACATATTACCTGTCCTCCATGTTAACTTCACAGTGTCATTGTTAATATGCATGCAGTAGAGGTTGCACTTAGCATTCAGTCAAAACCCAGTTCTAGCTAATTTAAAAGGTGCTACAAAGTGAGGACTGTTCGGGGAACAGTTTCTTTAAATGTAAAGCTCTACCTCTTTGCTTTCTCACCTTTAGTTTCGTTGATGAGTGTTTGCACCAAGACACTGCTGCCTTTAGTAGGAGTAACATACTTTTACAGCACCTGAAGTTTTTAAAAAAAACTGTATTCGAGACGATGCTGTTACACAAAGTGGTGACAAAAGTGTCTCACAGTCTAAGTCTACTCCTTATATTCTGTGCAGGGGAATGTGTGACCTTGCCTAGTTGATTTGGTAGAACAAGGAGCCGTACATCCTGGGAACCAGCCACTATGTGACATCCTTAACGAGCCTCTCTGCTGCTCTAATAATACACACCGAAAATTTTCTCCACAGTCTGTGGCTGCCGCTCTCTTTCCATCCTTTTTTACCTCCTGTGAGAACTGAAATATGTCTAGAGGGAGAGAGTGGAGGCAGCCGAGAATTGTTGCTAAAATAATAATGACCCGCACAAATCGACTCTGACACATTAGAGCGGGACACTGCAGGTTCAGGTGAAGGAACGGGTGACAGGAGAAGGAGGGGGGCTCTATTAGGGCAATTTGATGAGACAGCAGTATCTCCAGAGTCCACACACACACACACACCCACATCCGCCCACACACCGTCTTAATTGGGTTTAGTGCATGTCTTGGCACCAGACGCAGCCAGTTTTAGTTGAATTAGTCTCCTGAACAGTCATTTACTTCTCGCTGATGAAGTGCTACTTTGAGCCACACAGGGGGGGAAAGGAGGGAGGGGTTAAGAGGCCAAATTGCACCCCCTCGCTCTCTCTACCTCATTCTGTTATCCCCCCTTCACATAAATATATCACAAGGCTCCGCCTCTTTTAGGTCACAGCCTCCTCACCTGCCACACTCACAGGAGCAGCAGTGATGGCAGCTCTGCATTGTAAACCCCCAAACTGCTGCACTGAATACCAAACAGCTCTGCACTCTGCCCTGGCTGTCAGGGTTACACTCCAGTTTCATGTTTTACGGTTAAAAACACGGTGCCACACTCCCCTCTGGTGGTGAGCTGCCTGACCTGCAACACATTTAACTTGGATTTTTTTTTTCTTGGGATGCAAAAAAATGTAAGTGAATAAGGTGTTTAATATATGAGGTGTTTCATAAGAGGACAGATGTTTGTAAAAAGTAAGTGCAGCTGTCTGAGAGCAGAATAATGCTAATTTGTTGAAGCGGAATGTTTGTTTGGACAAGGTCATAATGGTGACCGAGAAAGGAGGAGTCCGCGGCACTTAATACAATTTAAAAATGAAAAAAAGACTTCTCCTACCATCTAAAACTCTTTAAATTTACTATTACAAACCTGATTACCAGGTGCACTCTTAAAAGGCAATGCCTCAAATAAAAATGTGTTTACAATGTATCTGTGTATTTCTATTCTTTTCAATGAAATGCTCCCCAAAGTGTCATTAAACTCTTGCTTTCTTGATATACATACTTTAGTTTCTAAAGGCCAATGTTCTAACTTCGGCTTCTACCAATATTTTTGCTGTGCACCCTTGGTTTAACCTTAGAATAAAGTGGTTTAAATCATGTGGAGAGAGTGATCTGTTTCTGTGTGATCACCAACAACAAGCCAAAACTATGCTTGAACTTCAGAAGCATTGTAGCTGTGGCGTCCTGCAGAGAGAGCTGTGCTGTGTCACTGCTTAAACTTGTAAGAGTATTTGAGGTCTTTGTCTGACACTTCACTGGAAATTGAAATTCTGGTGTCATTGATCAAGGACACTGTGTGATCATGCATCAAAGTGCAACAGGGAAAATAAGACAGAAAAAAGTTAAATGAGTAATGCTTTGATTTTCCTCAGTGTCTGTGTGCTACAGCAAGACTTCTGAAATAAGAAATAACACATTCCTCCCTGTAAGAGCAATTAAATTCATAAGCATTTAAATGATCTTGGACAGTAAAAGAGCCCCACTTGGTCTGGTTTTTGTTGGCTAAGCTAATGTTAGCAGACAGTGACTGAAAAAAGAAGGATGAGGATTTACTGGAGAGCTCACAGCAGTGTTTCATACAGACTGAAACAAAATAAGGATGCTGGAAAGAAAAAATGTTACAATATTGTATTGTAACCCTTGATGGTAATGCCAACCCTTGTTGGTATTAGCTCTCTCCAATCACAAGGCCAGCTGCAAGACATATAAATAAATACATAGATAAATAAATGAGTGAATGAATAAATAAATAAATATAAATATACACAAATAAATAAATAAATAAATAGACCTAATCTTGGTATTGCAATACTTAATCCCTTCCCAGTCCATGACTGTTAAACTGGAAGGTCTTTTGCTATCATATGCTGATCTATTTGGTGTTCAGTTTTTAATCTGGCAACAGACATGTTCTTAACTTTTCACTCATCATTTGAAATCAATGTTTAATGTGATTATGTCTAATGTATTATGATAACATATGTTTTTCTTATATTTTTTTTTTATTTGTTGCCTATAAGCCTGACTTTCACAATGCAGTTCTGTTTGCCATGAGGTATGATCTGTGAATATAGCTCGATCTGCTTCTATCTGTTTTAATCGATTTCATTAAAGATAATATAAGGAAGCTATTTTCACTGCTTGGAAAGGTAGTTGTCTACTCTGATTATGAAGTATATCAGAAATGTGACTACTGAATTTATGCTCTAAACAATTTAGGCCGATAATAGAGCCTGGAAAAAATCATCTTGTAACATTAGAGTTTGATGACATTAATCAAATTTGTTCTGTCTGGCTTTATTTCTTTATTCTGATTTTAATGAAGAATGAAAACAAATTTGACCTCCTGTTGGAACTTTTGTGTGAAAAGTTGTGAGTGACAGCAAAGCCTCCTCTTAGCTTCCTCCCAGCAACTGCTGGTACAACCCTGCAGCTGACGGCTGGTAACTGAGGGCAACAGCAAAACACGGAAATGAGGACACACACACAGACGCTCACATACACACAGTGTTTCTCAGCATGAGCAGCCCGGTCAGCAGATGCAGAGCGGTGACTCCCACACTAGCAGAGCCGGTGCAGGGAGATCCTCTGACCTTCTCTTCATTTCACTCTGAATAACAGAAGAGTGCAAAGGAGACGTGCAGCTCGCCTCTTAAACGCATTTTCTAGTTTACAGCCTTTAATTAGCCTCCACCGACATCTGCTGGCATGTTTCTACACTCTGCTAGCTTGTGTGCATTGTTCTGTTTGGATCAATTTGGAAGTCGACACTTTGTGTGCACTCACTCCATTTCTCCTCAATCAGTCCCGAGGTTCATTTGTTTCATTGACTTTTTTGCATTATGGATGCTTTCTTGTGACTTTAATGTGTTTTTTTTGTATGTGTTGCCATGTAGATTCCAGCCAGAAGGCATGTGTACAGATCTGAGGAAGTTCATTGACGGCCCCAGTAGCTACCTCACTCTACCTGATGAGCTTAAGTCGGCCATAGAGGCCATCACATATATCGCTGAGGCTCTGCAGTCTGAGAAAGACTATGAAGCTGTAAGTCAGACTGTCTCAGTCAGCTGTGATTGTCTTTCATCTTTTTCCTCTCCACTCCTGTTCCTTTTAATGCATTTAAAGTTCTTTTTTGTTCTTAAAAGAGACATTATTTGGTTTCTGAACTCTTTTCTTTTTCATACCCTGTGTCTGTCTGTCTTTTCTTGTCTTCCCTCTGTTACATCCTCCTTATTTTCCTTTATTTACCATCCATTTCTCCTTCCTCCTTTCCCATCCTGTTTATTTTGTCCTCCTTTTTATCCATCCATCTGTTCTCATACAGTTGAAGGAAGACTGGCAGTACGTGGCCATGGTTGTGGACCGCATGTTTCTGTGGATCTTCGTCGTCTTCACCACTGTGGGCACGTTGGCCATTTTCGCAGACGCCAGCTTTAACCACACACCCACCGACCCCTTCAAATCCCTTTAAAGAAGTGGGACAATTCTTGAGCTATACCTTTTCTGATTTAGAGCCTTAGTACATAAGGAAGAAGAAAACAACCAGAAGGCTGTCAAATGATTCTCTGGGTTTAATTCTCATGTCCACTGCATCTCATGTTTTCAGTTTTATGTCTTGAAAAAGCAATGCCAATTGACCTTACTTTTTCTATCTGGTTTTCCCTAAATTAATACAAGATGATGCTTTTTTGTCTTTATTGACAAAACCCAAAATATATCATGACAATCTTCTATTGTTTTTAAACAATATTCTGATCTTTAATGTGACATTTTAAATCTCGGTCATATGGAAGGCAAAGAAAAAGTAACTTTTAACAACATTTGATTTGCCAGGTCAGTTTTTTGGCATGAAGCTGAACACACAGTCATGCATCCTCATTCTACTTATCCGTAGAAAATGGCATGTTGTTTGACAAGCTAAGGTTTTTCAGATTATTTCCTAGAAAGAACTCCCGCAAGGCTTTATCTGCAAGTAAGTACAAGGAATGTAGCTGAATGAGTAAACAGAGCTCAAGAGCTTCTCTGACTTGCAGGTCTTACAGCTTGTCTTGATGTGGATCATATAAATTAGCAAAAACTGTGGGAAGGCATTGATGACTTCATCAAAAATACCAACTTAGCCAATATTAACATATATGACATATGTATGAATGCGTAAATCTGAGCTAATGCTGTGTTTTTAGTCTGTTAGCTGCAAAACAACTCCAGGTTTAAGGAGCGGGGATCCAACGTTGGATATTTCTATATGGTGTTCACACATAAACACCAAGACAAACTAGATGCTATTACAAGCAGGCAGTGTGCCTTTCATTTCCCTGTGTCAGAATGTGCTGTGAGCGTGGCACATGCTCCGTGGATATTTCTGCAACCATAGTAATCCTCTTTATATTTTTGGCACCAGTTTTGCATGGAGGATATTCTTATGTCTGAGTGGAGCAGCGTGCCAATTCACTTGAGTTCACCAGCTGCACCGAAAGCCTGTGGAATTCCCATTATGTAGGAGACCTGCGCCTCTTAATGTCTCTCTATACGCACGCAATGAAGGTCCTGTTTGATTCCCATGACAGAAACACACACCTGTCCTTTTAATTTCCGAGCTTCCATTGTGGGTTTTTTTTGCGTTTTTAAAATAAAGATCTGAGAGAATATTTCAAAGGCTCCATCTGTTGTCAGAATGCACGAATGAGAGTGGCCACCCTCGCTCTGTCACCTGCCCGCTCTGCTATTAATAATCCTCAATAATCCCCCTCTCTTCCTGACTGGTTACCGGACAATGCTGCATGGGCTTCCCTGCTATTTCATGTGCGTAAAACACACTCATGCAGACGAAGTGCGAAGCGAAGCATTTGAAAGCTGAGAGAGTGCAGTCATTCTGAACAGCTGACTGCGGAAAGAGCGCTGATAGCTCCTCAGTGTTATAGACCAGGCTGCACCAGTGTTTAAACTGCACTCACTTTCATCTTCTGCTTATCATCCAACCCAGTGACCTTGCATGAAACTGTAGCTTTAAAGAGCCAAGCCCTTCAGTAGATATAAAGAAGCACGGGGGCCATTTTGACTGAAGAATTTTTTTTTGTAGTGTCGGCATGCAGGAGGGTAAGCCAGAGACATTATCCATCTCTCAACTCTCAACCTGTCTTCAATTTATGGCCTGTTTATGTTTTTGCGCTGGAAAGGGCAGCGATGGGGAGAGGGGATGGTCTGACCTTGGATATAACAGAAAGGAGATATAAGAAGATGAACACTTAGAGTAAGTGATGGAGAGAAATTGAGTTATTTCCCATCTTGTGTAACAGACAAAACTTTTCGGGCCTCGAAATATCGACATCAGCAGCTAAAAAAGCAACGCGAGGAGTTCAAGAAGCAGCAGGATCCAAAGTTCACTCCGAGGCCGTCACCTCATCGATCATAATACTTGTAGTTTTCACGTCCCAGAACTCCCTTCACTATTTCTATGGCAACAACATCCATCTGTGTTTTTATATCTTATTCTTCATGCTTGTCTTTTCTCGGCTCAAACTCGCCTCAGATTCAAGACAAGCAACAGTAGGTTGCTCTATTCTTGCACAAACTCACTCTGTCACTCTTGTCAGCACCTCATTGCTCCTGCCAAAGAGTTCGGGAATTCTGGACTCTGCTTCAGCACCTTATTCTTGCAGGATTTCTCTCTAAAGCATGAGTAGAGGAGGGTCTTTTAGCATCTTTCATTTTTACTACATCACTAAATTAATTTTAAGAAATCAGAGGCCAGAAAAGTGACATCGTGGCGGCTTTGTTCTGCTGAATAATCTCTTTACTCCTCTCCTAACTGTAATTACATTATCTCTCTTTATTTTACTTGTCAAAACCTCTCAGTTTATTAAATTATAATGTAAACCTGCTTTCGCTATTGTCATTTTAAGGGCGTCTTGTCTGTTTCACTGCTGCACTATATGAGGGTTATTAAAGGCTCCATTTCAATTTTAGTAATCCATTTATCTGACATTGAATTCCAACAAAGCTACTGTGTTCTCAGTTTTCACATTAACATGAGATTATAGAAACCAGAGTTGGTGCATCACATGTGCTGCTTTCAGGTCATTTAACTAAAAGTCTGAGCTCAGTTCTATGGGACACTGTCTTCCATTCCACTGTCTGTCACAACATTTTTTTTTTTTTATCAACAACATACAGCTGGAGTTTGTTCCAGATACTGAGTTCATCCTACTTTGTAAAGGAATTAAATTTAGAAAGCTGATTATAAGTTCTTCTGATAAACTCTAAGCTATTCGTCACACAGGCATTGAAACATGAGGACCAGTTCTACCCTGAGATATACAGCACAGCTTGACACTGTTATTTCCAAGAAGGCAGCACAGTGGAAATGACTGACCAAAGAAGGGAAGGCTGGAAATGTTTGAAGGGATGAAAAAGGTAGTGTAGGAAAGAAGAGAAGGAGAACAGGTCATTTACAGGATGAGAACGGCATTTAAAGCGAAATGAAAAAGAGATCTCGCTCACTGGCCCCTCTGTTTTACTAGACCTCAACGATCATTCCTCACCCACAGAGAGATGAAAAGTGAACCCTCACAATCAACTCCGCTATCCACTCCGCCCACTTGTTCTCCACCCAAAAATATCCCCATTGTCATAACCTGCAGCTCATTGCCATTACTTTGCCCCATTACACCCCCCCCCTTCCACTTCCTCTTCCTCCCACCCTCCTTCCCCACAGTGCTAACCTCAGATTGGTGAGCACCAACAGGTGCCTGCCCCGCAGGCTTCCCAGTACAAACACATACCGCCCTCTTGTCACTCCCAGCATGCGCGCCCAATCAGGCTGTGGTTTCACCCATGGAGCCATGGCCACAAAGAGACCGAGGGACAGGGGAGAGAGAGCCGCTAGCTAAACACAGTGTGCTGCTGAAGGCGCTAACTAATTTCAGCTGAGCTGGAGGTGTGTATGTAAATGTCTGAGCTGGAAAGGTGTGTCGTTTCATGGTCATCTGTTTAGGATCCAGGTGAAGGTGCGGAGGGGTCAAAGTGCGTACACAGGAGAGTGTGGGGCCTTTAATTTGCACATAAAAGTGTAAGATGTCAAGACTGTTGTGACTGGACAAACGAGGATGAGGATGAACATTCCAGTGAGGATGAATGCATTTATCGTCATTTGCGGCTGCTTTTGTCTCACTTTTATCGGTAAGAACACTTTATAGAACTCTTGTTTTTATTTTTTCTGAAAGACTTAATAGTTCCACAATTTTCTTAGCTGATGTTATTATTTTATACTAAAGGAATCGATCAAACTGAAACAGATCTAAATGCATATCCCTTATTCTGATTTTTTATTTAAAACATACAGCATTAACTGGCACCATCGCCAAGCAAACTGAAAGAGCTTCTGTGCCTTGACAGTGACAGGGAGAGATGAAATAGAGGTGAAAGGAAAATAAGGGAAAGAAAGACGAATATGCTTGCCTGCCTTTGACTTTGACCTTTGACCTCATATGGTGCTTGGAAAAGGAGCTGCTGCCCTGTGCTTGTTGACTACCTGTGGTGCAGTGTCTTCATTCCTCTGTCCGTCCTAACACTGGTCCAGTATCTCTGCTGTTTGGCTGCACAGATCCTTTCTACCTCTATTTGCAAGCATACACTCTAAAGTTGAAGCATTTTTTGCATTCAGGAAAGGTCCGATCAGATAACAGACAAGCATCCCACATCCCACTGCACTTTGTCAGTTCAGTTAAATTGGTATTGATTCCACTTCCTCTGTTTTTTGGGGGACGAAATCGGAATTGGAATCGATTTGTAATGACTAGTTCTTATCTGAGCCCTGCTCAGCTGAAGGGCTTTGACTTTGACCTTCCAACCCAAGGATGGAAGTGGAGAGTTAAAAGCTTCCCTGCACTGGTTGCTGAGCTCCGAAGGGGGTTGTGGTGTACTTTTCCTATCCCACTGTCTTACGGCTGTAGGGCTATTTAACAACCTTATTTTCCTTAAAGAGAGGGAACAGAAGAAAGAGGAAAGAGAGAGGAAGCAGGGGACACGGAGAGGGAAATCCTACTGAAAGATATCTTTAAATTTTGTCGTGTAAAATGTGTCTCTGTTGTTCCGCTTGAAAAGTAAAAAAAAAAAAGTCCATTACCGTCCCACTTTGGAACATAATGAGTCATATTAACACATCATTGTTTGTTAATCAGAGTCTATTTTTGTCTCTGATGGAACTGGTATCCCAGACATCTCTTTGATCCCATTTCCCTGCTGCATATCAATTACATTAGCTCAGTCACCTTTGCTACCCATCGAGCAGCACCTGCCCTGCTGACTGCTCTTTAACTTGCCCTGCCTGTCCTTCTCTGTCTTTTTCACGTGTTGTTTTGTCACATATCTGGATCGAGAAACCGTCCGTCATCAGTAATTGAAAGAGATTTTTGGAGACGCCCGTCATCATACAGAGTGCCGTATTCTCTCATTAATTAATTACTTTATATGTGAAGTATTTCTCTCCCAGATGAGCACAGTAATTGTATTTAATAATGATTTCTTTCTGCTACATGCTTCTATAATTTATCCTCAAATCAGATTAATTACATAAACTTACATTTTTAATGAAAAATTAGACAACTTAATGGCTGAAGTAGAAAACTAAGTACCGGTCCATCAATGCAAAGTACACACAAATACTCATTGCATATTTTTAGCATGTGTCAGACCAGTGGGAATTGAACCCCCAACCACAGTGAGCCGGGCTCAGTGACCCACAGAGAGCAAACCATCTCGGTGTCAGTGGGATGTCTCATATGCTTTGGTTAAGTTGTACTTTAGCTCATTTTAACAGCTGTGGTCTTTACAGTCTAACTATAGCACTGCTTTTTGTTTACTATCATCCTCCTTCTTTGTGTTTTTTTAGCTTTAGTCTTTACTAACCAATGGCAGCATCAATAATAAGAAAACTGAAAGACAGACAGTTAGAGAAAGTCTGAGTTTTGCACATTAAAAATAAAAAACAAAAAGATTTTACGAAACAATATATGCATACAGCAGGCATTAGAAAAAGACAATAAAACAAAGAGAGATTTAAAAAGTCTAGGATTGTTTTATATGAGCAGACTAGTGCAAAGCAATGTTGTTCTTTAGAAATTAATTCTGAAAACTTTAATTATTAGTACAGTGTGATGTGCTGCTTCTCTGGTCCTAATCAGCACATGGAGTGTTCTACTGCATATACATTTATATTAGTACATTTATAAACTTCTGAAAATGTGCAACGTCATTTCACTTGTGACAGACAATTCTGTTTTTTTAGACATTTCAGGCGTATATGAAGGCCAACCATGAAAGTGAAAGACTTGGTTTTCTAGACATTTTACATGTGAAATTATTAAATAATGCAGATTAATATGGTTTCCGTATATTTTTAAGTCTGGTAATAAAATATTTTCCATGTGCTCTTTGTAAGATTCCGCAAGACTTAAAAACATGCTAGTAATAATTTTGTTGAAGTATTTTCATTGGCTGAAAAATCAGACCAATTTCCCCCCATTCATTTAGAATATTTTTACTCATTGCTTATCATTACACAATTCTCCGCTATTCTCTGGCTCTTGGTTTATTATCTCATAATCTTCCTCCCTCATCATTTTCCATCTTTTCCTAACTTAATCCTTCATTCAGGAGCCTCAGAAACAGAACGGAGACTCCATCAGAAGCTCTTTGAGAACTACAACTTGAAAGTCAGACCGGCTCGTTACTGGGAGGAGAAGGTGATGGTGCGGGTGGGGATGACCCTCTCCCAGCTCGTCAGCTTGGTAAACACAAAGACACACAGGACACACAAACACATTAGAGTCCTTCACCTATCACGGTTTTTAAAAAATGCAGTGCAGAAGAAGACAACACAACAACACAAACACACACACACACACACACACACACACACTCGGGCTGATCTGAGCTCAGTGCTGCACTGTCATCAGTTCTTTCATACCCAATTAGGTTCCAGAGAGCAGGATTGAAATTAACAGGACTGTCATGCACAAGAAGGTACGGTGGCATCACTAATGAACGCTCTCTCTCTCTCTCTCTCTCTCTCTTTACCTCTGTCTCTGGTCCCGCCACAGAACGAGAAAAACGAAGAGATGACAACCAACGTGTTCATGAATCTGGTATGAGCATGGAAACATTCATCTTCATCACTGGGCCTGGCTGTGACTCGCTGTGCCGCTCTGACTCCTCTCTCCTCTCTCCTTTCCCCGCTGTCCTCAAATGGACTTGTCACTTTTTATAACCGCAAATTATTTCTTGCTTTATCTCTCTTTATTCTCTGACTCACTCTTTTATTTCTGTCCATCACACCGGCTAATTGGAATTCAGGATGAGTGTTTGTGACAGTGGTGTGTGAGCGTGTGTCTGGATCAGGGGTTTAAATGACTTATCAAAGACAAAAGTAACTAAGATATGAATGACCGAGACATTTGGGCAGTGTGGCAATAATTCCACTCCTGTCTGCTCTGCTATGCCTCTTATTCTCATTTTCCTTGCTCTTTTCTTTCCTTTCTCACTTCCTTCCTTCCTTCCTTTCCAGGCCTGGACAGACTACAGGTTGTCGTGGAACCCAGAGGAATATGACAAGATCGATGTGTTGAGGATTCCTCCCAACAAGGTGTGGCGTCCGGACATCTACCTCATAAACAAGTCAGTGTCCTACCTGCAGTTCAACAGTTATCCATATCATACATCATACTGTTATTAATAGAGGACTTCATAAAAAATAATAATGTTTATGTCTGGCTGTAAAATGTTAGCAAATGTAAAATGCATTCATACTTTCAGCCGCAACAGCAACTTGGCTTTATGTATACAGTCAAAAGACATAAAGCAAGTATGAAAAAAGCTATTTTAAAAAAATTTCAATTATTTTCAAGATATATTATTTAGACATTTATGAAGCATACTGACCTCTTAGACAACCATGACTGAAATATCTCATCAGCTATTGGCAAACTAAATGTCACTAAATTCCCTCAGGAGAAACAGTAAGTTTGGTGATTCTTTACTCTTTAAAAATCAAAATGTTGGTACAAACACTAATCCTGAAGGAATTTTAAATTTTTGCACACATTTTTGCTCAATGTAAAGGCCGTTAGTTGTGAGGGGGCAACATAATTATACACTTGAAAAGCAGTACTGCAAAAAAGGTCTGTGGGATTTATGAAACACAAGATGACACGTACTCTCCTGCCCCCCTTGACATTTGTTATTAATATAACCTTAACAATATTAGCATGTTTGTGTGTGTTGAAATATAAATATATATGTAAAATATGCTGCATTTTAACAGTGAACCAAGGAAAATATATGTATGTGTTCAGGATAAAAGTCACAATGTGCTATAATATCTGACATATTGTCATATTATCAGCAATATTGATATTATCTCTCTGTCTTCTCCCAACAGTAATGATGGTCAGTTTGACGTGGCTCTCTACGTCAATGTCTTGGTTTACAGTGATGGGACAGTCAACTGGCTCCCTCCAGCCATCTACCGCAGCTCCTGTTCTATAGAGGTTCCATCTTCAAGCATCTCATACCACTGCTGCACTAAAAGTTTAAAACATAAATCCCTCAGTAATTTTACATACGTACTGTTTTTCCTCTTTTGTTAGTCTCCTTTTTCTTTTACTTTGTTCTGGTTTTGAAGATGTACTGTTTTGTATTATATTTTCATTATTTTTATTAAATAGGATTATTTTCTTTCCTTGCAAAATATTACAGCAGTAATTTCCTCTCCTGCAGGTGTCCTACTTCCCGTTTGACTGGCAGAACTGCAGCATGGTTTTCCGCTCATACACCTATGACGCCTCCGAGGTGGACCTGCAGTACTATCTGGATGATGATGGCAAAGAGATCCATGAGATTGTTATAGATAAGAATGCTTTCACTGGTTGGTGCCCACCTCCTCCATAGTCTACAGGACTGTTTATATGCACCTTATGAGATTTACTGTCTACATGGGTAGTTTTTCTATCCATATAAAGGCTGAAAAACCTCCATATTTTCTATATACTTTCTATATTCTATTTCTTTTTTGCATTTTAACAGTTTTTCTTCGCACATTATCAAAAACAGGTAAACTTATAATGTTAATGTCTTCATCCTCATGCATGGTTTTTTCTCCATAGAAAATGGAGAGTGGGCCATCTGTCACAAACCCTCAAGGAAGAATGTTAAGGAGGATTTGTATGAGGACATCACCTTCTACCTCATCATACAGAGGAAGCCTCTCTTCTACATCATCAACATCATCGTGCCCTGCATCCTCACCAGCGTGTTGGCTATATTTGTCTTCTACCTTCCTCCTGGAGCAGGTCAGCACATCTGACACGTTCTGACACTGTGACTACACATCAATGTCATGATATGATACAGGAAGCAGACCACTGCTTTGATAAAGTGTCTAAAGACATGACAAAAACATTCATCTAATGCACACCAGGGGTGGCCTTTGAAGGAATTTACTGTAAAAGGAAGGAAAGTGACCTTGGAGAGGGATCTATTTTGTCAATCTTTGCCCTTGAGTGGTCAGATCTCTGAGTGATGTTTCACTGACCTTGAGGAAAATATGGATTCAGCAGGATTGATGGTAAACAACGTGAGCGTGCTGATTTTTTGAAGCATGAGCTCGATGTAGGTAGTCTTTGACACAGTGCTAAATCAGGCTGTCGTCTTAACCTGCAACATATCAGTTAAATCCACACGATCAAACATGCACTTGGTTTTTTAAGGTACACCCTACAGCAAACACTCAGTCTAATCATGTTTTAAAGTTTGCCCTTGTCAACATGAAACACAGGCCGACAGAGTATCATTTGCTGTCATAATTAATTGTCCAACCCTTTTGTCTGCAGGAGAGAAGATGACTCTCTCCATCTCTGTCCTCATCGCTCTCACTGTCTTCATGCTTCTGCTGGCTGACAAGGTCCCTGAGACATCCCTCGGCATCCCAATTATCGTCAACTACGTCATGTTCACCATGATCCTGGTCACGTTCTCTGTCATCCTAAGTGTGGTCGTCCTCAATCTGCACCATCGAACGCCCAGCACACACATCATGCCAAACTGGGTCAGAGAGGTGAGGACAGAGGTTTGATGCAAATTCACAAAGCATCCATTTTTGCTGTTTCAACACCTTTACAAACACTGACTTCACTCTTTGCATTACCTCATTTTTGCAGGTATTCATTCACTTCCTGCCCAAGTACATCGGCATGACGAGGCCAAACCAGGAGGAGGAGAGCTGTGATGACGTGCCCCTCCGAGGCTTTAACGGCAGACATCCTGGAGGAGAATACTTCGTTCGCAAGATCAACCCTGATATCGTCTTACCCTGGAGAGACAGGCAAGGCAACGTTTGCTTGGAAAGACTCAATCAGAAGGCTCAAAAAGGCTACAACATATTAATCACAATTTGCACTTCTGCTACTTACATCATTCAAAAAACACTTTTTTGAGGGATGCGTCAGTCTCTATATAGATTGCTATTATGACAATTCCTGAAATATTGCTCAATCAGATAAATGAGGCCTGCGGTGTTAGAGATCCCATGTGTGAAAGGGCCTTGTGTTACTTCCCTTAAACAGTTGGCCCACTATTGTTTCTTCTGAGTTTTAAACTTTTTAGAACAGTGAAAAAGAAATGAAAGAAAACTAAGATATGCGGATCCTCACAGTTCACCTCCAGGAAGCTCCTTCTATTATTGTAAATAAAAGCCAGCACCGGCATGAATCTTCTTTGTAGACTGTGCCAAAGTGTGAATGTTGGATCTGGTGCCAGACTCGCTATTAAAATAAAGTACACAGTGTTCTAGTGTTGGCAGAATTGCCACCATTACCACAGCAGCTCAGAGAATCCGCCAAGACAGTAACAGTATGTGCACTTCCTGCAGCCTCACATATTTCATACCGTATTGGGTTCAGACACATGAAAGGAACTTAAACAAAGAAGGATTCATTATTCAGTTAGATAACTTCAAATGAAGTGGACGGTTGTTAACATTCTAATAACACTTTCATTGTCATTTCAGCTGTTTTTATTATCTATTGTTATGTATTTTCTGATTTTTTAGTTTTCTTTAAGTGTGGCAAATGCTAGCATGTTGACATTAGCGTTTAGTCTTTAAAGTCCAGGGATCACTGAAGTCAGCAGGATCAGAGATAACATCCTATGAGGACAATAGTTATTCATATCATCAGGGCTATTTATTTAATAGCGAAATATTTTACTTTGGTTAACTCATAGATTGACCAGCACGTTTTGAAGCCGTATTAGATTCATGGCTTAGAATTTTGGAACTTTGGAACTTTTTAGATAAAAGACCCAAGCTGACATTCCAAGGTCATCGTGATTTGATTTGAGTGAACATTTTTTTGTTGTTTTGAATGCTAGTTCATTGCAATGAGTGTTGTTTGTTGCTGCTTTTCTCTAATTCCAATCATAGAAATCCCCTGTTGATCAAACGTAGAACAATCACGTCTTTTCAATTTTTTTCTGTTGATGAAAATGAAGTTTCTATTGCTGGTGCTCCTTTTTTTTTAACTGTTTGGCTCAGAGCTTTACTATTTCTTGACTTATTGCACCAGACACTGGGTATTTAGATTAAATAAAATCATAAAAATTTAATTAGTGTAGAATGAGATGAGTCACTACGCTGTATAGCAATTTGTGAAAGAGGTTAACAAAATAAAATTACATCTTTTCAATCCAAAAAGTTGCTTCAAATGGCGCCATCCCTCTGACTTCACTCTGGCTCATCTACCAGTAGGTCTCAGCCTTGCCATCCGGTCATGGCATCATAAACAGCCCCACAGTCCCGTGAACCAGGCCTGCATGTTGCTGGGCATCTCTCATCCCGTTCCAAAGGCATCAGATTCAGCCCCAGCTAAGCCCTACACCACCGTTAACCGTCGCCAGTCACTAAGCCTCTGTTTAGGTTGGGCATTAGGGGGTAATCCCACAGAAAGGAGACAAGGGGGAGGGTGAAGAATAGATAGGGATAGATGGGGAGACCGGTGCTGAGTGATCGGGGCAGACGAGGGATTTGTCAGTTTTGATGTGGTGGAGGTGGCGTTCACGTGTGTCGGGCACCATCATGTTGTCTGCGTCACATAGATGTCTTTGCCCTCATCAATCTCTGTTGATCTTGTGATTCTGTCAGAGGGCTAATTAGAAGCCATGTTCTGTCCTTTACAACATGTTTATGAGAATTGTCTGCATGTCTGATGATGTGAGCCACTCGAACTAAGCACTTCCATTTCAGTGTATTTCACCAGTGTTGCAAAAGTCTTTGTATTTTTGCTCGGTGTTTGCGCTGTACATCAGCCAAGGTTGTGTTTTAAGTGGATACGGATGATTCAGAATTATTATACTGCTCAATATAGGTGCGTATACATGTACATATGTGTGTGTGGTGTAGAACAACAGTACATACATGTGCCTGTGTGAGGTTGTGTGTCTGTCATAGTGAGAAGGGCCCCATGCATCTGCGGTAATGAATACAAGCCGTGGAATGTGAACGGCATGCAGCATGTAGAGCACCACAAAGCTCTGCCCTGAGCTGTGGCCACACACACACACACACACACACACACTCCTCATTTTTATTGTCCAGCAATCCGACTGTTGTCACGCTGTCTCTCTGTGACTTGGAGAATCCGTCCTGCTCCTTCATTGACGCCTTCTCTCTGCACATTATTAACATTATACAGAATGCACACCCTTTATACACTACATACATGGACTGCATGTCCTGTGGACATGAACCTGAGTGCCGCTCTGACAGGTGCACTGTGGCGTCAAGACGGACGACTTCAGGAGGGGACACATGTCATTGTCGACCTCTCTCACCTTCAGGAATATTTCAGTTT